>WAAE01001568.1:343476-381753 GCA_013400495.1 Nicator chloris | reverse complement strand
AATAATAAATAATAATATATAATATATGTTATAAAATAATATATGAAATTATATAAAAATATATAATAGTATATATAAATATATACTATTAGATAAAAATATAAAGAATAATAAAATAATTTAAAATATAATAATAAATAATAATATATAATATATGTTATAAAATAATATATGAAATTATATAAAAATATATAATAGTATATATAAATATATACTATTAGATAAAAATATAAAGAATAATAAAATAATTTAAAATATAATAATAAATAATAATATATAATATATGTTATAAAATAATATATAAAATTATATATGAATATATAGTATTCTATATAAATATATACAGTTATAAATAAAAATCATATATACTAATATAGAAAATATATAAATATATGTGTTTACTTGTATATTTCCCCAACAGGAGGGGGAGAAGAGGCTGCCCCCCGAGGCTCTCGGTGCTCCCTGTGCCGTGGCCCAGCCTGCCCCAAAGACCAGGAGAGCAGAACCCGGGAGCTCCCGCAGAGCTGCTCCCGGCTCAGGCCGGGATCCCGGGCTGCGTTCCCCGGGGAACGCTGCTGCTGCCGGCCCCCGAGCGGCACAGAGGGCAGAGAGCTGCTCAGCCCCCGCAGGGCCAGCAGCCGGCTGCTGCCCCGACAATCCCGGTGAAGCAGGGAGGGAGCGCCGGCCCGGCTCGGTGCATTCTGCCGGCCCGCAGCAGCCTGCGGCGTGGCCGGGGCTCCGTGTGCGATCATCTGCTCTTTCTGTTCCAGAGATAATACCGCACCATGCACGGAGGAAACCTGGGCCTTATCCTCTGGAAAACAAGGACTGCATGGCAGCATCCCCGTCCCCAACCCCTCTGCCCCAGGAAATCAGCTGCCGAAAGCAGCCCCAGGCAGGCTGGAAATGCGATGTATCCCTTCCCCACCCTCAAATGGTTTTGGTGGCACACAATTTTTCTTGTCGAAGGATTTCCCCTCTGCTGACAAGTAAATAAATGTGCAACTTTCCGCTCCTTTTAGCGCCCAAAAGCAAAGGAAGGAAGAGAAAGAAAGGGGGAAAGGACCTGCAACAGGTTTGCTGCAAATTCGTTATTCATTTTCTGAAACACAACGGGGACACTTTATAAACTAATCCAGCTTTGCCGCGGCCGCAGCGCCGCCTTCACTCCCGCGTTATTGGATAATTTGTCAGTTCTGGCACTTTGGCAAGTAATCAAGTAAGGAACAACCACCAGAAGCAGAAGGAAATTATTGAATCTGGTTCTTCTTCCTCCTCCTCCTTGCATTCTAAACATAAGCTGATTTTAAACAAAAACACTGTTGGCAGAAACAAAACAACCTTTAGGATTTATGAAAGACACAGCACTAAAATAACACGCTTGTGTTAAAGGGGGGGTTGATTTTGCTTTTTCCCCCTCCTTTCTCCCCAGATAGATCACTTTCCATTAAAGGCTTTGAGCTAAACATGGAAAATCTCAATCCCTGCCCAGGTAAAGCTTCACTTTGCATAACTGGTAGCTGCGAGGGAAAAGAACATCGCAGTGACTCGGGCTCAGCTCTGGCCGCTGAGCACGGCCACGGCTGCAGCTGCTCCCAGGGCACTTTCCTGAGCCTCAGAGCAAAACCACAGGAAAGCCGTGTCCCTGCCTCGTCCCACTGCAGTCCCACTTTCCTGAGCCTCAGAGCAAAACCACAGGAAAGCCGTGTCCCTGCCTCGTCCCACTGCAGTCCCACCAGGGAGCCCCTGCTCTTCTTGGCTGCTCCAGGGAATCCCGTCCTGCAGAAAAGCCTGGAACCTTCGGAGCATCCCCTGAGGCACTGAGAGCTCCTGCTGCACCTGGGGTTAAAGGGATTCCTGAACTAACCGGTATTTCTGCCATGCCCTGGAGGGGGGAAAGGAACATCACCGTGTGAAGCACTGGTGCGCTAATTAGCTACAAAGTCATCGTGTGAAGCACTGGTGCCTAATTAGCTACAAAGTCATCGGCGGCCACTTCGGCCACACTTGGATTTTGCCTTGGAAATGAAGCGGTCACTCACGAGGTGGGAGCCTTTTAAATTATCCTGAGAGATGAGGAGCCGGTTCCACAAGGCCAAGAAACCATCAAACATCAAAAGCTGCTGCATCAGGTGCTGATTTCAGGTCTCCTGGCTCACCTGCAACTCCAGCGAAGAAAACCAGAAAATCCAGACCTCGGGGAAGGAGGGAAGTCACCATCCCAAATGAATGGAACTGACAAAGAAACAGCTGTTCAAGGGTTCGAATTCTGCTGAATTTTTGTGTGCAGGCACCAGTCCCCAGTGATATCCCCGTCCTTGGCCGGCCCTGGCAGCGAGAAGCAGAGAGGGATGTTTGCAGAACGGCTTTGAGATGGTAACTTGAAATAAACCCCACGTCTGTTACTCAGATCAAGCAGCTCACCTTTGGGCTGGGAGCAGGAGGCAGGAGCTGCCAGGAGCACACCAAAGGGCCCCAGCTCTGATCAGATCTGCTGGATTTGTTTCACTTTGTTGCTTTAGAGGTTCCAATGAAACCAAACAGAGCCCGGCTCTGCTGTCAAAACCCCGCGGCAGTGGATGGAAATATGACTTTAACGTGGCAAAGATCTTCCAGGGCATTGAGCTGCTCTCATCACCCAGAGCCCCAGACTGCCCTTGCCAGGAGCCCTCGGTGAGCTGGATCCTCACAGGAACACCAGGGAGCAGGAGGGGAAGCCAGGCTGGCACATGGGTGATTCTCTTACTCGTGGCTGGCTCTGGGAGGAGACAACACCACGAAATCATTGTCCTTTCTGTGCCTGTCCCACACCCGAGTCACAGCAGCCAAAGATGGCTTCTGAAAGCCCTGCAGAATTAATGAGACATCCAGAGGAGATGTTCACACACTGACAGATGTGTTCCAGCAGTCCTGGCCCGCCCTGGCCCACGCATTTGTGACACCTCTGCACTGGCAGAGTGAGAAATGAACACATCTCACACCGAGCCCAGATTTCCCTCTAGGCCCAGGATGTGGGGAGTGACAGCTTTAGGAACAACAAGTTGAACAGGAAAAAAGGACTTTAAAAGCCAGACTCTCAGACTGTTACCCTAAAACCCAGGTGGGTATGGCCTTTGAGGACGTGGGCTAGCAGTGACCGTGGTGCTGCTGGGCTGGTGATCTCAGAGGTCTTTTTCCACCGGAATGGTTCCATCATCCTGCTCCTTTCCAGAACTCCTCCCTGGGAAAGGCATCAGTGGCCCCACAGGCAGCAGCCCAGGCATTAATGGAGGGAGCAGCAAGGGCAAGGAGAGGGGGAGATCTGTAACCTCCATCCCTGCATCCCTCCTGCATCCCATCACTACATCCCTCCCTGCATCCCTCCTGCATCCCATCACTACATCCCTCCCTGCATCCCTCCCTGCATCCCCCTACTACATCCGCCCCTGCCTCCCTCCCTGCATCCCTCCTGCATCCCTCCCTGCATCCCCCCTGCATCCTGCCCTGCATCCCTCCTGCATCCCTCCTGCATCCCTCCCTGCATCCCCCGAGCTCCCAACACCACTGGTGGTTACAGATTGCCCTGCTGGACTCTGCTCAGCCAATTCTGCCTTTTAATGTTCTCTTGCATGTTAATGATCCCACCTTCGCCACTAATTAAAAACCTTCTTTGTCTGGCAGTCCATTTGAAAAATTAGATAATGGGTCTCGATTGAAGCATTTCTGAGAGGAACACCCCAAAGTGCACAAACCAGCACGAGCTGTGTCCGACCAGCTCTGCACAAACAGCTGCTCCAGGGTTCTCTGGGCACTAAAAGCTGCCAGCTGGGAGGCTCAGCCCGGGCCCCTGGAGCTGGGCAGGGCCAATTCCACACCCAGGTCCCAGATGTGGTTAGGGAATCATCCCCCCAGCCTGGCACCCGTGCCCGCCGAGCCAGCACTGCCCAGGGATGTCAAGGTCGCCCTGAGCCATGGGGAAGTGAAAATGGAGTTGGATCATTGCTGCCAGAAGTCTGCCTCTGCTCTGACAATTTAGTAATAGAATTGTGCAGGGATGATGACACCTTTTCTTGTTTTCCTGGGGTAGGGAAAATGTGCTCAGGAAAGTGCAGCTACTGCAGCAAGGCAGAAACTGCCACTTCTTATCTAAACCTTCCAAAAACATCTTATAATCCCCTAGTTTGTTATAATTTCAATTTTTAAACGTATTTCAGTTTGACTAGAACACTAAAAAAAAAACCCAAATCCCCAAATTTCCCAACATCCTATCGGGATAATTTTCACAGCCAGACAAGAGAGAAGAAACATTGCCTGAGTCTCTCTGACAAGTCTGAGCATCCACAAGAAACAAACTGTCAAAATACCAACAGAGCTTCCAGTTTGGAGGCAACCAGGTTCTTCCAGCCCCTTTTGGGAAAAATTCCTGTGAAAAACCCTGCAGAGCAAATCCCACACCCTGGGCACCAAAAATCCTCCTTCAGGTCAAGGTTACCTCCAGAGCAAAGGGTCCCACACTCAACTTCACCAGCCACAAGGGTCCCTGAGCCCTGGAGGTGACAGAGCTGTCCCCACCTCCCCGTGCATCCCCTGCCAGCCCAGGGTGGCTTCCAGCTCCATTCCCTTTTTCCCTCTGGAGCTGGTGGCTCCACGTGCTTTGTGCTTGGGTAAATCCAAAATTAGTACCAGGTTCTGATGCAGCCAAATAAATCCCAGAGCAGGGAAGCTCAGCCTGCCTTGGAGGTCCTGGCCAGGCTGTGGCCACCTAAAGCTGCACATTAGGCTGCAAAGCAGCTGTGGTAATTGCAAGAAAATGGTTTTAATTTTAAATTGTGGAAGAGGGGTAGAAAAATAAGGAGGATTTCCAGCACCTTAGTAAAAACAACATCCTATTCTAATGACGTGAATTTGAATATGAAATTCCATCAGGACAGAAACTGCTCCTGGCTCCTGTGTGCTGAGTCTGGGCTACAGTGGGGCAAGAGCAATGAGATACTGAGACCTTTCTAGGTTTGAGGAGACAGAAAAACTCAGCAAATCATTGCCAAACCCAAGCAGAACCATCAAGACAACGCTGGTGCCACCAACAACAAACTTCAATTCTTCTCCTAAAAAAAAACCCTGAAAACAAATGTTGTCCCTCAAACTTTTAATAGAGCAGGAGAAGAAAGTGGAGTTTGCTGTCCTTGTGTCACCACCTCGCTGAGAGCTGACAAGTGCCTGAGGGAAAGATCTGGGCTCCTCTGTTCTTCCCTCTTCTTTCATCCTTCCTTTTTCTTTTTTTCTATTTTTTTTAATTTTTTTTTTTTATTATTATTCTGTGTCTTCCCTGCCTTTGTGCCAGGCAAAGGCTGCTCCTGCTGGCTGAGGTGGGAGCTCCAGCAGTGCCCTGAGCACCCCAGGAGGGGCAGCAGGAGCCCCAGGAGCTGAGCCCGAGTGGGCACACACAGAGCCCTCCCTGGCCCCTGGGCAGCCTCCAGCCCCTGCCCCTGCTTGTTTGGCACAGGAGCCACCCCCAGCCCTGGTCATTCCTCTGCTCTAAAAGAACATCAGAGCTCTGATGATTCCCAGTGTCACACCAAGGCAGCTCTTGCCATAAATCCTACAGGCCAGGATGCTGCTCGAGTTCTTTCCTTACACTCTGCAAGAACTTTACCTGCTTTCTACTCTTTTCCCATTTTTTTTTTTTTAAAAAAAACCTTTGCAGATATTTTCCAGCACAGCTGTTGCAGCCACGTGCACCCCCAACCCCTCAAAAGCAACAACCCTTTACTGGCAATGCCTCTCCATTAAGCGTGGTTACTCTGCCAGAGCTCCGGGAAAACACGTGGGAAGAGCAGCCCGAGGCTTTGAAAAGCCATTTCCTGGCAGCCTGGGCCACTGCAGAAACCCACAAGTGTTTTATACCCTGCTCTGCCTCACCTCGTTCTGCTCCAACAGATAAATCTGCTTTTAGGACGGGCAGCAGCCTCCTCAAGGTCTTGCAAGAGCCACTGGCACAGCAGTTCTGAGTCCTCTGCTGAAAGAAGCCCAAAGCAGCAGGTTTGGCTCACCTGGGGCTGCGTCCTGGCTCCTGCAGGAAGGAGAGCAAATTCCCGACCCTCCCTGGGGAGGGAGTGATGGAAAAGGAGCAAACATCCTTCCCCCACGCAGCCAAACAACCCTCGGAGCCCTCTTGCAAGAGTTCAGGAGGAGGAGAAATGAATGCATTTCTTTTATCCCTCTTTGCTCCGTGAGGTTTCATTTCAATGAAAGAAAATAAAAAATAAAAAAGAATGAAACAGTGGTGTATGATCACAATTTAAATGTGTTAAGTCGGAAGAGTGGAATAATCAAAATTCTTTGCTTTGTTTGATGCTAAAGCAGTGACAAACTTTAACCCAATAAAGTTAATTCACAGCTCGAGCTGTGAACTATCCTACCCTTCACAAAAACCAAACAATAACCAATAGACCAATAAACAATAAACCAAAAACCCCAAAGCTTTCTGTGAGTGTAAAAAATAGCCATCAACATCAACATTTTAACAAACATAAATGCAACCTTGATCTTGAGACTTTGCTTCCAGTTGCAGCTCCAGCACTGTAACCATAGAAATAATCCAATCCCCTCCTACTAAAACATCGTTTGTCCTTGATCGTTATTTCTCTTAATTGAAATACTTGAGCCACTTGGAAGCAAATTGCTTTGCAGCACAAGATATTGCAGGAAAGTTGCTTCATTTTGTAACCTGCTGGTACACTATGTCCTACATTTCCCCAGTTTTCTGGGAAGCTCCTTAAAGGCATCTTTAATTTTTAACAACTCCCTGGAAATGTGAAGCGGAAGGAAAGGTAGGTCATGATTTTGGGCACCCCATTTTTGACAGAGGTCTTTGAACTCTGCAGCTGTGGTGGCGTACCAAGAGTCCCTGTGACTTGCACTCTTACCTAAGCACATTTCAAAAGCAGCCAGGCTGATTCCAGGAGGGGTGAGGAGCTGTTTGAGCATTTTCCTAATCCAGGATGCTGTGACATGTGCAGGGCCCTGTCACCAGCCCGGAGCTGCCCTCCCTGCAGGGTTGGGGTCAGCGCGTCCCCAGCAGGGTGAGTGACCCCTGTGCCACCTTAGGGACACTCCTGCAGACACCTCCACTGGCCCCTGCTGCCACAGAATGCCCGAGGAGCCCTGAAATGCACGGATAACCCACGGATAACCCACGGATAACCCATGGATAACCCATGGATAACCCAGGGATAACCCATGGATAACCCCTGGATAACCCAGGGATAACCCAGGGATAACCCATGGATAACCCAGGGATAACCCAGGGATAACCCATGGATAACCCAGGGATAACCCAGGGATAACCCAGGGATAACCCATGGCTAACCCAGGGATAACCCCTGGCTAACCCATGGATAACCCAGGGATAACCCATGGATAACCCATGGATAACCCATGGATAACCCAGGGATAACCCAGGGATAACCCATGGATAACCCATGGATAACCCAGGGATGACCCAGGGATAACCCATGGATAACCCATGGATAACCCAGGGATAACCCAGGGATAACCCAGGGATAACCCATGGATAACCCATGGATAACCCCTGGGTCCATCCCAGAGCTGCAGTGGGAAGTGCTCAGGGGCCCCTCTGCTCTGTGGCTTCCTTTGGGAATTGCAGGGGCACAGCAGAGCTGGAGCCTTTGGATGGAGCTCATTTCTGCCCCAATGCCCCCTCAGAGCCATGGGGAGGGCTGGAACTGGATGGGATCCAGATGGGTAAGAAAAGGCACTGCTAGTGCTGATCCTCGGGTGCCTGTTGTGCTGACAGCCTTAAATCCCAGTTATTTCAGCAGATTCCTTTTACTCATTCAGGGTGACACATTCACTATCAGAATGTGAATTCACTGTCAGATTTCCAGCCTGTTTCACTCACCTGCAGCACAGATCCAGCCTCTGTCCAAGACCACCCCCTCCTCCTTCCCCTTGTGAGATGAATTCCTTCCAAACCAGTGTGTTACCGACTCGGGTCAGCCGGGCAGGGCTCCAGGTGCTCATTTCTCCCCTGCTGCCACGGGGGGGTTGGTCCAACACTCCTGCAGCAGCTGGAAAGGCTCCATCTCCTCCAGAATGGGAGGGAGCCGCTGGCACCTCTCCTGGCACTGCTGCTCCTCTTCCCCACCCATCTGATCCAGAGGCCCTGGAGGTTTGCTGGGTGTCCTCCCAAGCCCCACGAGGCACCACACAGGGATAACCCAGCC
This sequence comes from Nicator chloris, assembly GCA_013400495.1. NCBI lineage: Eukaryota > Metazoa > Chordata > Aves > Passeriformes > Pycnonotidae > Nicator > Nicator chloris. The sequence continues at coordinate 373,528 of WAAE01001568.1, read as the reverse complement.
CAGCCCAGCACTCTCTAATTGCGGCTGTCTCAGGAGGAGATGTGCAGTCCTGTTGGAGGAGCAGCAGGCCCTGTCCCTCCCCTGGGGCAGGGACACCCTCCCTCAGAGCCTTGCCCTGCAAACCTCCCTCCTAACGCCCGGCACAGCCTCCCCCAGCAATGTCCCAGCTCGTCCTTTGGCATTTGCTCACGGGTTTGGAGACATCCTGGCAGCCCTCTGAAAGCTGTGATCCCCAGGGCAGCCCAAGAGGATTTGCCAGGCACCAATCCCCTGGTGTGCCCTGTGGAAATCACCACAGCTTGGGAATCGTCCCGTGTGGATCCGTGCTGGGTGTGCAGCCTCCCCCGGGGAGCTGGGGGCTGCAGGAGGCTGGGAATGTGTGCTCCCCACTGCTCCTGCTGCACCTGCAGCACCTGCAGCACCCCACAACCCTTCTGGGAGCTGGTCAGTCCTGCCTTCAGGCACGTTTGGTTCCCACACAGGATCCATCCCAGCAAAACCCCATTTCTCAGTGCAGGAGGGCATTTCCTGCCCCAGGGTGCCTCTCCTGGGCTGGGTCAGCTGTGTGCTCCTTCTCCCTGGGCTCAGAAGATCCCTTCTGCCTGGTGGACAGCAAAGCTGGGTCACAGCCTGCGGGAGGTTTCTCTCCAAGGCCAGGATGGATAACACACGAGGAGCGTGCTCTCTGAGCTCTCCATTGGTTGTTTGTTATTTCTGATCAACTTCCAGACTCACAAGGCATAAGTCCCAACTAACAAGTTAAGGAAATGTCTACTCTTTAATCTTTACCAAGGTCTTTTAAGCACTAATTGTCTCATGTGAGATGACACCTATATTATTGACCCTTTTAACCCAATGACCCATCGCCCTTGGTCTGCACTGCAGATCTTTTATGTTCAATCACAGAAAACCACCCAAACCTGTGAAGAGGAAGGAAGGAGAAGGTGCAAAAAGACATCTGACTTATACTCAGAAGTCTCTGTCTTGGTTCCCACGTATTACTATATAGTAAAATCCCAAATCCCAGTTTTTCACCCTGTGAGGCCACACAACACTATTTAAACCACACACCAAACCTTCTGTGCTATCCCCCGATGTCGGGAGCCTTTTCCAAGGCCTCAAGTCAAACGTGGTATTTGCTCGAGGGTCAGCACCCTCCAGCTCAGAACACCTGAAATGTTCAGCCTCCAGGGTTCCAAGAACCCCCAGAGCATGCCAGCTCCCCCAGCCCATCACTTGGTGATGGATGCACAGGACAAAGAGCTGGCAGGGGTTACCTGCCCCCTAACACATCCACTGCCCCAATTCCCAGGCACTGAGGGGCCTGGGGGAAACCCAGACCTGGCAGGTCGGAAACAGAACTTGGACAGAAAAAAAAGAGAGCTCTTCCAACATAAAACACACCTTCAAATCCTCGGGAAGCAGCTCGACCTCTTCATCCAGCACAGCTCCCACATCTGCACTGGAGATATGGGATTGATTCCTTTGAACGTGTTGACATTTCACCAGCACGGAATGGGCTTAACACTTCCAGCCCCTCCCGAGGAATTCACATGACACCAGCTGTGAGAAGAACACGATGCTTGCAGAGAGGAATATTTGCTGAAATTCATGGCATATATGACATTTTCTCTTTTCTCTCTCCACCAAAGTGCAAATCTCCTGGCCATACATGAAACAAAGCAAGCTTTCCCTGCTCTTCCTGAAATAATGAAAATCTCTTTATTCTCTTTTAAGCCCACTGTGAAAAGACTTCTTAGTGTGCACCACTAAATCCAAAATGGAAGCAACAAATAGGTAACATTATTTATACACACTGAAATATTTAAAATACTTTAAATACAATGAGTTTAAAACTCAATATTTAACAACCTTTGCATGTATTTAGCAAGCAATGAGGGGAGTTTTACATCAAAGTAACAACTTCCACCAGAGGAATCTCCAGCTGTTGAATGAGAAGTGTCTCAGCAAGACTCGTCTGAATATTTAAAGTGATCTGCAGAAGATCCCAGTATCACTAGAGATGATACATGAATATCAGTGGATAATATGAGGTAATTACAGGGATTATCCCACCCCTGGGACAAAAAAAAAGTGAATTTCAAGCACTCTTTAATCTCACTGGGACAGGATGAACTTGATGATAACCATATTTTGTTCAAAAGAATTACTTGTACTAATTAAAGATGAAGGTGGCAGCTCAGAATCTATTCCTGACTGTCATTTCAGGTGTCACATCAATCTATTCCACTGAGAAAATAACAATCCAGATGCTCTCTCAGTCCCAGCAAGCCAACCTGTGCTATAAAATCACTTTGCTGCTGCTGCTGCTGCTGAGAGTTTTCTTTCAGGCGCTCTGGTGAACCACAATTGCCAGCTCCACTGAGCAAAGGCAGAGGTGTTTGTGAGGTAAAAACACACCTGGCCGTGGGCTGTGCGTGGCCTGGAAGGTCAGAGCACCTTCAGCATTGCCATGGAATGTGCAGGAGCCAGCCTGGAAACAGCAGGATGCATTCCAAACATCCCAGGGGTCGCAGTAGGACACGAAATGGAGACACGGACTTCTGTCTGATTTCTGAGAGCCAAATCTAATTTATTTTAAATTCAGACTCTTTTTATAGAATTTTAAGCAAGCCCAGTGATTGGCAGGCAAAGTTAACACCTTTTCAATCCCATTGGCCAAGACAGATGTCTATCAAAGATCTCCTCCTCTAAGAAGGAATGCAAACAAAGATAAAACTAGCACAAACAAGTCTCTTATTTACAGTAAAATCTACGGGAAAAGAATTTCAGGGGGTAAACATCAGAAGGCTGAAAAATCAGGGCGACACCCAGGTGTGCAGAGGTGCAAGAGCTGGGCACACACCTGGGGCCCTGCACACACCTGGGGCCCTGCATACACCTGGGGCCCTGCACACACCTGGGGCCCTGCACACACCTGGGGCCCTGCACACACCCACCTGGACTCTGGGGCACCTCCACACTCCCGTGTATCCCCGAGATATCCAAAGCAAGGAACACCTACAGCTGCAGGAAAGGATTGTTTTCTTCCCTCCCACCGTTGCCTGGGATGTTTTCCACAGTGGAACATAAATCTGCACTCCCAAAGCACTTTGTGGAAACAGCCTGGTGCTAAGCTGGGGCTTTGTCGCCATGCCCCACGTGGGGTGGGAATTCCCGTAGTTCACGGAGTCTCCTGGATGCTCAGGCTCTCCTGGGGATTCCTGCAGGAGCACAGCGTGGGGATGGGGTGAGGACACGTGGGGACATCCTTCTGCAACAGCTAAAAATGCCAAGGGGCCCCCTGCTCCCCAAGAACTGCTGCAAACACGGGATGATCCACGAGCAGCTCCGCACTCCCAGCCCTCCCGGAGCAGCAGCAGACTGAGGCAGTGATTTTTTAGCTCGAGGAAAAACGCTGCCCAAAGTTTTGGTTGCTTATCCATAAAAATCAATCATCCACCTTGCTGCATGCCAGAGCAGCCCCTGGAGAAGGCTCTGAGGCACGGGGAGGCTGGTGGAACACGGATCCTGGCTGTGTCCAAAACCAGACACACCAAACCCCCCGAGCTGCCGCGAGGGGCTGAGGGCCGCGTGCCGGGGCAGGAGGCCAGGCTGGCTGCACCAAGGGAAAGTGGCATTTCCCTGACCAACTGCGTCCATTTCATCCCCCTGAAAGGTCACTCCAGCTCCCACAGGGACCTTTTCTGGAAGCTCTTCAAACGAAATAAACCAACCAAAGGAAGGAGCAGCTGCTGGAGCTGTGACCGATCCATTCCCCCTTTTGTGACTCCAATCTAAAACATTTTTCCTCCGGCCAAATTCCCTCTTTTGAGGCTCCATTGGAAGGACCAACAAGAGATTGGGCTCGTTTTTTGGTCTAATTTCATCCATCACATTTCAACAGCTCCAAGGCCAGGTTGGACACTGGGGCTTGGGGCACCTGGGACAGTGGAAAGTGTCCCTGCCACGGCAGGGGTGGCACTGGAGGATCCTTCATGTCCCTTCCAGCCCAAACCAGCCTGGAATGGTGTCCTTCTATCTGTAAAGTTTTAAAAAAGCTGCCAAATACGCCCCAAATCTCTTTGCACTGGATTAAAACAGTTGTTTTTGTTAGCACAGACAGCTGGAATAAATATGGACAGCCATAGAAGTTGTGTGGGACAGAGAAAACTAGTTCTTATTTGAGTGAAATAATAACAATAATGAATTTGATTACCAGCAGTGTATGAGCAATCCTTTTCCTTCCTCGAGTTCCCTGCCTCCTGTAAAAATGATTAAAAGTGTGATTTACTAGGCAGTCTGTGGATTTAACTACCATTACCAAACGGCAGCCATGGTTTATGAGCAGTTAAAATGCAAATATTTGTTATCCCATCTCACAGCTGGGTTCACTTTTGCTGCACAGAGTCATCATTAGGCTGCAGTACAATGTTTGCTATATCTTAGTTAGCAAAACTCCCCAAAATAACAAAAACCAAACACCAACCACTCATTTATTCAACTTTCCAGCATTTATATTCATGTTTGAATTTAAAACTCGCTTTCCATGAATATTCTTCATCACCTGTCTCCACCAAGGTTCTGCCTGATAAATTAATTGGCTTTGAAGAAAACAAATTCAAAGAAAGAGAAAAAGCAAATTCTACTTTGGGTTTTCCTTTTCCCCCTTCCCAGCCAAAATCTTCTCCTGCCCCTGAGGCCACTCACCTGTGACAGGGATATTTTATAGTTTATACCTTCCAATCTGCCTGGGGATCTGCTCATTTCCTGAGGTGGAGAGGGAAAACATCCTGAGGAGCTGAACACTCAGAATAGGGCAATTAAATGATTTTATGTCCTAATTCAGACACAATAAAACAACAGTTATCAGCTAACATGATCTTTAAAGCTGCTTGATCCTTAAAGCTACTTGTAAAGCTTTTATTGAGCAGAATAAATCACCCCAAACGGAGCCACCTCCTCATGCAGGCAGTGCCTGGGAGCATCTGTGGGATCAATCAGGAACAATTCCATCGATAGCTCTGAGCAGGCTCCCCCAATCTTCGGCTTAAAAATAAAATTAACTGCTAGAAGAGAGTTCAAATATCTCTTGCAAATGAGTGCAAACTACACTTCTAAAGGTGCAGCAGAGCCTTTGAAGTGGGAAATTCTCTGTGAGAGGGGCCCACGGGGCAGAGTCACCTGCAGAGGAGCTCGATTGCTGCCAGGGCAGGAGCCACAGAGGGCGAGGGTTCCACACAGCCCCAGCGAGCTGGGAAGGAGGGGATTTCAAGGGAAGTTCCTTGGGCTGGGCAGGGGCTGCAGCAGAGCTGGGAAGGAGGGGATTTCAAGGGAAGTTCCTTGGGCTGGGCAGGGGCTGCAGCAGAGCTCCCTGCCCTGCAGGCCTGGCCCGAGTGCCCCTCCAGCACAGAACCTTCCCTCCAACACCCGAACCTGTGCCCGCAGGACCACGGTTAAATGAGAACTTTAAAGGAAAGCACCAGGGGAGGGAACGGTGCACAGATGTTCCAAAGCACTTCTGAAGGGAAGAACACTCGTCAGGCGCTGACAGAAATGGAACAAAAACCCTCTGTGGTCTGAGAGGCAGGAAAAACAAACGGGAGAAGATTCCCCCTCTCCTCTTCCTTCTGAGAGCTGCCTGGCACTGCAGGACTGGCACAGGGAAGCGTTTCCAGGGCTGGAGCTGGCAGGGTTTGCAGCCTCCTGAACTGTCTGAGTGAGCATCAGCTCTGCCCCGGCTGTTAAATATGAATTAAACCTTTCTGCAGCCATGGGGGAGCTTTTGGGATCACACTTCCTAAACAGCTCCTCTCCAGGTGTTCAGAGCAAACCCTCAGTGACAAACGGGGACAAACAGACACTCCTCAGGGCTGGGGGACAAAATCCTCTGTGCAGCCTCTGCTGCCTCAGGAAACAGCCACAAAAACAACCCGAATTTTAATCCAGAACCTGGCTCGAAGTTCACATGCAGAAAACTCCTGCATTAATAACATCTCCATCGTGTGTCTTGGATTCCACGGGTGTTACCCTCAGGTGGGAATACCTGGTTGTGCAGAGCTGTCACGGCTTTGACACCATTCTCCTTTGGGACACTCCCCAAAATCTAAAAGGAAGTGAGGTAATTACAGTACTGAAAGCAGACCCCATCATTTATTTATCATCTCTATCACCGTTTATTTATTATATCTCTGCCTATGACAGAAACACTTGGGGATTTTAATTGACTCCACTTAACCTTTAAACATGCTACATGTCTATAAACATGAGGCTCACTCAAGACGGGTGTTTAACGAGCTGCTAATTGTGTTTATTCCTAAAGTGCAGTGCCTGGCTGGAATTCAGCCCAGGCTGGACCTTTCTGCAGGTGCCACCCCTGAGCTGCAGCAGAAATGGGGGCATTCATTCCTTAGGCTGCCTGCCCAGGAGAAGGGGCTTGGAAGCAAGAACTCAAAATGCAGCAGTGTTTCTCGGGATTAAATAGCTGACATTTTGATGCCTAAGGTGGGATGGGAGAAGGAGGGAAGGAAAGCCCACAGATCTGGAGCTGCTGTTTTGCAGACACATGAAAAACCTTTGAATCCTGTTTCTGGAGGGGTTGGTAGCCAACATTCCAGCTGGTTGGAGCTCTGCTTGGAACGGGTATTTCTTAATGAATCTTTTAAGTGAAAGCCCTGAAAGGCTCAAAACTCATCTGGAGGGCAGTGAAGTGGGAGTTTTATCCACAGCCTATCAAAGGCTCCCAGCACAAGCACAGTAAGTGGCACATTTAGCTCAGATTATTTATTTCCCCCTACACTAAATGCAGTTTCCATTAACAAAGAACTATTAGGTCACTCTGTTCTTCCAAGGGATAACTCACCTGTGTTTACTAACTTAAACATGTTGCAGTCTTGCACAAACCCCCTGGGTTTGGTACATTTTGCTCTTTATTGTACTGATTTACATTATTCCCTGTGGGAATGGCTTTCATTTGATGAGCAGATGCAGCAGGGCTTGGAAATTAGTGAAGGACACAGACCCAGAAAGGGGTCCCAAAACGTCCTTAAGTGGATGGCAAGGCAAGGACCTATTATCACCTCAGAAAGTAAAATAGTCAAGGTAATTTTCTTTGCATTATTTCTTCCATTTGTTGTTTACCTCTTTGTGGATAAAGGTCCAGTCAGGCTGAGGAAAACCCACTTGCTGCCAGTTTGCCAGGAGCACTGAGAACCATCCACTTTTGGCATGAATCTTCCCTTCCTTCTTTAATAATGACCTGGTGACCATATACATCTTTCAGTCTGGTCTAGAAAGGGGGAAAAAAAACCAAACAAAAACCCAACAACAACAACAAACAAACAAACAAAATAAAGGAAGGAGAAGGAAGCAGAGCACTTTGCCACAGAGGAAGAGCTAACACTGACAGGTTTGGGTGGTAACTTGGATCAGACAAGGCAGAGCTGGACCATCAGACAAGGGAACAGCTCCTTGCACAGACAACATCTGATGACATGGATTAACTCCAGCCCCAGGTGTCAAAGCAGTCCCTGAAAGGCTGGGCTGGATTCCTGCCCAAGTGATTCCACGGCCAAGGCTGGGAGGAAAAGCACACAAACTCCCAGATGTGTTTCCCAAGGCATGGCCCTGCTGAAAGGAGCCCTCAGGAGCAGAAACAGCTCCATGAATCATTCCTGGCCCCCCATCCAGAGCTGCCCTCTGATCCCTGAGCTTTTCCTGCAGGGCAGGGGGCTGAGCTCCAGCTCCATGCCTGCCCTGGCTGCTGGAGGTGAAGGATCCCTGGAATTGTCAGTAATTGTCTTTCTGGGTCAGGATCAAGGTGCAGGAGTAGGGACAAAGCACCTGGCTGTTCTGAGCAGAGTGCAGCACTGAAAGAGAGGATGAAGGGCTGGGAACTCCCAGAGCTGCCGTGGTGGAGGCAGGGAAAGCCCAGGAAAGCCCAGACTCTGCAGCCACAGCCTGCTGGTAATTAATGCCCCAAGGCTCGTCTGCACCTCCCTGCAAACTGGCTCATCTCCTGCTCCCTGCTCCAAGAAAACCTTCAGTCATGGTGTAAAAGCCAAGGAAAAGCATTAAAAATTTAGTCAAAGAAGGCACACCCTGTTTTCTGTGGCAAATTTGTCCATGAGGAATGGGGGGACTGGATGGACACAAGGGCTGAGAGCTTTAAAAGGCTGCTACTAAAAGCAAATAAAGAATCCCAGGATGGTTGGGTTGGAAGGGACCCTAAATCCCCTCCAGTGCCACCCCTGCCATAGGCAGGGACACCTCCCACTGTCCCAGGCTGCTCCAGCCCCAGTGTCCACCCTGGCCTTGGGCACTGCCAGGGATCCAGGGGCAGCCACAGCTGCTCTGGGCACCTGTGCCAGGCCTGCCCACCCTCCCAGGGGAGGATTGACCCCCAATGTCTGAACCTCTCTGACTGAAGTTCCCATAACTGAATACACACATAAAGCAGGGTGCATGAAGTGGTTGGAAAGCCTGGTGTTTTCAGTGTCTGGTCAACACCAAACAGAATGAGAACTGAAATCAAAATTTCTCCACGTCAATCACAGGAGTAAGATTCAATTGAAAGCTTTTGTTTGCTTGTTTTGGGATAAATTTCTAATTTCCAATGAACATCATGGGAATGCAGTTTAAATCACAGTTACATTTCCCCTGCACTTCCAAACTCACACCAAGGAGTCTGAAACAGTCTGTAGTAACTTCACCTTCAAGAGAGGGAGGCAGGCAATGACAAACTTAAATGTTAGAGGTAACAGAGCCTTAATAATGGTGAAATGAAGAGTGATACAGATGGCAAAAGCAATGTCAGTAAATCACCTGAGCTTTACAGAGTAACCCCACCGGAGGTGCAGCAAGTGACAGAAGATATTTGAATTAAAAGGGAGCTGCAGTGAGGGTTATCCCACACTGAGGGCACATCACCATAAATATTCACCCACAGGAGCACAGGGTGCTGGGACAACCAAGCCAATTCCACACTGCAGCACAGCCACCCTCGCCAGGGCTGCTCAGAAGTCACTCCCACGGACACACTGGTTCCCAGCCCCTGCTCTGGGCACTGAGGCCACCCGGCTTTGTCCTCAGATGTGGCACAGGTGACATCCCAACGCTGCCAAAGCCAGGGCACAGCTGGGGCTGCTTCACCCTCTGCTGAGCTACAGAGCACAAATAAAACTGGAACAGAGGCATGGCTGGGTCAGTGTGGGAGACCACAGCAAGTTCACAAGTTAATCTCAATAACTCCAAAGGAAAAGAATTACAAAAACGACCAAAACCAGAAAAAATTACAAAAAAAAAAAAAAAAAAGAGAAAATCTGAGTGGCTTCAGCTCCTCCAGCCGCTCAGGTTTCTGTCAGCCACAGCTTTGCTCTGACACAGAAAGCTTATTCAGGCACGATTTCTTTCTGGTTTCATTCCAAAGCAGCACAGAAGCGGCTGTTACCTGCAGAGAAAATGAAAACCTTCCAGCAAAGCTCTCCCCGCGTTTGGGACACATTTACTGCCAGAGATGTCTCTGTGCTGGGGGCCCGGCGCCCTCGCCTTCCCTTTCGGTGTGGGGCAGGAGCAGCTCCGGGGCACCGGGGGGTTCTGCTGTCCATGGTCCTGCCCGCAGCGGGGCCGGGGAATGCGGCGGGGCCGAGTTCTCTGCGGGGCGAGGCCGGGCTGCGGCGCCCGAACCCCAGACATCACAGGGGCACGATGAATAAATAAACGCATTCAATGCATGTCTTAACCAGGATCCGGCTGGGCGGCTTTGTAAGGCACAGAGAAATGCGGGGAAGGGAGAATGTTAAGCAGGGTAATCCCTATCAGAAGGGTGTAAAATATCCTTCTCTCTGTCAAAAACACTGAGCTGTCAGTAGCCTAAAAATAATAAAGACAGATCTCAGTTTCTGTCAAATCAGACTGACACAAAAAACTTGGATATCAGTGTAAAAGGGGGGAAAAAAATCAATGTCAATCCATTTCTTCACTCAAAAGCAACAATCTAACAAGACAATTTGAGCTTTAGCATGAAAATGATTACTGAGAGTTCTTTAAATGTGTTCTGCAAGAAACTGAACCGAAGGGATTCACTTCAAAACTGCCACTTTCCTGACTGAGATTTCCATAAGCCCTCTATTATTTCCAGAGACAGCAAGCACACACCAGCCATGGATCCTGCAGCTACTGTTGCTTTGCTGATAAAGAAGAAAGCAGGAGTGACTGGAATTGATGTAAATGAGGGAGATTTCTTCCCTGGGCTGAATAACTCCCAGGGCCACCTGCGATTTCCACGTTCTCAGTTCCCAGCTGTGCCCTTTGGGCAGGGAGGATGTTTTTCTCCTCAATCACAGCAGCTGGAGCATCATCAGGCTGATACTCCAGAGAAAGAAAAGCCCCACCAGAGCACATTTCCCTCATTTATCAACCAAGGAAGCCCCAGCAAAGCTTGGCCCAAAAGCACCAGCCCCACTTTTAAGCACTCAGTAAGATGTCAATGATACACCCAAGTAAGACACGGGGCCACATCAATCGTCAGAGTAACAAATCCAGCCAGAAAAAATGCCAGGGAAGAGCAGCAGCTCAGCTCCATGTGAGAGTGAGGGACACAGGAGATGCCTGTTGATGTCCTGAGTGTCATCCTGTCCCAGCAGCCCCAGGTCCTGGTGTGCTGTGCTCCCAAAGGGATGCTGGTGCTCCTACACGTTCTAGGGAGTGGCCATGGGGTGCACAGACAGCCCCTTCCACTCGTCAGCCTCAGGTCCTCCTGCCAGGAGCACCCCCTGGGCAGAGCCAGAGCTCTGGGTGGCCCCAGCCCTGCCCTGCCCTCCCTGCACCCAGCCCTGCCCTCTGCTCGTCCCAGGGGCTCTGCACATCCCAAAGCCACTCAGGGCTGTTTTAGAGCCTTCAGACTGGTTTGGTGTGGGCATCAGCCTGGCAGGGGCAGCCAGATCCCACCCCTGGCAAGCCAGACCTCGGCTTCAAGCCCTGGGAGGCATTTGTTTAACTCAGGGTGAGACAGAGATCTCCTCCCAGCTGACTTTGCTGTTATGATGTTAATGAACCCAGGTTCTGCTCCCCTGTTGCTCACCCCATGCCATTTTTGGTCATGTTTCTAGAACCCTCTACCCCCAAGCCTATATATTGCCACTCATTTCTGGTCTTTGGTGTTTCATTCTTTGACCGTGCACTTTCTGGGCACTGTCCCTATTTTATTTCCTATCAAAGCGAGTTTTCTTTTTGGGACACACCATCGCACCCGCTCCTTCTTCAGCGCCTCCTTTGCCCTGGATACCAGGGAACCTGAAGGACGTGTGGCAGCCACCCTCACTGCCACAGTCTGGGAGAGGGAAACACCTCAGGTGGCCCCACCTGGCTCTGACTTTGGCTGGGACCCAGCAGAGCACGGAGTGGAGCAGGGCAACCACAGCCCCACGGCTCCAGACACAAACTCAGGCTGAACAAAGCTCAGGAACGTTAAAAAAGAAGGGAAAGGATGTTCCTGATTGGAGAGCTGGGATGCAAACACACTTCTGCACTTGTTCAAATCAGTGCCAGCAGCTCAGGGCTGTGCCTCCTCCAGCTGCCCCTGCTCATGCCTCAGCTCCTCCTGGATCTCAGAGTCTCCGTGGGCCCCCTGAGCTGAAAGTTGGATTTTAGCTCATTAATGCACTCTGGTCGTTTATAATCACTGGGCTACAATCATTTCCTTTGGCAGCTGAAAAGGAATTTGTACATAGTAACACAAAATGGAAATGGGATTTGTAGCTGGATTGTGGGAAAAGCTGTAAAAATACTGTTAAACATTAAAAAAAAACCAGTGAACTGCATAACTTGGAGAAGCTTTTTTAGCCAAGATCCTGGTTTGAGCTTTAGCCTGGTAGAAGATATAATTCAATTGCCCCCCTCAAAGGGGCACAGCCTTAAGTGATGACCCAGACCCTGGTGCTGAGCCCGAGCCCTGGAAGCTGAAGGCAAAAGCTGTTCCATTCTTTGACTTCCATCCAATAAAGTAGCAAACAAGTTAAAACCACAAAGCATCGTTTCTGCAGCCACACTCTGGTGGAAGCCATGGGAAATTCTGAATCAACTGCTCCCAGCACACGCAGTTCTGCTCCAGCCACATAAATCATTCCAGATTCTGGCAACGGGCAGGAAGGAAAATCAAAATTACACCCGGTTATCAGCTGAAGGATATCTCTAATTGCTTTGTGGCTAAAAGCAGAGCTCGGCACAGCCCAGCAGAAACCTTCAGGTGCTTCAGGTGGAAAAGCAGCCCCGTGAAAAGGTCAGCAACTCCTCACACAGCCCGTCAGCTCCCATCCAGCTCAAGAGGAAGGCAGCAAACCCAGGCTGCCCCCGCCCGCCCGCGGCAGATTCCCCTTGGGTGACACTCCCGGGATGCTCCACACACACACACACAGCAGGTGTGGAGGGAAACTCACTCCATTATTGAATTTTCAAACCTGATTTTTTCACCCTGAAGTATTTTGAGGTTTAAGCCATTTTGCACTGCCAGGCTACACCCAATCGTTCTAACGGTTTATTTTTGGAAGGCACGGATTGCTTGTTTCCACATGCATTATCCAAGCATCAGGAGAGTGTGTCCACAAAGCTTGAACCATGAAATTCAAAGCCCATTGAAAACAACAATCCAAACAACTTTTCAAAATCAAAATACTACGTCACCAAAACAAGGTGCATTAAATATATGTGATACATATAAATATATAAAATATTGTAACCAGGTTGCTTTGATTTTTAACTTTCACCATCAATAAATCTCCAACCAGAAATCAAAAGCACTTCCTGCAGGCGGCCCCAGATGGCCCAGGTTCCACCAGGCCATGCTGAAATGACCATTAGGCCAATGCTTAGTGGACTTTACTCCTTCAGGTACATTGGCTGCTCCTCCTCCGTGTAAAACACAGATGTGGCTGCAAAGCCTGGAGTAAACCTCGTGTGAAGCCTAGACAGAAATGTCAGGCTGAGCTAAGCCCCAGCTTACAGCCCCTGCTCCAAAGGTGCTTTCAGTGGCAAAATAAACCATTTGGGGTTGGTTTTGCCCAGCTGAGCTCTGCCTCACTGTGTGAGCCGTGGGGGCTGAGTGGAGCCTCCCCCAGTTTGGGGATAAAACAGTGCTGGAGTCATGAATAAGCAAAGCCTTGGTCCTGTGCTGAGCCACAGCAAAGAGAGGAAATTGCAGACATATCACTCCTGACAGGGCTAAGCAATAGGTGATTCAGATAAGTGGGGTTGGAATAAAATATGATTAAAGCAGTCTTTCCCATTCTGCTTTGATTTAAGAGTACAAAGTGCAAACTATTCATCTTCTGTCTAGAGGCAGTAAATCAGCTGATAAGAGAAGTGAAATGTAAGTGGGGTGCCAGGAAAAGCCAACCATCACGTGCCAGCCAATTGCTTGTGGAGAGGAGGAGCACAGGATGAAATAACAATGCAGAAGCACCAACCCCAGGCACTGCCAGCCTTTCTGCAAGGTTAGGAAAGCACAAAAAGATAGTATCAACAACCAAAACACTGGAGGAGGGAGGAAAAGAGGAAATATCACAAGAGCTCACAAGAGCTCTGGCTCTAAAGCAGGTTCCTTGTTCAGTTTTCTTTTGATTTTGCCAGATATCACAGACCTGATGTGCTTTAAGGAGTAGCAGAAGAGCTGCTGAGGAGCCACGAGGGACTCTGGGGTTCTGCAGAAGCAAACACAGCAGCAGCTCCTCTCCAGTTCTGTGAGGTTGGTTATAACCAAGGCTTATTTCCCTTTACTGCAGGTTTGAAAGCCAGTGGTTGTCCTCCTCAAAGGTGGACTCCATCCCTGCAAGGAGGGTGAGTCAGGGGGCATCACCAGCAAGGGAAGAACCCAGCACAGCTCCCACTTCTCACTGCGTGAAAATCAGGGAGAAAGGGAAAAAACCCCACCACAATCAGAGCACTTGTTTGGTTCAGCTGTAATTCCCAAACAAGTGCATGAATAAAACAACTTGAGGCTGAAAAAAATGGAGACTCCAAATCCTAACTCACACTTCCTTTCAAAGCTTCCACTTCCTTATGTTCAGTTGAACATTGCTTGGGTTTTGTTGTATGATAGACAACCTAATCACAAACTGTTTGCCAAAAGTGGTGGGTTTTTACCCAAACCACGTTGTCATTCACAGCCACATCCTGGCACAGACCTCTGGTCCCAAGGCAGGGATTGCCAAGGGTGGTCTCACACTCATCAGAGCACAGTGGGACACAAAGCCCCTTCAATGTGGCAAACACCCAGCTCACAGGGCACTTCTCTCCCCCTCTGGGAGCATCTACGAAAGGGAATGCAATGGAAAAGGCCAGAGGCAGCAGGATACACCGGTGTGTCCCCTCCTAGGAATGTTGATTCCATACAAATTCATCCTGCAAACATTCCCAACCCGCCTGGGGCAGCCCTGGGCTGCTCAGGGCAAAGCTGCCAAAGCCTCACAGGTGTCAAATATGCAGAGGGACAAGGTCTCTATTTTAAATGAAATCCTCAGACTGAGGGTAAAATGTAACACTGAGCTGCTGAGGAGCCTCCTGAGGAAGGATCCATGTGTCAGCCAGGAAGGGATGGAGCCACGAACCACAACTGGCATTCTTCAGAGAAACAGCAAAGCAAAATGAGCTAGAAACGAGCTGAATGGGTGAAATGAAGGGGATAATCCTGCATTTTTCACAAAAGCCTACAAGCAGATTAGTTGCCAGCACCAGCTCCATTCTTGCAGCAGGATGGTTTGGTAATTATTTTGTTCTTCACCAGTCTTGTAAATGAGTAATGATAATGAGAATCCCTGTGCTGCCTCACCTCTGCTGCACGATTTACAACACTTTTTGCCCTCACATTGTACCTGCAGGACAACCGAATTCTTTGTGGGGCTGGGGTTGATGGAGTGAGGCTGCACCCCCAGCAGGGCAGGGAAGGGGCTGTGAGGGCAAGGCACGGACCTGGGATAATCCCTCAGGGCTGGAATCTCGTGACGTGCAAAGCCCCATTATCACTAGGAATAAAAGGGGCATCAAAGTGATTCCCAGCCAAGGATTTCTCCCTAAGACAAGATACAAAAATGTCCTTCATTGACTGAATTGGACCATAAACCTTAAAGCTTGAGGGACGTTCCCTTGGGCTCTGCTGCCCAACACGAGATCCTGGCACTGCCAGCAGCAGGCAGAGCAGCAGCCACCACTGGCCAAGTCCTGCACCATCCTCTGGACACAACACAGCCCTCTTGCAGTGGTATTTTGCAGCTGAGGTGGATTTTTTTGCTGAGTTTACAAGCCTGGGAAGGCCAGCAAACCCTCTTCAGGCTTCTAAACCCCATTTGCACACCAGGTCTGTGGAAAAGGTATTAGCTGCTGTTTCAACTAATGTCAGCAGTTACAGGGAATGGGGAGAGAGAGGAGGGAAGGGATGGAAAGTTTAAGCATATCTGAGCCTCCCTGATTCAGCTTAAATCCCCACTTCTACTGGAGGAAGCAGTGTCAGGGTGGATGTGAAAGTGGCCGAGTTTGGAGGGCTCCTCTGCTCCTCACAAAGCCACTTCCACAGGGAAAACGACTCAGTTCCACCAGCCTGCCGTGCAGGTGAGGACCCCGGAGCTGTTCCCGAGGGCTGGGCACTGGCACAGTCCCAGACACGGCACAGGGGGGACTGGAGGGCATTCACACCTGCAGCCCCTGGCAAAGCCCAGCTCTCCCTCTGCACTTTTAGACACAAGAGCTTCCCGGTGTCACTTTCCAGCAGTGCTCAGCTTGCACCTGTGTCATTTGCAGGGTCACTGTGGGACCCCCGGGCTCAAAGGGGCCCGGACCGAGGCACTCTGTGATGCTGAGTCCCTTCCTCGGGGCTCCTCTTCCTCGGATTCACTGCAGATGATGGGCAGAGCAGCAAGGACAGCGATAATCCTGCCCCTGCACCCTCCCAGGCAGTGTCTGCTCCGGAACACCTCCAAATCCCTTCTGGAGGTCTCCTCCGAGCCCTAATGGGATTGCAGCATCCCCGGGCGAGGCAGATCCGCGTTAATCCCAGCCCGGCAAGCAGAGGCTAAGGCAGGTTTAGCAGCCCGGGGGTGAGCTGGCTCTGTGCCGTGGTTACAGAGGGAGCAGCCGCGGCAGCCCCGCAGGTAACTCATCGCAGCAGCTCAGCCGGGAGGAGCCAGCTCCGCGCCCGAGGGCAGGAGGTGACGGCAGCGGATTCCTGCCGGGACAGGTGACACCTGTGCAACCCCAGACCGAGCGGGTGTCACCTCTGGGCAGCGAGGGGAGCTCCGAGCACGTTCCTCTCTCGGCGTGCCCGGGAGCTCCCGGCGGGCTGATCCCCACCCGGGTGTCACCTCTGGGCAGCGAGGGGAGCTCCGAGCACGTTCCGCTCTCGGCGTGCCCGGGAGGTCCCGGGGGGCTGATCCCCACCCGGGTGTCACCTCTGGGCAGCGAGGACAGCTCCGAGCACGTTCCGCTCTCGGCGTGCCCGGGAGCTCCCGGCGGGCTGATCCCGAGCCGGGGTCACCTCTGGGCGGCGAGGACAGCTCCGAGCACGTTCTGCTCCTGGAGTGCCCGGGAGCTCCCGGGGGGCTGGTCCCCACCCGGCGTTGGCAGCGGCTCCGCGGTGCCGGCGGCGCACGGCGACGGCGTGGGGACACCTACTGACACCCAGAGCCGCCGCCAGCCCTGCCCGCCCACCGCCGGGCTCCCCAGAGGGATCCAAACGTCTGCAGCGGGATTTCCCGGCGGGATTCAAACGCCTGCAGAGCCCCGGGAGCCCGGGCAGCAGAGCTTTCCGCGGGCTGGGCAGGAGAAGGCGCGGTGTGAATGCCCTCCAGTCCCCCCCTGTGCCGTGTCTGTGACCCCGGCACTGCCCAGCCCTCGGGAACAGCTCCGGGGTCCTCACCTGCACGGCAGGCTGGTGGAACTGAGTCGTTTTCCCTGTGGAAGTGGCTTTGTGAGGAGCAGAGGAGCCCTCCTTTCACATCCACCCTGACACTGCTTCCTCCAGTAGCAGTGGGGATTTAAGCTGGCTCAGGAAGGCTCAGCAGCGTGGCTCCCTCGGAGCTGCAGGGAGCTGGGCACTGAGCTGCTGCAGCCACCCAAAGCCCGTGTCACCCCCGGCGGTGGCACTGAGCCGCAGCCTCAGGCCGGGGCTGAAATGAGAGCCCCCTGCCAGCAGGAGCGAGCCAAGGGAGATCAGCATCACAGGGATGCATCTCAGGGAAATGTTCACCTTGGAAGGAGAACGTCACTGTGGAGCGTTGTAAATGTGCTCTCAGGGAAAGCGTATCCACCCGTTATCTGGGTACTCAAACCGATGCTGGGATCAGAAAACAAATAAAGAAGTGCATTAACCTCATCATCACCGGTCTGTGCCAACCTCTGTTGGTTCTAGTCCCTGCTCCAGAAAAGTTTTGCTGAACCAGGACTTAGTAAAAGCATGACAAATAATTCCAAATATTACCAATTTTACTGAGGCAGAAACAATTTTTGCTGTGTCAAACCACCTACACAGAAACAAGCCCAGAAACAGANTGATCCCTCATATCCAACCTAAATTTCCCCTCTTCCAGTCTGAGGCCATTACCCCATGTGCTGTCTGTGCAGTTCCTGGTGAAGATTCCCCTTCCCAGGCCTGGAAGGATGAACCCTTCCCTCACTGCAGGGCTCGCTGCCTTTGCCTGTCAGCAGCCCTGACTGATGGTTCCCATTCCCTTTATGTTGTGCCTCAACAATTCCAATCCAAAGCTGTAGTAATAATAATAATAACAATAATAATAATAATAAATTTTCGGTATGGGAGCCCAGAACCGACTGTTAACTCTTTACCCACAACAGAGCACTGCTCTGGAAGAAAAGAAAACGCTGCCACAACAACCTTCAAAAGAATTGACTGTGGTAATGATTTCCCATCGCATGAGAACTTCTTCAGCTCTTCCACGGGGCTTTGCTGTGATTACGGAAAGCTGCAAACTCTGACACAGAAACACACGCATTCCCTTCCTCCGTTTCTGGAAATAGCAGGGGAGAGGGCTCTCTCTGCTCCGTGCCCGTCCCGCGCGGATGGCGATGCGGCAGCACCTCGCACGGCCAGCTGGAGCCGCGCTCCGCGACAATTCCTGCCCCGCCTGCGGCCGGGAGGTGCGGCAGCCCCCGCGGGGATGCCCCCGGCCCCGAGCCCTTCCACATGGGCTCTGCCGCTGCCACGCTCCTCTGCCAGCTCGGCTCCGAGCCCCAGCAGCTCCCAGAGCCATCCCGGCCCCCTTCTCTCCCCCTCCATCCGCTCCGCTCGGCTCCCACGCCATGGGAATTTCCCCTTTCCCCCTTCCCCTCCCACCCAGCTCTGTCCTTTCTCGTGGAAAGGATCGAACACTTCTGCAATTTCTTAGCATCACAACCTGTCCACAGCAAGGCGATATTATTTTGCAGGCGGCGAGCACAAAATAGGGAGAAAAAAATGTTCCAGAATCGTCATTCTGCTCTGCCAGGTCTCTGTGACAGAGGGGGAGAGCAAGAGGAGATGGAACTGGCTCTGCCCGGGGCTGGGTGACCCCAGGCTGCTCCCCAGAAAGACAGCACAGCCTGGGGAACGGTGAGAGGAGAGATCCTGCCCTCCTGGGGCTGAGACTCCTGCACCCAGTGAGCTGAAAAAACCCCAAACAGCCTCAGCAGCAGCTGAGACTGCAGCCACCACATCAGGTGAGCACACACCATCTACCCCCAAAATCAACTAATGAAAAACCCTGGCATTGGAAACGTGATTGTTCAGCCACACTAAAGCATCAGGAGGTTCAGCAGTGCACACAGAACCAGGGCCTGGGCATTGAATTCCCACCAAAGCTCAGCTCTGTTTTTCTGGGCCCTTTCCTGTGTTTTTCTGGAATGCTGGCAAAGCAGCAGCTGCTGGTTCTGATCAAGACAAGACCACACTCAAGCACTTCAAAAATATCCTCCATTCTGTAAAGCACAAAGGGGTTTAAACAGATTACATTTGTGCACAGACAAGCACCTGGTTTGGGCAATAATTATCCTCTAAATAGAAATTATCCTCGAGCACTTGTTGCTACTGTGTAAAAGGAGCTCTGCTCTGATCAATGATTAGAAATCAATTACAGAGCTCTGTGTGCCAGTGATGATTGCTCCCCCGACTTGGGCACCTCCTACCAGTATTTGTAAAGGTGTTAATCCATCTTAATAATTCTTAAATCATGTATGAATACAGCAGTGCCCGTGGCATTATTCAACTCCTATTTCAGTCCAAGGAGAGCTGCCTGTTTAAATTATACAGAAGTTAAATTTCTCCTGAAAAGCACTTTGAAGTGATTCTGTGCAAATACACATTTGCCACGAAACCACCTCTTTTTTTAAGCAGGTAACCTGGCAATGCTGCTCTGATTCAGGCTCTGCAACCAATTCTGCTTTTTCTCCTCCACAGGGTGTGATTTCTAATTTTTCTCTTTCTTGTGAATAAATCCCCAGGCCTGGGCAGGGCATTGGCAGGTCCCTTGCTCAGGAACACCCCCAGGTCTGCAGTGATGGCCACTAATGGGGTGTGTTCCTATCCCAGCCCTACTGACTCACCCTCCTGAGGCAGAAATCCCATTTCTCTCACTCCCAGGGGCTGCTTCACTCTTCATTTCTCATTAGAGAAGTTTTAGTGACCCAAGAATGTTGGAGTATTGAGCAATGTACATTCAATTGTCCAAAATTTGGCAGTTTCCCCACTTTTTCCTGGAAAGCTGGGCCTGAATTCAGATTCCTGGGGAAGCCCATGGCTCCAGCCCCAGCAGCTCCCACCATGAAGCCCTGGACAATGTCCCAACAATGTCCTGTTCCCTCATTTTCTGACACAGGTATGGGAATTTCTGTGCTCTATTAGGGAAAATCCAGGGCTTCCTCTCCCAATAGATTCATACATCTCCAATCATTGTATTTTTTCCTTCCTCTCTAAGAACACAACCCTGCCACACTGTAATTCTCAGATACTGGAGCTGGAGCTCAGCTGGCCCTCAGACAATAATAAACAACCAAAAAACAGGGTTGGGTTCACTTTTCAGCAGCAGAGACAATTTCCTGAGTGGCTCTTTGGACTCCAACCCAGGGCTCCCACGGGAGCAGATTTAAATACAGCAGCTACAAACCCAGCAGAGGTCCTTCCTGCAGTGATCCACCACAAAACCCTGAACACCACAGCCCCAGCCCAACTGAGGAGCCCCAGGGGCACGAGAAGAAGCCCAGGATGCAGTTTCAGCTGCACATCAGAAGGATTGAGGTTCACACTGAAAACATGGGGCTCAACAGCAACAGCCTTAGTTGGAACAATAAAAGTTCTGCATTATTTCAAGCTCTAATTCAAGGTTGAAAAGAAAGGCCCCAGAAATTGTTTCATGCCTGTTGAAAGATCTGACTTTGTTCAAAGCTGCTTTTCCCACAGAACAAAATAAGGGGGGGATTTATTTCCCTTGCCAACTGCAGCACCCACAAACTTCCACGGGCGTGGAGGAGAAAATGGGCAGTGAGAGCAGTGACAGTGCCCAGGGAGCAGTGACAGTGCCCAGGGAGCACAGTGACAGTGCCAAGGGAGCACTGTGACAGTGACAGTGCCAAGGGAGCAGTGACAGTGCCCAGGGAGCAGGGACAGTGCCCATGGAGCACAGTGACAGTGCCCAGGGAGCAGTGACAGTGCCCAGGGAGCACTGTGACAGTGCCCATGGAGCACAGTGACAGTGCCCAGGGAACAGTGACAGTGCCAAGGGAGCCCTGTGACAGTGACAGTGCCCAGGGAGCACAGTGACAGTGGCAGTGCCCAGGGAGCAGGGAGAGCGCCAAAGGAGCGCAGTGACAGAGCCCAGGGAGCAGTGACAGTGCCTAAGGAGCACAGTGACAGTGGCAGTGCCCAGGGAGCAGGGAGAGCGCCAAAGGAGCGCAGTGACAGAGCCCAGGGAGCAGTGACAGTGCCTAAGGAGCACAGTGACAGTGGCAGTGCCCAGGGAGCAGGGAGAGCGCCAAAGGAGCGCAGTGACAGAGCCCAGGGAGCAGTGACAGTGCCTAAGGAGCACAGTGACAGTGGCAGTGCCCAGGGAGCAGGGAGAGCGCCAAAGGAGCGCAGTGACAGAGCCCAGGGAGCAGTGACAGTGCCTAAGGAGCACAGTGACAGTGGCAGTGCCCAGGGAGCAGGGAGAGCGCCAAAGGAGCGCAGTGACAGAGCCCAGGGAGCAGTGACAGTGCCTAAGGAGCACAGTGACAGTGGCAGTGCCCAGGGAGCAGGGACAGTGCGCAGGGAGCACAGTGACCGTGCCCAGGGAGCACAGTGACAGGAGGGCAGGGCAGGTTAATGGCTGCAGACTGCAGCCCATGGGGGTCAGCCCAGGGTAATGAAACCTTCCTGTGCTTTTGGAGACCACATTTTGCTTTCCCTCGGAGCATCCCTTTCTCGAGAATGGAAAAAAGCTTTGCCCTTCCCCGAGCCTTGCAGCAGGTCCCTGTGCAAGGCCCTGTGTGGCTGACAGAGCTCTCATTCCTTTATTCCCCCTTTGGAGCAAACGAGCGAGGGATTGAGGATCATTTTAGTGAATTATTCCGAGCCATTGCTAATCTGAGGGGTTTGTGTGCCATCCCTTACTCAGGATAGTGAAATGGAAACGTCTCCCAGGCTCTTCCCTCTCTAAATCACTCCTCAGCCACCTTTGCTTATCTCTATTGTTTCTGAGAAAAACCTGCTCCCTTACAGACATCTGCTCTGGTGATAAAGTGTGATTGAGAAGCTTGGCCTGTCAGATAGGGAGCTGTTATCACAGCTTGATTTGGAGCTGTGGAATTACACCGGGTAACGGCAGCTCCAAACAACACCACTCTCCAATGAATTTATGAATGGCCTTGGCCAGATCCGAGGATAAACTCCTGGTAATGGGAAGGAGGCTGTGAGCTGATGGATCACCCCATCGTGCATCAGGGCTGCATCTTCTTATGCTGCACTGGGAATTTCATGGACCAGGAGAAGTCCCTTTACACTAATTAAATGTCATAGATAAACTTCTCCAATTTTTAAGTAATTTATCCTTCTCTCCATTGGGTTGAAACCCCAGGGAGCAGAGGGGCTGGGGAGGGGAAGCACACTCCTCTCTGGAAGGCAATTGCCTGTGGGATTGGGGAAAGCCCTCCACACCCTGCTGAGCAGGAGGTGGCCAGGGCAGGCAGGAGCAGGGCCAGGAGCCTGCTCACTCCTGTGGCCTTGGTTAGAAGGAAAAACCCACAGAACCTCATGCCTGAAGGCCTCAGCAGCACTGCAGTGTCCCAGCCCCACTGCCCAAGTGCCAGTGCCCCCCTGAACTGCTCAGGGCAGGGAGAAGCACGGCTGGAGAGGCACAAGGACCTCGGAGGCTGAAGGAGTTCACAAATTCGGGCACCTCCATCCAGAGAGGGGTTTTTATAAAGGCAGCTTTGTGCACAAAGGAGTGACTGCCCCCAAACCCCTCTGCCAGCACCCCCTGCCATGGCAGTTCTGTCCAGCAGCCCCAGCAGTGCCCTGCCAGGGCGCTGTGAGGACAGCTATGGTGCCACACACACACCAGGGAATTACTGCTTAATAAGATGCTCAGATACAACATTAATAGGATCTGACATCCCATGGAGAAAAACAGCAAAGCTCCAGAATTTCAGAAAGGGAGCCACAAAGCCTTGAGCAAACTCGAGACTCCCATGAAAGCTTGACTGCCTTGATCTTTAGGACTCTGAGCTGGGATGGTCTGGGACAAATCTGTCCCCATGCAGGGGATGAAAGGTTTACCAGGAGGTCACCCAGCCCATCTCTGTGCTCCAGCATCAAATAAACCATCTCAAAATGCAACAAAGATCTTTCACAGCTCCTCTATTCCCCCACAAATAAACTCACAACATTGAAAATCATGAACTCAGAGTGTCTGTGCAGTTCTGCTTTGGCCCTAAATAAAATTTATCACCACAGAAATGTTTTAGGATTATTTAACGACAGGAGAGTGTTTACATTGCCAGACAAGAGAATGAGTTCACACAAGTGGCCACAGTTGGCTGAACAAAATACCCTCCAGTTGGTGGGAAATTAATAATCTCATTACTCGGGTGAATCAGCTGCTCTGAGGTGAGGCACAACCACCCTGGCTGCTCCTGGGCTCTGCAGAGCAGGGCTCCAGGCTCCCCCTGAGATGGACAGCAACCAACCTCACCCTTTGGAAATTACCTCCAAACCATCCCCAGCCTTTTTCTGCCCCCCTGGAGCAGAGTTCCATGGGTACCACGAGGGCTGGGTGCCTGCCCTGTCCTTGCAGGGGCCAGGCTGCCTGGCACGGCCACCCCAGCACGGGGCCACCTCGAGTGGCCCTGCCAGGGCCCAGCCAAGCCCTGTGTGGGTGCAGCCTCACCTTCTCCTGAGGGTCAAACTGCTCAGCACAACAGAAACAAAAACACTTCTCAGCCCTGATGTGAGACTGGGGAAACCAAAGAATCCCAGGGTGGTTTGGGCTGGAGGGACCTTCAATCCCATCCGGTGCCATGGCAGGGACACATTCACTGTCCCATTAAATCCCACTGCCCCAGGCTGCTCCCAGCCCCTCCAGCCTGGCCTGGGACACTGCCAGGGATCCAGGGGCAGCCACAGCAGAGCCCACAAACATTCCAGTCCGTGCTCCAGGTGGAAGATGAGGGGCAGGAGCCTGGAGGCTCCTGAGCCTGGAGCCACAGCACAAGAAGCACACGGAGCACGAGGAGAGGGATCATGGTGGGCCAGAAAAGAAGACAAAGCCAACAGCATCCCTTCTCCTGTTTCTGAGAAATTCCCTTCTCCTGATGTCCCACAGGGAGCCACTAGAACACTGAAAACACACCCAGAAATTTGGCCATAAAACTCCTGCTGTGGTCACTGCAGCCCTCAGACAGCACCGGGGAGGGGAGGAGCAGCCAGGAGCTGAAAATACTTCAGAAAAACTTCACTAGAGTGAAAGTTTCCCAACACCCTAAAGAGCTCTTGTAGGAGTAGCCACAGCCATCTCTTTGGTGTTTAACAACCTCCCCAGGAGCTGGATTTATGTAACAAACCTCAAGCTGACATTAGCAAGTGTTTTCCTGCTTTCCTTCTCCCAGTCCTGATTTAAGGATCTCTCGGAGAACAGACACTGCCATTTACAGTAAGGTCATTAAAAAAAAGGGAAAAGTAAAAAGGAAGAAGTTCTTTAAAGTGGCTCCATGCCTGCCTTACGTAAGTCTCCTCCAAACACTCTGCACTCTGAGCAGCTCCTCCCCAGCTCCTCCAGCCACGTTCCTGGGGCTGGCTCCAGGGGCAGCTCCACACGGATGGAGTGGCTGAAGGACCCAGCCCTGACATGCTTTATGAGTTAATTTGCTGTTATTTAGGGCACTGCACAGCAGCACTAAATCTTCCCATCCTTTTTACTGCTTTAAGTAATGCTTTAACTTCTTGGTAGCCACAGAGGCTGGTGTTAATCCTTCTCTATTTCTTTGTGCAGCACCCCGGGGAGCTGCAGAGCACATTCTTTGCTAGAGGACGAGCAATCCAATCTAAGTTATGGGGCTCGACTTTTTCAAGGCACTTTTCCCAATCAAGTACAGATAAGAGAACAGGAAATAAGGAGGGGAAAAATTACAAAACCCCAAGCCCATTAAGTGTTCTCCCCTTGGAGACGGCTGCTTTATTTCATAACCAGATGGAAACTTTTCTGCCTTAGTTACCCCAGCTGAGGGAGAGGACAGGTGACCCCTGGAATTTCCCTGCTTTTTGCCTTTCTTTACACCAAGATAATTTCCTCCTGACCTTTCTGTACTTTCCTGATGCAGAATCTGTACATCAAGGTACCTGAATGAGTGTATGGTAGCCAGCCAGAAGGAAATGTGTCATGGCTGGGGTTATCTCAGGTTGTCTGATCAGGACAGTGCCAAGGGTTGGAGCTACACAGGTGAGTTGGTCATTAAGGTGTCAGTGATACAAACCAAGACAGCCCTGGGTGAGTCACAGAAAATCTCCTCAAGTGTGATCTTGCTGAACCCATAAACACTACAGCACACCTCGGGCCTTTAACTCTGCTCTTGGAAGTTCCAAGCTGGAAATGTTTCCCTATCCAGGGAATGTTGGATAAATTGATGAATCCACCAAGTGCATCAAGTGCCATGCTGTGATTAGTGCTCAGGGGAGCTTCCTCCCCATCTCTTAATAAAAGTCCAGAATGATGTTCAGATCTTTTTCATTTTCAGTCCAGACTTCAGCAGTTTAACTGAAATGCTTACCCTGAAAACCCCAGAGCTCACAGAGCACAGGAATCTCAGACATGGCTGGCCTTGGCTCCACTGGACACCCTCCACAAGAGGGTTTTTTTTTCTTCGTTTTCCTTTTCTAATTTATTAGCAGCAGTTCTTCCACCTGAATAAACTTAATAGAACAATTTCATTGTTCTACTGCTGGCCATGAAAGTGGATTATTGTTGTTCAGTGGCACACGGGGGAAAGTGCACCTTGATGGAATTCTACTTTCATCTGAGGATCCAAAGGCTCCTGCACCCAGACAGCACATCCAGCACAGAGCCTGAGCTTTGTACTCAAATTATGGTCAGAAAGGGAGCAGAGTGGGGAAACGTCTCCTACTGCACAGGGCAGCAATGGAAACAGGTGATAGAACAGGCTCCCTTTTTAGCACTTGCTCTTGGATTTGAGATGCAAATTCTTTCTAACTCAATTCTCCTTTTTTTGACTGAGTGAACATGGTTTTTATAAGCACAACAAGGCCAGAGACTAGAGCTCAGCCTGTGCTACCAGGAAGACCAAGCTAAACAAAGACATTAAATGAATAAACACATGACACGAGTTTATCAGAACTCAGTTACGGTTACGGTTAAAAATTTAAGCTGGACCCCCAGACTGCACCTAGCAATAAAAGCAGCAACACCAAACCCCAGAGAGCCTTGGGACCACAGGGATTGAGGCTGGAAAAGCCCCCTGAGCTCATGGAGTCCAACCATCCCCAGCACTGCCACGGCCACCACCGACCCACGGCCACCACTTGTGTCCCCAGGTGCCACATCCAGACGGGGACTCCACACTGCTCGGGGCACCCGTGCCAGTGTTTGCCAAGGTTTTCCATGAACAAATGTTTCCTGTGCCCACCTTCAGCTTCCCTGGCACAGCCTGGGGCTGTTCCCTTTTGCCCCATGGCTGGTTCCTCGGAGCAGAGCCCAGCTCCCCCCTGGCTCCAGCACCCTTGGGGTGAGGAGGGCAGGACACAGCCATGGGCACACAGAGCAGCCCCTGGTGCACCTCCCCAGCCCCAGCCACGGCCCCAGCTCTGGAATTCGGGACTCCCAGAGCTGCAGGAAGGAGCTGGGTGGTGCCTGAGGTGGGGCAGCCAGAGGAGCACAAACAAGGCTGAGGTGTTGCTCCTGCTAATGAAAAGGTGTCAGGATGTGCTGCTCAGCAAAGCAGGCTGCTGTGGGAGGTTATTAGCTCAGCCTGCTTTAATTCATGTCACCGGAGGCCAGCACAGAAATAGACACTTGGAGGGCTGCAGAGGCATCCCAGAGGTTCCCAGGAACAGCTTGAAAGGCTTTAACCTCTCGCCAGTGAATGCTGCCTCTGACTCAGAGCACTCACCCGTGGGGAGAAAAACCACCCCTTCTTTTTAAGCTTTACCCAGAGAATATTAGGGCGAATATTTTTTAAATCCACATTAATTACAAGCCAAAAATACCCATATAAAAATATCTCATAAAGAAGGTGAAGCTGTTCCAAGGTAGAGCACATGTGATGAACCAGTGCTTCTAATTAGTTCTAAATAAAAATCTGCAGTAAACTGCCATGAATTATTTAAATTTATCTGGAAAGATAGCCAATTTTTAGGGGGAAAAAAAAAAGTTATTTTACTCTGCTCTCTTTTCTCAGCAACAAAGCTGTCTGATCAAAGGATCTCTCCCTGCCTTGCCTATTCCACAATGCCACGGCATTTCTCAGATGAGAGCACTGAGCACACAGCAGCACACACTGCTGAGCTCCAGGAGACAGTGCTGAATAATTCACTGCAGGAAGAGAGAGATCAAATTCCAGCCTGGAATGAAATGAGAGCCATGACGTGATGCTACGTGGGCAAGCTCAGGCCTCCCATGGGATTGATTCAGTCCTGGGGGTTAGCANTGGGTTGGGTTGGAAGGAGCCTGAACCTGATGCCACCCCACACCCTGCCATGGGCAGGGACACCTTCCCCTGCCCCAGGGGGCTCACAGCTCCAGCCAAGCTAAAACTCCAACCATCAGATCACAGCAGGGAAAGGTGTCAGGTGATGGTTCCCAAAAAAGTCAAACACAGAGGCTTCAGAAGGTCACATGAGCTTGGATGTTACCCCCAACAACCACGGTGGGGACAGTGACAGTGACAATCCCTGTGCTGACGCCCCAGAGGGACAAAGCCCCTGGATCAGGTCTGCAGGTCACAGCAGAAACAACAAAAACTCTCTCAGGGACCCACGGTGGCCAAGTGCCAGCTGGAGACAAGGTTCCCTTCCAGGACCAGGCTCCTGCATTTCCACGTGCCTGGGAACTCCCTGGAGAGCCCTGTGCCCAGCCAGGGGAGGTTCCCTGCTGCCAGTCTGGTGTGGAAGGTGGCACCTGAGCCAGGTGAGACAATGCTGCCCAACATCCCCACTCCTGCACTGCACAGCCCTCTGCAAAGCTCTGGAACATTGTGAGCTGTCATCCCAAAAGCTGGAGGTTTCCTTTGCCCCGAGGAAATCCCAGTGTCACCAGAGGCACTGCTTTGTGACACCTTGGTGTCAGCTGGCACAGGGCTGTGATTAGAGAGCCAGAGTGGGTTACAGACAAATCCTCTCATCAAGCCCCATTACCAGGCACTCATGCAAGGCACAGAGCAGTTTTGGTGAGCACCAACTCGGCTTCTTGAGGAGGAAATTAAATTAGGATCTGCATTCCAAAAGTGCCAAAATGCAAACGGGTTCGTCTGGACCGTACTGAAGGTGCAGATAAGAGCAGGGTGAAAATGATCCCAACCAGTCCCTGGGGCTTCTGACACCTCTGAACTACACCTGGAGCTTGGTCCTGGGGCCAAACTGCACAAAGTGTGCAGAAAAATCTATTCTATGAGCACTGTAGGTGGATACTCCTGAATTCCATCTCCTGATGCTCTCCTGCCTGAGTGGTCCACTCACGGACAAGCAGCCAAAGCCCAAACCCCAAAAAATTAAATTAAAAATCAATACTCTTTTACTCAGTGGGATGTGACCCCTTTTCTCCCCTTACCTTTTTTTACACCTCCTTTTCTTTCAGCTGGCCTGACCCAATGTTTAAACACCTCATTTCCACTCCCACAGCACGGGCAGAGGGAAGGACACGGAAAGGTTTTAGGGAGCACATGGAGGTGAACCATGCACAAGGGAAATACACACATAACACACACAGAGCCTGTTTTAAAAATAGCTATTTAAGCCAAAATTACAGGTTATTTACCTGCCCATCACAGCACCCACCAGCAGGCAATTAAGCCATTAGGACAGAAAATCACCCCTAATTTCCCCAAATTCCATGAAAGGTTTTGGAGCATCTGCACTGAGAGCTCCAGGAGAGCCCTGGGTCCGTGCCAGGGGAACAGAACTCTGTGCCAGGCCCTTCACTGCAATCAGGGCTGAACATTATCTCCCTCTCAGAGGAGGTAATTGAACATGAAAACAGGATCTTGAACTGGAAATAGGGCAAGGCTCAGCCTGGGCTGGGCACTGACATTTTCCCAAGGAAATTGCCAGTTCATCCCTCCCTCACCTTTCCAGTTCAGCTCCCAGGCTGGGCCACACAAGGAAATGGATTCTTCTGTTTCCATCTTTAAACACAAGAGCTCCTAAAAGTCATTTGTGGAATCCTAAGGGTCACCCAGCAGTCAAACATTCCTCATTACAGCGGGTTCTGACCTTCGCTGTCAATTTGCAGTTTCTGTACTTAAATAAATCCAAATGTTTCCTAATCACTCCTTCCAACAGGACTTTTATGATTAGTTGGATAAGTCCTTTAAAATATGCAATTACTCTTTCCTAATGTATTCATTACTCTCTCAAAACAGTATTCTTGAAACATTACAATTTCCCATTGAGAACAGATTTCTGTATTCATTTCCATAAGACAGTTTTAAAAACTAGATTAATATCCTTTCTACTTCCTATATTAAAAATAATCCTGATTAAATCTGAGTTAATAATTTGCAATTAATATCTCATTTGATGGGTTTAGGTTTTTTCTTCCCCCTCCCCTTGAAATTATCCTTACATGGTAGAAATCCTTCATCACTTGATTCAAATTCCATCTGCAAGCCTTGAAATCTGAATTGTGAATAGTTGATAATAACTATTAGCTCATAATAATCACCTAAGTAGATATCTTATGGAATCACTTGAAACAGCAGAGGAATGGAAAAGCCTGGCAGTCAAAACAGTTGAGAAGCTAGAAAATTACCAATAAAAGCTGCTGAGCAATTAGCAACTCTTGGAATTAACCTATTTTGCTAATCTCAAAATAAAAGGGTCCCGGAGTTCACTTAAGCTTGGGAACTTCTTTGCCTAGATCCCATTTTTTCCAGTGCACAGGACGTAGCAGAAGAGAAAGCAAATACCCCGAGGTGCAAAGATGGAGCTGTGAGATGGGCACTCATCCAACCAGAAAGCACCACTCTGCTCTTGGATGGTTCTGCCTCTGGCAAACCAGGAGTGAAATTCAATTATTCCTCAAAACCTCCGTTTCCCCGTGTGCAATCACCCCCACACACACACTGGGATCCACAAACCTCATTTCTACAGGGTTCCCACTGGAAGCAGAGCTGCAGGAAATCAGTGCTTCCAGAGAATCCTGGGATCGTTTGAGCTGGGAGTCATTTTAGGATGGAATTAATGCAGCACTGCCAAGGCCACCCCCACCCGGCTTCCCAACCCCTGCAGGAACGGGGGCTTTGTGCAGTGTTATAGATACATGTTATGATATTGGCTTTTTGCAAGTGAATGTTATATGTGTAGTGAATGTTATATGTGTAG
>WAAE01001568.1:221657-343383 GCA_013400495.1 Nicator chloris | reverse complement strand
GAAAAAGATGAATATGCATCACACCCTATGCATATGCAACAGGCAGATGGAACAGAAAAAGTATTTAAAGGGTCCCTCAGAGGTATCCAGGCGTGCTCTTGGCTCAGTGCCAAGACACCCGGTCACCCAAGGTACCAGGTCGACCGTATTAACCTTGTGCTTGCTTTCTGTCTCTTATTGTCTTTTTATTAAACTCTTTAAATTCTACCAGGAAAGTGAACCTCGTTTTTCACATGCAGGAACAGCTCCCCAGACACCATCATTCCTACCCCACAGTGCCTTGTTTGAACCCATTCGGGGTCACAGCTTGTGCTCCCAGCCCTGTTCCTGTCCTTGGAGGAGGCTGCAGCACCTGGAGCAGGGGAGACCCCTGAACTCCAGGCCAACATTCCACAGGGAAAACCATCAGAGCTGCCTCCAGAGGGCCGAGGCTCAGTGCAGCACCCAGGAGATGATTTCTACAGCTCCTCGAAAGCCTCCAGCTGGCAAACCCTGCACACAGCCCAGCCCAGCTCCACTGCAGAGCCCACGGGGGCATTTCCAAACACATCCCACTGAGACACCATCAACAGGCTGTGACAGCAGCCACAGCTGCACAGCCAGCACGGGGCTGGGTAATAAAAATCAATACTCATTTAGGAATCTCCGAGACAAGCCATGCTGGAAACGCTGTCGTGGAATTTATGGGTAAATATCCAGGCTTTTGCTCATTAGTCCTAACTACTGCTGGACAGGGTTTCAGCTGCCTCAATATTACTGCAAGAACATCAGTGTTACAGTGGTGATGCTGTAAATGATTGCCAGCATTTCCCTTGTCTGAAAACTACGTTTTTATTGCTGGAGAATTATAAATAGCACTCACAGCTCTGCCTGTTTTGAAATTCCTGTATTAATCTAGAACAAAACCTCTCCCCTGAGCAAAGGATAATGTCACATTGGGGTGTTGGGAGTCTCCTGCCACACCTGAGGGTTTGCTGGACTGGAGCTTTGCCTTGGTACCAAAAGAAACCCAGAGGATGCTGGAGCAGGAGACAGGAGTTTGTGATCAGCCTGCACACGCCTGTCCTCGGGCTGGCTCCATTGCTTTGTTCTTTTCAGAGTCATTTAGTCATTTGGAGCTCAAGATGTACAAAGTCATGGCCATTCCTGGGCTCCTCAGCTCCCCTGACAGACACTCCCAGCCAGCCCATGGCTTTGACTTCTCCTCTCCAGCACTCTGAGGGTGCCGAGCAAATCCTGCTTTGTGCCTCCGCTCCATTCCCACTGCCTGCCCAGGAAACCACACAGACCCCGGGCAGAGGAAATGCAGAAAGGCAGGAGAGCTCCACTGGCCAGCTCCACAAACACCACAAACACTCCTGGCTGTACCCCACGTTCCTTTCTCAGACCAGATGGTCAGAACACCTGAATTTTGGGTGATGCCCACCCTGTCCTGCTCACCCAGCCAGTGCAGAGGGGGGAAGAGGGGCAGGACCCAGCTGCTGTGCCCAGAGCAGCTCAGGGACACGGGGAACAATCCACACCTGGGTTCCTGAGGGTGCCTGTGGGGGCTGCAGGACTGTCCCCACCCCAGCCCTGCCACACCTGCGGAGCCACGCGCCCCTAAAATTGGGGAATTTGATCCCAATCCACCCTGAAAAGTGGAAAATGCCATTTTCTGAAGGCTACACAACCTGCCCCAGAGCTCTGACCACACAACACAAGGTGCACCGAGGTTTGCAAGGATGTTTTTTGGTCAGTTATGATTTTAGTCAAGTATCATATAACTGATGGAGAATTTACAGGTATCACCACTGGGAAACATTTCTCCACTGTCTCCTTTTCTTAAAATACAAGATGTCTGATCCAAAATGGGAGGGGGGAATTACATCCTTTGCCACCTTCAGTGTTTTATGGCCATGCTTTGATTTAGGAAAATCTCTGTACAAGTAACAGCTCTGTTTTTCAAAGCAGGGTACTTGGAAGCCACAACGTTCTGCAACACAGAAAATATATCAAGGAATTTTCATAATGCACAATAAATTGATTGGGATTTTTCAAACTGGTCAGATTTACACCCTTCTGATGACACAATGGCTAAGGAAAAATCTATATTACTGCCCTTTTTAGTAACCCCATGACATCAGTCCTGCTCAGAGGCAGCAGAGTGTCTGCACAAGGACGTGCCAGATCCCGGGATTTATTGGCAGAGAGGATGCAGGGGAACACAGGAGTGAGCTGTTAGCTTCTGTGTGATGTCTAATTGAAAGCTCTACCACAGCCCTGTACTTTTGGAGATTTATTTTGCACGGAGTCAAAAAAAGTTATTGACAAAGTGTTAACAAAGCAGAACCACGAGGTGAATAAATGTCCAGAGGTCTGGAAGATCCAAAGGGCAGCACTGGCTGGAGAGAATTCCAGGGAGTTCAGCACCTTCCCCATGGGCAGAGGAATATTGAGGAATATTCAGCCTCTACAACACTCAAGCTCTTGCTCAGATCTGTACTTGTTTATTCGTTTAAAATTAACACAAATTATATTTAATCCCAAGTGAGTCGTGCCCATCTTCAATAAGGAGTCAAGATATTTCCAAGAATAAAATCTCATCTTTCTCTGGGGAAGTGTCCTGACTCAACTTCATTTAAACCTCCACACTTGCTAAGGTATCAACCCATTTTTTTTAATTTTAGAAGCAAACAAAGCCTTGTCTTAGCTGCACTTAAAAAAGATTTCTTTTTTTTAATAATTCCAGTGCCATATTCTGCCCTCCAGCAAGTCAGGGCAGGCTCTCCATGATCCCCATGCTCCTTCCAGCACCATTTCCTATTATTATAAACATTTAGGGGTTTTTTAACAACACATTTCTCTCAGAGGTTCTGCAACTAAGTGAAAACAGGTAGAACTGACTGCTCTGGAAATTCCTCCAGACTTAGTGATTTTCCAGGATTGAAAGTTTTGAGCAGCTTTCCAGTTGGATGATAAAATAATGAGCACAGAGACAGCTCCCCTCAGAATAGATTCCATCCACAGCTGAAGGTGTTGGAAAAAGAAATAAATGAAGAGGAAAAGGGCTTTAAAATAAATCCTGGGGAATTCAGAGTTGCCCAAATCACCTTCTCAGTGGTTTGAAGGAAAACCCCCTGTGCTCCAGCCAGCAGCTCCCCCACACCCCCCAGTCACAAACCACATTTAGCACAGGTTGAGCCCGCAATGATCAAAGGTCCTGCAGACAAATCAGCCCAAATGTCAGTGCCCCTGCCAGCCTGGCCTCCCCAGGCAGGGCAGCCACAGCTCCAGCACGGGCACCTTTCCAAATCTCTGCTCATTGATGCACTGAACAAGGATCTTTGCCCAAAGCCAGCCAGAAAAACAAATTGGGGTGCACAGATTGGGGCGTGTGGGAACAAGGAGGGGGAAACAGATCCATCCAGCAGAAAGCAAAGGTCCAGAGTGGACGTGGCCGTTCTCCAAAGGGGCTGAAATCCCCATAAAACAGGAGAGGAAATGTGAATTCTGAGTAAAACTTCGCTGTTTCTCAAATCTGTGATTTGTGCTGCGATTCGTGGCAGGATCTGGAGTGTCAGTGACAGCAGTTACAACTCCAGCAGTTATACACTCCTTTTTAATCATCAGAGAGAGATTTGAGTCATCTCCTCACAGGTGCCACTGCTGGTGACTTGTCCCATCACAGCCTGACTCTGCTTTCTGTGACTTCTCAGTAATTCCTCCTCTTCTTCCCAAGGCTGAGCTGCAAACCTGCATTCTGCAGGGTGTGCCAGCTCCATTTCTGCTCTAAACACAAATATTTTCTACTTCATGGGCACCCCCTGAGCCCTCAGAGCCAGCTGTGCCCCCACAGGTACAAAACCCCCCGTGCAGGCACTGCCCAAATTCCACACCCTGCAGGAACTCTGGGTCAGAACAGATTCACCTGCAGAGCCCCCACTCCTAAAACCAGGTCTGGAACCCCTCCTGACCAGAGTGATGCACACTAACAAGTGTGCTGATGGGCCTGGCTGACTGGAAATGAAATCATGAAATAAAATTAAATGAGATGCAAATTCATCGAGGATGGAAAGTCTTGAAGATGTGACTCCTGTGGGAGGTGCCAAACACCCCTCATGGTTTCATTTATGGCTTCCCTTCAGCCACCTTGGTTTGGGCAGGGCTTTCAGCTTCTCCTGCCTGCCATCCCCATCACTGAAGTGTTTTACAGGCCTTGACTTTTCTCTCCCTGTTTTTATAACCCAGTGTGTTGCTTCCCCCCAGAGCCACACGGTCCTGTGTGGCCTGAGCCAATAAATCTTCATTATTGAGACACTGATATTCAACTACAAGCACCTTCCAGGGAGAAAAAAGAACCTTTTTGCCACTGCCAGAAAGGATGGCTGGCAGAGCATGATTTAAGGTAATGAGCACGATTAAAAGCCACAATTAGACAATAGAATATTAAAGGAGAAAAATTAACACGTGGTAAATAAATACATGGCTGCAGCAGAGCTGGTGCCCCTGTCACAGGCCCAGTGACTCCTTCAGAAGTCTCTCATGGACAATAATCTGAGCAAAGTCCCTCGGGGTGGAGGTACCACCTTTGCAAATGCAGGAGCACAGGTTTCCTCCTCTCCCAGGAGGGACCTGGTGGCACGGAGAGCTCAGGGGGTGACCCAGCAAACAAAAAGAGAAGTGCAAGATGTTCCCAAAGCAGGAGAGCTCTCATCCCCCGGGCTGGGAAGGAGGAGACAGAAAAGGTGTTGGGAGCAGCCCTGGGGACAGTCCTGGAGCCTGAGCCAGGCTTAGCTGGTCCTTGGGCTGGAGCAGAGCAGGGTCTGGCCCGGGAGGCTCAGGAGACCAGGAGGAAATAACCCTGAGCTAAAGGCTCTGATGGAGGTGAAAAGGGTTAGTCCTTGCCCAGAGCTGTTTGGGATACTGGCAGAGCTCTTCTCCTGTGCAAACATCCTGCATTTCTCTTTTCCAGCCTCCCCAGGCCCGTGACCCAGCCCAGGAGCTCCTGTGCTGCTGCAGACTCCACGTGCAGGGTGTATTCCCAGGGAAGTGGACAGGTACTAAAGGAGCCAGCCTGATCCTCTGGAACTGGAGAACAAGGTCATCTGTGTGAATAACAAAAGCTGAGGTTGCAAGAAGAAAGAAGAGGCAGAAGAGTTGCTGGCAGACACAGGGGTGTCAACCTGAGTGAAGTGACCCCTACGGCACCAAACAGATTAATAAACACGTGTGTGCTTGCCTGGTGGACAAGGTGGAGTCACCAGTCAAGAAACGCAGGGACCAAGCAAAGCTACCAATCAAGTCATGGGTGACAATGTAACCCAAGAGGAGAAGCCAACAGAAGCAAAGTTCAGAAGCAGAATAAACAGCTTTTGCTGGATCCCCATGGAATCCTGCAGAGTCCTTTGTGTCCTCACCCACACAGCCCTGCAAAGCCCACCCCAAAAGCAGCAAACCCTTCCCCACGCAGCACAAACCCCAGGTCAGCAGCAGCCAGCAGCAGAAATGAGATTCTCCTCCAGTCCAGTGGGGTTTTCCTCTCCAAACCCCAGCAATCCCATCCCAACCCCACACAGCCAAGGCACAGAGTGACTCAGTTTTACTGCTGTGTGTGGACACACAAAACCCTGGCTGCAGCTGAGTGAAAGATGCTGTTCTTTGGAGGCAACAGCAGGAATTCCTGTTAAATACCAGGAACCCAGAAGTCAGAGAGGAGGAAACCAAGCGTGCTTTACGTAGAATGGGAATTTGCAATTAAAAAAGTTCAATCCTGTTGCACATCATTTTTCCAACAGGCAGGAACACAAAGAACTCCATTTTCTGTCTCGTGTATAATTTTGTACATCTTTGCTCAAGACAGATGAATTTCAGTGTATACAAGGATTGCATGGATGATCAAGGAATGGGAACAGAGGATGAGATTAAAACAAAATTGCTTATTTAGCCTGGGAAATTAGCTGGATTTTGTGCCTGTAAATAAATAAGGAAGAGGGAAGAAACAGTTCTACTGCAAGACAAAGTTGCACAAAAGGAAAAGTGAACTGCCTGAAAACCAAGGTTGAAAAATCAAGGTTTTTAACAATGACAAAAATTAAGTTCTGGAGTAAACTTCAAATTCCAGGGAGGAGGAAGGGAGTGAAGCAGTTCAGGCTCCATCTGTCCCCCCCTTGCTTCGCTCTGCACTTTTGGTGTCTGCACACACAGAATCTCTGCAGGCCTGGAGCATCACGGCCTTTTAATGCCTCCCCTTGAACTCCTCCCTTGCTCCTGGAGTTTGGTGCAGAAACAGCCCAAGAACACAGCCCAGGCAGGGGAAATGCCAAAACCAGGGAACAAGGTCCTAACGAAAAAGGCTTTGCTAAACCGGGTCCTAACGACAATGGCCTTGCTAAACCGGGTCCTAACGACAATGGCCTTGCTAAACCGGGTCCTAACGACAAAGGCCTTGCTGAAACGTGTCCTACCGACAAAGGCCTTGCTAAAACGGGTCCTAACGGAAAAGGCTTTGCTAAAATGTGTCCTAACAACAAAGGCCTTGCTAAAACGGGTCCTAACGACAAAGGCTTTGCTAAAACGGGTCCTAACGAAAAAGGCTTTGCTAAACCGGGTCCTAACGACAAAGGCTTTGCTAAAACGGGTCCTAACGGAAAAGGCCTTGCTAAAACATGTCCTAACGAAAAAGGCTTTGCTAAAACGTGTCCTAACGGAAAAGGCCTTGCTAAAACATGTCCTAACGAAAAAGGCTTTGCTAAAACGTGTCCTAAAGAAAAAGGCCTTGCTAAAAGTGTCCTAACGNGGAAAAGGCCTTGATAAAACGGGTCCTAACGGAAAAGGCCTCGAGAAAACGTGTCCTAACGACAAAGGCTTTGCTAAAACCTGTCCTGTCTGGGAAAGCCCCAGCTCCAAGAGGCAGGAACACCTGGCAGGGATCAGATATTCAGTCCAGCCAGGAGCAGGCGATGCTCAGACCCTGTGGGTGCAGTTTAACAAATTCTGCTCCTGCCACAGCAGCCCCTGGCCAGGCAGCCCTGCTCTCCTCCAAACCAATCTCTCTACACTGGGTTAATTAAAATAAAACTCACTGTGGCAAGGCTCTGAATCAGCCAGGGCACAGAGATAAAACTTTATAGAAAGACATCAAAGGCATTGCTGCCTCTTCTGTTAAGACAGCAAACCACCCCAACAGAGCCCTCCAAAGAGAAAAAATGCCTTCTACTACCATAAAATATATTTAAAACACATCCATAAACCTACCTGCTTGTTATCCTCATTCTGCTCATCCCAGCAGGCTCCAGAGGCTCAGAAAAGTCTTTTTGTGACCTTGGGGTGTTGGTCAGAGCCCTCCTCACCACAGAGACCCCAAACTCCAGCAGAGCATCCCTGGGCTGTCCTGCCCCACTGTGGTCCCAGGGGAGCAGACCCCAGCCCCCCCAGCCCCTGATTTACCCACAACAGCTGCGGGAGAAATGGTGACAAAGGCAGGAGCAGCTGCGGGGGAAGTGGTGATAAAGCAATAAATGCAGTGGCACAGATGTACAGCCCAGGGACAAAGGGGTGCCCCGGGGGCTGCAGGAGCTCCTGGCAGTCACCAGCAGAAGTGTCATCGTGTTTTATCCACAGAATAGCCAAAAAACAGCTGTGCAGAAAAAAATAAAGGGAGCAGAGCTGAACCTTAAAAGTGATAAACCTTCCCATATGATTCTGGGGTGAATCAAGGCTCTCTCCTTGGCAGAAGTTCCCACAGAGGAGCCGTGCCCAGGCGGGGGCACGGTGCCCCTCAGCTCCCTGGGCACTCCCCATAAAACCTCTCCACTCCCAGAGCCACAGGGCTGCAAATGCCCCTGTGCTGCTTTTCACAAGCCACCAAAGACTGACTGAGCTCCAGGCTGCTTCCTGCTGTGATAAAGCAGAGATGCAAACCAGAAATTCGTGTGGCTTCGTATTAATCAAGCTGGGCATAAACCCAGAGAGTTTTGTTACCTGGACACATAAAAACCCCACAGAATTCACATTTATCTCTGTGCTTCACGTGAGATATTTGCTTTACTGCCTTCCCCTCCTTTCCTGCTCCAGCTGCAGCCTTCCATGTAAGTTTAATTACAGCTGAAATTTTTAGTTTGCAACTGACTTTTTCAAAGCCCCACAAAGATCCTTTCTGCACAGCAGCAGAAAAATTCTGGGGTTCTCTGGGCTTTTTTCTGCATGACAGGGATGGGAATTGAGACTTTCAGGACAATCCTACAAATATCCTTTCCAGCTGCTGTGGGGTTAACCTGGAGCTGTGACAGTGTTTCCACAGGCTGGGAAAGGCTGTGATGGGAGCTGAGCCTGAATTCCCAGGTGGCCCTGCCTCATCTGCACGGCTCCCTGAGATCTCTCAATTGACACCTTGAAAAATGATGATGATCTGCTACAAGTCGGCTTAATTAATTGAACAGTTCAGCCCCCTCCTCCCCCACGTTAGACACCTGATGTGCAGAGTCAGTAACTGGATAATTACAGTGGGAGAGCAGGGACACGGAGGCAGAGGGCAGGAAAACACAAGAGAGAGATTTTTGTCTAAAAATTCAGCCATCCATAGCAGAGAGCCCTGGATAAATTTAACACACACAGCCCATTTCTGCAGTGTCCAACAAACAAGCACTTCACTGGGATTTTTCTACAGGAGAGAGCAATGTTCTGCAATATCACTTCAGTGGCTTCCCACTGCTGGGATGGGTGGGACATTGGGCAGGAATTGTTCCCTGGAGGGTGGGGAGGGGCTGGGAACTCCCAGAGCAGCTGTGGCTGCCCCTGGATCCCTGGCAGTGCCCAAGGCCAGGTTGGACACTGGGGCTGGAGCAGCCTGGGACAGTGGGAGGTGTCCCTGCCATGGCAGGGGTGGGATGGGGGGGATTTAAGGTCCCTCCCAACCCAAACCATTCCACGACTCTGTGACATCAGGGCCTCAGTACTGAGCTCCATTGGGATTTTTGCCTCTTCTCCCCAGACAGGCTGACCTGGGATTTAATTCATGCTCAGAAATACAAAATTCTGGGGGTATCCAAGCAGATCCCTCCTTACTGCCTCGGGACCCAGCACTCTGGGATCCCCCTGAAGGCTTCCAGTTGACAGAGCCCCCGTTCCCCTTCCAGGATGCCAAGGCTTGGAATGCTGACCCGAGCAGTTTGGAGGCACTGGAAGCATCCTGCTCTTAGTGAAGGCCCTGTGCCTGCAGCCAGGGCTGCTGGGGCTGGCAGAGATGCTGTGCAGGCAGCAGAGCTCCAGACTCCCCAGGAGTGATTTATTAACTCCAGCCACGCCAAAGCCTCTCACACCCCAGAGGAGACACAGGAGGTGCTGGCTGTGCCCAAAGAGCTCCAGCTGGGTCAGTGTGACACACAGGAGGTGCTGGCTGTGCCCAGAGCCCTCCAGCTGGGTCAGTGTGACACACAGGAGGTGCTGGCTGTGCCCAAAGCTCCAGCACAGCACTGCCCCTCCTTCACAGCCTTGTTCTTTGGTCTCTGCAGCCTTTGCAGGGTGAATTTCAGCCGTGCTCTGCTGGCAGCCCCTCTGGGTGAGCTGCACAGAGCATTGCTGTGCTGAGGAGGCTCCATCCATCCCAACCCTGCTGCTGCAGGACTCCCTGTGCTCTCAGCTCCATCCATCCCAACCCTGCTGCTGCAGGATTCCCTGCTCTCAGCTCCATCCATCCCAACCCTGCTGCTGCAGGATTCCCTGCTCCCAGCTCCATCCATCCCAACCCTGCTGCTGCAGGATTCCCTGCTCCCAGCTCCATCCATCCCAACCCTGCTGCTGCAGGATTCCCTGCTCCCAGCTCCATCCATCCCAACCCTGCTGCTGCAGGATTCCCTGCTCCCAGCTCCATCCATCCCAACCCTGCTGCTGCAGGATTCCCTGCTCCCAGCTCCATCCATCCCAACCCTGCTGCTGCAGGATTCCCTGCTCCCAGCTCCATCCATCCCAACCCTGCTGCTGCAGGATTCCCTGCTCCCAGCTCCATCCATCCCAACCCTGCTGCTGCAGGATTCCCTGCTCCCAGCTCCATCCATCCCAACCCTGCTGCTGCAGGATTCCCTGCTCCCAGCTCCATCCATCCCAACCCTGCTGCTGCAGGATTCCCTGCTCCCAGCTCCATCCATCCCAACCCTGCTGCTGCAGGATTCCCTGCTCCCAGCTCCATCCATCCCAACCCTGCTGCTGCAGGATTCCCTGCTCCCAGCTCCATCCATCCCAACCCTGCTGCTGCAGGATTCCCTGCTCCCAGCTCCATCCATCCCAACCCTGCTGCTGCAGGATTCCCTGCTCCCAGCTCCATCCATCCCAACCCTGCTGCTGCAGGATTCCCTGCTCCCAGCTCCATCCATCCCAACCCTGCTGCTGCAGGGTTCCCTGCTCTCTCAGCTCCATCCATCCCAACCCTGCTGCTGCAGGGTTCCCTGCTCCCAGCTCCATCCATCCCAACCCTGCTGCTGCAGGACTCCCTGCTCCCAGCTCCATCCATCCCAACCCTGCTGCTGCAGGACTCACTGCTCTCTCAGCTCCATCCATCCCAACCCTGCTGCTGCAGGGTTCCCTGCTCTCTCAGCTCCAGCAGTGCCTCTCGTGCCTCTCCCTGCACTTGTAGAACACGAATTACAGCAAAAAATCAGCTTCAGAGCTGGGCTCAGTGCTGTGAACAATTAATTTATCAATGCTCCTAATGCTCACATCATTCTTTGTACTCTCCTCAGCTCTGCAACATCTTGATATGCCTGTAGTGAATATGAGACCATGTCTTCTGGATAACCTGCACTTATTTACAAATCTGTGTCTCTCTCGCCTGGCACCTTTCCCAAACAAGCAGACAGAACACGAATGTGTCAGGGAATCAAATCCCAGCAGCAGGATCTGCTCAGGAGCTGCCTGATGTGTGATTGCCCATCCTCACTGTGCCAGGTGTGTGCATCCCTCCCCAGAGCCTGCATCCCTCCCAGAGCCAGAGGAGGAGACAGACACCTCCAAGGGGGAGCCAAGCTGCAGCCTGAAGGTGAAGCACTGTCAGCAGCCTTGGGGCTGGTGTCATTTGGTGCCTCTTGGCAGGGCTGGAGCGAGGGAAACGAGGGGCAGTCACAGCGTGAGGGGCTTTGAGACAACAAGGGATCCTTTCCCCGCTTCAGGAGCTTCCAAACTGAGCCTCACCCCTGGCCTGAGTGAGCCTGAGAGCTGGCACAGCAGCCTCCCTGCTCGTGCAGAAGTGAAAGGGCACTTGGAGCGCCCTGAAGGTTCAGGAAAAGTCCATGGCAGCTCTTTAGATGCTGTAGAACCACGTGGGATCACTTGGATCAGCTGTGGTGGGGTTTGGAACCTCCATCAGTGAAGGACTGGAGGGGGGCACTGCTCTGGAATCCCTGTCTGTGCTGTCCTGGAGGTTTATTCCTTTATTTCCAGCCTGAACCCCATCCAGGGAATCTGCATGGCAGCGTTCCTGGGCAGCAGCAGTTGGTTCTAAGAATCTGATTTACTGCAGCTCTCTTGAGTCAGAGGTCCTGAGAACTGGATTGTGTTGGAAAAGGTCACCCTGGCCCAATCAACACTGATCAGCTGCCAGGCCCTGGAGAACACGGCACTTACCTTACTCAGGTGTTACTCCTTCTGCCTGCATGGGGATTCGCTCTCTGTTGCTTTTCCAGAGGATGAGAAGCTCAAAGAGCCAGGTAATAATTTATTTTCATGTTAAATTCAAGCACAATGGTGCAAAACCCAGCACATAAAGGGCAGCCTTGGCTCAGAGAGAAGAGCTGACACCAAACTCTGCACTGGTAGAAGCAGAGCTTCTGCCACCTTGGTGTTGCATTGAGCAGTTGAAGCTTTTTCTATAATCAGGTTTTTCCTCCTCGTTCAACTCCAGCCTGTTTGTTTCTGCTTTTGTTGTTTCTGCTTTTGTTGTTTCTGCTTGGTGTTGAGTTGGGACTGGACACAGCTCCAGGGTGATGGTTACCAGTGTCACTGCAGGGATGCACCAGGGAGCAGGGAGTGCAGCCCACCCTGTCCTGCGAGCTCCTGTCACCAGGGCTGACTGCTCAAGGCCTTTGTTCTTCTATCCGTGCAGAAAATCAAACTCCCCAGTGCCCTTCCAGGATTTCCCCGTGCCCTGTGCTGTCCTTGGAGCAGTTTTGGTGCCTGTGCACCCCTGCAGCTCCTGCCCACCTCATTCTCCTGCTCTGGGACAGCAGGTCCTGGCACCTGCCTGAGGACTGTAACTGATGCTGTCCAGGAAAGCAGAACCAGGGCAAAACAACTACAAAACTATAAAATAAAAAATAATAAAACTAATCTTAAATAAATAAATAAAATAAAAAATTATAAAATAAAAGAATTATTTGGCACATTCCTCTCCTCTCCTCTTCCCCTCTTTCCAGCAGGGGAATGAATAACTTCTTTTTTCTCTACAAAATCTGGTTTTATAACAGAATCCCAGGATGGGTTGGGGTGGAAGGGACTTTGAGGCCCACCCCAGGCATCTCCCACTGTCATGAACCACAAATCTCATCCAGCAGCACCAAAAGGTGCAGGGAAGAGAATTCCCAGCCCTGCCCAAAGCCTGGGTGCTGCCAGGAGCAGGATTTGGCTGCAGCCCCACAGCTGAGCCCTGTGGAGCCCAGCCAAGGGAGCAGCAAGAAGGCAGCTCCTGCTTTGGCTTGATTCTGCTTTTTGCTCACATAGGCAAGAACTGTGTTTATTAATAGAACAAATTAGGTAACCAAGTGTTCCCAATAAGTTCAGGGCAACCAGGAATGTGGGGACAGCAGGACAACTGCTCTCTCCAGCTGAGTCAGGCAGACCCAGCTCAGGGGTGAGGTGTGAGTTATGCAAGCAGCCTTTTCTGCAATTAGGGAATATCCTGGCTGGGAAGGGGCCCACAGGGACCCGAGTCCAACACCCCAACAAGCCCACCCTGTCCCTGAGGTGTTGCCCAAACGCTCCTGGAGCTCTGGCAGGCGTGGAGCTGTCACCACCCTCCCCTACAATCAATGAGAATTCATTACCTGAGGGACCAGCTCTGCCTCTGTTCGTGGGGTTGTTGTGTCCCCCCAGCATCCCCACGTGCACTGAAACCACTCTTCCTTCCTGCTGCTGCCTGGAAGACGTGGCAGGAAGTGTTTTACTTGGAAACGCTCAGAGAACATATTGGAAAAGCAGAAAACAGGGAAAAGCCTGCTCTTGCCAGGAGATTTTCCTTTTCCATCCCGCTGCAGAGCGACACCCCGCCCTCAGCAGCATGGCAGAGGAGAGGAGAGCTTTGGGTTTGCAGAGCCTGAGTGCCACAGCAGCTCCTGGCTGTGGGATCCATGAAGAAACACCTTCCCTGCTCTAAATCTTTAACTTCAGATTAAAAATAAAAACCCAACTTTCATTTTTTATGGACCTCCTAAAAATAAAAAATTAAATAAAAACCTCTTTCAGTTGCTGAAACCAACTCCCAGCTTCAGCACCCTGCCCCTTGGAGTGCAGCCGTTTCATATAAATATTGCAAAAGAAGATTTGTTACCACCCCTCATCACTCAGCACCTGCAGGTTCACTCCAAATCCCAAAATACATCGGAATGGGAGCTGGGTCCTGCAGGAGAGCAGCAGGGCACTGTCCCCACCTCCAGGGACCAGGCTGGGGCTGCCTTCCCCTGCAGGAGAAGGGTCTGGAATCCCAGAGTGGATTGGGTTGGAAGGAGGAGCAGGGTCTGGAATCCCAGAGAGGTTTGGGTTGGAAGGAGCAGGGCCGGGAATCCCAGAGAGGTTTGGGTTGGAAGGAGCAGGGCCGGGAATCCCAGAGAGGTTTGGGTTGGAAGGAGCAGGGCCGGGAATCCCAGAGAGGTTTGGGTTGGAAGGAGCAGGGCCGGGAATCCCAGAGAGGTTTGGGTTGGAAGGAGCAGGGCCGGGAATCCCAGAGAGGTTTGGGTTGGAAGGAGCAGGGCCGGGAATCCCAGAGAGGTTTGGGTTGGAAGGAGCAGGGCCGGGAATCCCAGAGAGGTTTGGGTTGGAAGGAGCAGGGCCGGGAATCCCAGAGAGGTTTGGGTTGGAAGGAGCAGGGCCGGGAATCCCAGAGAGGTTTGGGTTGGAAGGAGCAGGGCCGGGAATCCCAGAGAGGTTTGGGTTGGAAGGAGCAGGGCCGGGAATCCCAGAGAGGTTTGGGTTGGAAGGAGCAGGGCCGGGAATCCCAGAGAGGTTTGGGTTACAAGGAGCAGGGTGTGGAAGCCCACCGTGGTGTGGGGGGGAGGGAGGAGC
Organism: Nicator chloris; assembly: GCA_013400495.1. Classification (NCBI taxonomy): domain Eukaryota; kingdom Metazoa; phylum Chordata; class Aves; order Passeriformes; family Pycnonotidae; genus Nicator; species Nicator chloris. The sequence continues at coordinate 329,139 of WAAE01001568.1, read as the reverse complement.
AGGGTCTGGAATCCCAGAATGGTTTGGGTTTATAGGGAGCAGGGTCTGGAATCCCAGAGTGGTTTGGGTTGGAAGGAGCAGGGTCTGGAATCCCAGAGTGGTTTGGGTTGGAAGGAGCAGGGTCTGGAATCCCAGAGTGGTTTGGGTTGGAGGGAGCAGGGTCTGGAATCCCAGAGTGGTTTGGGTTGGAAGGGCCCTCAAGGCCCACCTCACTCCACCCCATGCCATGGACACCCTCCTGTCTCCCAGGGAGGACTGGAGTGGAAAACTTTCAATCCATTCTCAGGCAACACTGCAGAACTTTCCAAGCAAAGCTTGGGCTGATGTTGCTGCTGTCACCTGAGAAAGAGCTTGAACTTTTTTTGCCTCTTAGGCAGAACAATTGGTCTCTTCAAAGTGGCAAAGGAAACAGAGCCAGGGGAGATGGGAAGGAAGGGATGTGGGAGCTGGGAGAACGGGAAGACAGCATTAATTACACACAGCCTGACAGGTGGAGGAGAAAATTCCACACTGCTCAAAAGGTAAAGAATGAAGAGATGATGGAAAGCGGGGAGAAGTGGTAATTTCCTTGGGTTGTTTAAAGAGTTTACCAACCTCTTCCTGGAGCTCCGTGTGCCAGAAAGAGATGGAAAACAATCCAGGACCAGAGGGAAATCTAGAAAATGCAGAGAAGTGGAATTCAGGAGAACTGGAACAGATAAAAGGGAACAAATAAGAGTATGAAGGGAACTTGAAACTACTTTAGATGTCAAAATCAGCTGGAAATCCTTGAGAATCCAAGGAAAAGATCCCCTGGATGCTCTGGAGAGACTCTGGCCCTTGCCTGTCAGGGAGGGGTAAAGTACAAAAAACACCTGTGAGAACTTCAACCCAATATTTCCATTTAAAAATCCAACAGGCACAAACCAGTGCTGTTTGTGGGAAAGGGCTGATGCAAAAATGTCCTGAACTGGCAGAACACGAAGCTGAAAAATTCTTTTCATTCCAAAATATAAAGAAAGAAAATTAAAATTCAAACTTGATACAGATGAAATGCCCAGCAAAAGGAACCTATTGCTTGCAGGAAAAGCAGCAATGAAGAAGCAAAACAACTCACCTCAGGTTGGGGAGGGAAAGGTTCTGAAGTGTTTTGCAGGACAGGAAAACAATTTCACTCCGATGCTCCTGAGGGAAGCCAGGAGCAAAGTGGATATTCAATTTATAAAGGCAAGAAAAGAACACATTGTGATGTTACCTCTGGCTACGAGAGATGGAAATGAAAACAGGGCCGGATTCAGAGGAGCAGCCCCAAATCCCTGTGAGTGACATGGAAGGGGCTCCATCAAGTCCCTGCTGCCATTCAAAGCCTTTTGCATGAACAGTGAAATGCCAAGGCCCAAAAAAAGGGTGTGGAATGTGAAATGTGGTAAATTAAAAACTTCCCACGGTGAGTGATCAGGGAATCCCAGATGGTTTGGGTGGGAAGGGACCCAAATCCCCTCCAGCCCCACCCCTGCCATGGTAGGGACACCTCCCACTGTCCCAGGCTGCTCCAGCCCCAATGTCCAGCCTGGCCTTGGGCACTGCAGGGATCCAGGGGCAGCCACAGCTGCTCTGGGTAACTCTTTGTTTTCCTTCCCCACTATTTTGTCTAAAAGCCCCGTTGAGGCTGCGTTTGTCCCAGACTGGAGAGGCAGTGCTGAAAGGCTTGGCTGTGAGCAGGGAAATGAATTCACACCAACATCCATCACAGAGATGGAGAGAGAGTTACCACTGGTATTTCAGGAAAGGGAACTGCTGAATGACTCAGGGTGGAGAAAGGCTATAAAAAGCAATCAAAAAGATTGTGCAAGGATCCCTGGATAGTTTAAAACAAATATTTTAACTCCGCTCTATTTTGAAAGTGCCTTAAAATAATGTGAGAGTGGATATTTTTATGGTGGAAGCAATGGCACATCCTTCTAATCCAAGTTATTTGTATGCAGACAGGATGCCAATCTCGTGCTTTATGGATTTGGGAATGTCCTGCCAGCTCTGCTGTCTTTAACTCCTTCTGTGCTCCCTACAGAAGATCCAGAACACATCCACTGTGGTTTGTTCCCAAAGCCATTCCTGCCTTCCAGCCTGGAGTTTCAGTCACACAGTGGCAGGAATGTTCAGCATCTCCCAGGGTGGATAAAGAGGAGTCCCAGCATTTAAGGACTCCACACCTACAAGGAACCTCTTGGGAAAGCTCTAAATAAAACAGAAAAACTCTGGAAAAACTGGAATTTGGGCAAACTCCACTGCAAGGCAATGACACAGCAGCTGCAAAAGGAGCAGAGGGGAAGCTTGAATGGCAACAGCAAAGGATGGGAAAGGATTCACTCACAGGGATGGTGATCCCAGCACTTCAGTGTTCCTGCCTCCCTCATCACCTGGGAGCAGCTGGCAGGGATGGCTCCTTCCCACCTGAGCTCAGGCTTCCATCCAAACCCCTCCTGGAAGGTTGGATTGCACTCCCATGTGCTCTCCCAGCTGTTTGAATTTCTGCTCGATACCAAATCTCCTCTGGACTTCCCAGCTCCTGCTCCTCTCCTGTTTCTCTCCTGTGTCCGTGGAGTCTGCAGGCCAGGCCTGGCACGCTCCAGGGGAGGCACTGGAAAGTTCTTTGCTGCTCTCCAGAGTTCTCACGGGCCAGCAGCACTTTGGGCATCACAAAAGGCATCATAGAGATGGTGAAAAAGGGGGAATGAGATACAGCTTGGGAATTGGATAAAGGAGCCTTGTTGTACCAGGGAAAAAATAAAAAAAGGAGTAACAATTTAGGCAGAGGGAAAGGAAAGTGAATGAGCATTGTGATTCCAGGAAAATTAAGCAGGACATGATTGGAACAAATCATAGAAAGCAGAAGGAGAAGAGAAGGATTAAACTGTGTTCCTTCACAGGAAGGGTTGTCCCAGGGCAGGGGTGCAGTCCCCATCCCTGGAGGGGTTTAAAGATTGTGGATGGGGCAGTGCTGGGAGAACAGCTGGACTCAATGACCCCACAGGGCTTGTCCAAGCTGAATGATCCTGAGACACAGGATATTCTGATTTCTTTGTGTGTTTGCATAAAATCCATCCTAGATGGACAAAAAGAAGAAACAACTCTAATTCTTTTTTTTCCCCCCCTGGTTGATTTGAAGAGCTGGCCACCACTGACAGAGAAAAATCCCATCCAAGTCAGTTCCTAGGGAAGATCATTCCATCAAGTGGAGCTGGTTTTTACACAAGTGAAGATTCAGAGGGACCTACACCTCAGTACTTACCCAATTAGTATTTTATCAGCACAACATATTCAGCACTGGCATTAGGATATTGAATAAAGCATTCTTAAAAGGAAAAGCTTAGTGAAAGCCTCTCCTTTTGCTCTCAGGTAGCACCAGAGGTGAATGACGGGGCTGTTTGTCTGTTCCAGCCTTAGCAGTTGAAACAAAGAGCAATCACACAGAAATTCCTGGGAAAACGTCCCACTTGCCCACACATGACTTGAATTCCATGAATGGATCTGCCTCTTGCAGCAGGCACGAGGCGATCAGCCTTACATAAATGCCCTACATCATCCCAGTAGTCACTTTCTGATCTTCCAAATCCAACAGAATTATTTATAGCCTGGCATGAAATATTCATGGAAAAGTGTCCATTGCCTGAAATTCCTGCTAAAGAGTAATTTAACTTGGGTTTTTGCATTTCTTGCTATCAGAATAATTTAGGTCAGGCAAGAACCAACAATATCATTTGCCTACAAACCCCTCGTGATGAGCATGACAAGGTTTTAGGTTTGGAGCAGGTGTTTTGTACAAAGCAGAGCTCGAGTCAGTTATTAGCCCAATATTTCCAGGTATTTCAGCCTGCTGAAGCCTTGGAAGCATTTTGAATTAGCACAGCTGATTCTCCCCACATCCAAAGCACTGCTACAGACCAGGCCCAGCAAATCTGCATTTCCTGGGGCAGGAACAACCCAACCCTGCCACATCCCCTGCCAGGACCTGCAGCCTGCATCAAAATCCTCTTCTGCTTTGAAACTCCTAAAACAACGACTCCAAAGGCGCAGGAGCAGCGTGACTCCTGCTTTGGGGCTGAATGCAGTGAAAATTGGTGCTGCAACTTCAAGGGTTGTTGAACCAGGGCCAAACAACGTCAGCTTTGTGCTGACATCTTTCACGTTATCATTGAATAAATCTCCTGGCTAAATAAATATTCCTTTCCCTCCCATCTTTAATATTTTATAGATTTTTTCATTTCACTAATATGCTCACCTTTACCTACAGATAATAAATATGCAAAAACCCTGAAGCAATAGATGGGGGGGGACATTAAAGTGCAACGCAATAAATAACGAGTGTGTGCCAATGAAAGCTGCATATCCATAAATACATTTATTTATGTGTGTCTTCCAAGGAATTGTTATTTCCACAGGCTTTGAACTGCCATTTTCCCTCGAAGGAGTTGAGACTTTATGGCCAGCAGATGTCATAAAAACATCTCCATTGCCACTTGGCAGCAGGAGCTGCTCCCAGCCCTCCCTCCAGGCTCTGCTTGGAGCTGCTCTCCTCCTGGGCAGGGAGAGCTCTGCAGTTCATGGTGCCACCCACTCAGGCTGGGAGAAACAAGGGATGGAGATGTCTGCAAAGGTGGGGAGCTGTCCAGCACCTCGGTGTCCCCAGTGTGGCTGTTTTATCTTCTTTTTCCTTGTTACAGTCGGGATTAAACGCACGGGAGACGGTGTTTCTTGTTCAGAATCAGGTGTTTATTCATTCTTATGTTACAGTCCCACAGACCGTGAGTTCTAGCTAACAAAGTGAAAAATGGCAATCTATCTCTTTCTCTGCAAGGCCTTTTAAGCACAAACTGTCCAATTAAGAAGTGACACCTAAATTATTTTCATTTTCAACCCAATAACCAAGAACTAGAGGTTTGTGGTGCGGGTTTTCTATCCAATTACAAAATACCACCCAAACCCATGAAGAAGAAGCTGAAGAAGAAGGTGAAGAAGAAGGACAAGCCTGTGCCCTAAACCCTCCATATTGCTATATATATATTACTATATTCTAAAACCTTAAACTCCAAGTTTTCCACCCTGTGACATCACACACTTCTATTGCAAGCACACAGCCACAGCCCCAGTGCCATCCCTCAGTTTGGGAAGCCTTCCCCACGGCCTCAGGCCAAATGCAGAGTTCTCCTGGGGGTCAGTGTCAGCACAGAAAGCCCAAAATTCTCATCTTCCAGGGTTCCAACACCCCGGGGAGCCCGGGCTGTCCCAGCTGAGCTGGGGGTGGCACAGGGCTGGGCCCTCTGTGCTGGCCTTGGTGGGTGCCAGTTCTGCTCCTGGCAGCCCTGGGGGTCAGCCCTGGGGGTCAGCCCTGGGGATCAGTTCTGGGGATCAGCCCTGGGGGTCAGCCCTGGGGATCAGCCCTGGGGGTCAGCCCTGGGGGTCAGCCCTGTCAGCCCTGGGGGTCAGCCCTGGGGATCAGTTCTGGGGATCAGTTCTGGGGGTCAGCCCTGGGGATCAGCCCTGGGGGTCAGCCCTGGGGATCAGCCCTGGGGGTCAGCCCTGGGGGTCAGCCCTGGGGATCAGCCCTGGGGGTCAGCCCTGGGGGTCAGCCCTGGGGGTCAGCCCTGGGGGTCAGCCCTGGGGATCAGTTCTGGGGATCAGCCCTGGGGATCTGCCCTGGGGATCAGCCCTGGGGATCAGCCCTGGGGATCAGTTCTGGGGATCAGCCCTGGGGGTCAGCCCTGGGGATCAGCCCTGGGGATCAGCCCTGGCCATCAGCCCTGGCCATCAGCCCTGGGGATCTGCCCTGGGGATCAGCCCTGGGGGTCAGCCCGTGGCCTCTGCCCCAGCCCACCCTGGGCAGCTCCGAGGCCACGCTGCCCCTCCTGGTCCTGCTGTGACAGACAGGACCCAGCTCCATCCTCAGCATCCCGCCATGGCCACCCTGCCAGGACCCTCATCCTGGCAGGAATCCCTGCCTGACATCCCAGCACAGCCGTGGGAAAAGCCCCGTGGCCAGTTCAGCTCCTCCCCTTGGGTTGGATCTGCAAGGAAAGCAGAGAGTGCCCCTGTTCGTGTGTTTTACTGTACAGGCGCCTTAATATTGTAAAAAATCATCCAAAAAAACCCCAACCGACCCTATAAATCACCACATACTCTTAAAACCTGCATATAAGAATTTTAAGAGGGTTTTCATGTGATGAATTTAAGTATCTAAGGAACTCTTGTATCTAGAAAAACACATGACAAATATAAATACTACATGGCAACTGTTTAGACAGACAGACAGAAAAATGCCTTTTCAGAATAGCACTGCCTGTCAATCTAAATGTCACATTTTTCAATCAAATTAAATCACACCCCTGAATATTATAACACTAATTTTCCAAACTTCCCACAGCACGGTGGTTCCAAGCCATCCCTCCTGCTCCTGCTCTCCTTTTGCTCCTGTCAATTTTGCCTGCCTGCATATTTGATGTGTATTTATAATTAAAAAGCAGCCTTTGCCGCACTGTTAGCCCAGAAAGGTTCTGTACATCATATGGTGCAGGATGTAATGGATAAATAACAGGATGTGTCTCCTTCACCTCGGGAAGCCGCTCCCACACGGTGCAAAGGGAATCAGAACAACGCACCTGAACGTCAAGGACTGGAACAAGAAGAATCAGAAATCCCCTGCTCCTGCAAAGGGCTGTCACTACCATTTGAAATAATCCATCTCCCCCCAAATTCCTGCGGATAACGAAAAGGAAGCAGCGTTCTCAGCAAGCAGGTGGTTTTTTTCCCATTGCTACCAAATAATTTAGGGCAGGATGTAATATTTTGACAGGGTGGCTACGTGGGAGTGTGAGCGGCTGTCAGGCAGGAATTCCCCTCCCAGCAAAGCCGTGTGAGAGGAACAATCTGGAACGACACCAAAGGCTCCCCAGCCCGAGGAGGGCGAGCTGAGCCCCGAGATGTGACACCCAGCACCACATCCACGGCATCTGCTTGTTTACCTTACAAATCGGGGGGAACTGGCTGTAATTTCCACTTCTGCCTTCCCAGCCTCCACAAAAGCCAGCCCGTGGAAGAGCTGGGAGCTGAGGTGGTTCGGTTAATAAGACACAGGGATGTTATTTGGATTGAGCTTGCCACTGGAGGCTCCACGCCTTCTGCAGGATTTGATGGCACCACTGAAATCCTCATCCCTTTTCTCACAATTCCGTGCTGCAGCCAGCTGTGAACTCTACATTTCAAATCCCGAGTGCAAAGCAAGGTCAGGCCTGCCCAGGTAATAAATATCTTGGCAAAGGTGAGTGAAAAGTTAATGGGAAATCTTGGGATCAGCTGGGGTTCACCGGGTGCCGCCGTGTGGTGGGAACACCTTCCCCAGCTCCGGGTGACCGTGGCACCAAGGGCACTGCAGCTCCCAGAGCCTGCACTGGCTGCTCCCTGTGCTGGAGGCACGAAACCCTCACACCCGGGGCTCACGTTTGCTGTGACCTGCGCAGGGCATTTCCTTCCAGCGCTTTTCCCTGCTGCGGGCGGGATGAAGGCAGCGATGTCGGGGGCGGTTTACACGTTTCCCCTGCTGGGGGCTTGAGCAGAGCCAAGGTTTTGCTTTCACATCTGGGCAGGACAGACCGTGCTCAGCCCAAGCTGCCAGGGTGGATCCCGACCTTTTCCTGCCCCCATTCCCAGATTGTCACCTCCTGTCCCCTCAGGGTGCGTTGGGATCAGCCAGGGCTCTGCTGGGGCTGGGACCTTCTCCTCCTCCTCCTCTTTTCTCTTTCTCCTCCTTCTCCTCCTCCTCCTCTTTTCTCTTTCTCCTTCTTCTCCTCCTCCTTTCTCCTTCTCCTCTCTCCTTCTCCTCCTCCTCCCTTCTCTTTCTCCTCCTCCTTTCTCCTTCTCCTCTCTCCTTCTCCTCCTCCTCCCTTCTCTTTCTCCTCCTCCTTTCTCCTTCTCCTCTCTCCTTCTCCTCCTCCTCCCTTCTCCTCCTTCTCCTTTCTCCTTCTCCCTTCTCCTTCTCCTCCTCTTTTCTCTTTCTCCTTCTTCTCCTCCTCCTTTCTCTGCCTTCTCCTTCTCCTTCTCCTTCTCCTCCCAGGAGCTGCCTGAGGAACCATGGCCTGATTTTACCTGTGCTAATTCCCTCAGTGCTGGCAATAAATACTGGGAATTGCTGGAGAGCACATTCTCGTGGGGAGGGGAAAGGAGCATTTCCATCTGGGCTCCGCCAGAGCTGCCTGGGCTCCTTCCCTCAGGAGAATCTGCCTGCAGATTTAAATAGAAAATAACCCAAATTTAAATCCCAGCATTCCTCTGATTCTCTGCTTGCTTTCTGCCTCTCTCCACCCCCTTCCACAATCATATTTAAACCCTGCAGCCCAAAAGGGCTCTCTCCAACTCGATGTAAATTCACATTCCTGGGAGGTTTTCTTCCAGTTTGTGACAGTGTGATTTGCTGCACAACATCTAAAGCTCCACCATGTCACTTAATCCTTTTCTATTTCAGTAAAAGCACAAATCACAAGTGGGATTTGGTGGGTTACAAAAGGACAAGTAGAAAGTAGAAGGCAACATTTCTCTACCCATTGGAGAGGAAAGGGAGGAAAACACCTGTGATAAAACCTGCTTTCATCAGCAATTATTCTTTACAAGAACCTTCATTGGAACTGAGATAAATATGTTAAAACTTCTTCAAAATATGACATGCTTTTCTGTTCTTCATTTATCATTTCTGTACGAGAATTGATTGTCTTTACATTGCACAGCCCCATCTGTTCAAACACAAAGTTACCATTAACTAAAACCCAGTGCTCAGGAATTCAGTGTTAATGGCAATATTGTGAGTGCAGGAAAGCTGTGCCTGCACTCCCAGCTCCCCATGCTTTCCTCAGAGGACTGCTGCATTTCCTGGGCATCCAGATTCTGCTTTAAATAAAATAAATGTGCTATTTACCTACTGACAAAGCCAAGGGAAGGAATTGTTCCTGCCACCAGCCTGGCTGCTAAAAATAAAGGCAGAGAATTCGAATCTCAAGAGGCAGTTAAAAGAAACAAGGAAATTCTTCTGCATAACACAACAGCTTTTCCTTTCCCTTTCCAAGTTCCCCTGCACACAGACACTTTCTTTTCCTGGGTTTTTGCAGCAGGAGGGAACAACCCCATTTAAATGTCCCTGCAATAGCAGAGATTGCAGCAATAACCCCTGACCCAGCAAAGCAAAACAAACTAAAGGAAAATCTTTGGATTTCAAGGAGCTTGCCCAAAACAAAGTCAGAAGGCATCTGAGGTGGAGGGTGCTGCAGAGCAGTGGTGGGGAGCAGAGCAGCACTGCCAGAGCCGAGGCTGTTTTCCTGGGAAAAACCCCAAACCAGCTCACCTGGCCTGAGCAGGAATGAGAACATGGGATCTGCATCTCCACACAAAAATTTCATCATGCTCAGAAACTCCAGCCCCAGCACTGGGAAAAAAACCCCAAACATTTCAGTAATTTGTAAAATTAGAGGAGCAGAGATGAGGCTTAAAGGAGTAAAGTAAAAAAAGAAGACACAAACTCAATGTCATGGCACTATGGGAAAAATGGCCATTGTGAGGAGCAGGAAAACACGGGATAAGAAATCGCATTATGGAAGCACTAAAGGCAGATTCCAGCTGTATGGATTTAAACTCAGCAGTTGGCTGGGGAAGATCAGAATCCAAACAAGCCCAAACTTTCCCTTCCAAGCCAAGCTATTGCCTGGCTCTGTGGTGTGTGGGGAGGCCGTGTGCTGGCATTCCCCTGGGATGGAGCTGGGGCAGGCAGCAGAGCTCAGTGAGGTGAGGGAGGGGAAATTCCTGGCTGGGAGATAATGCCAAATCCTCTCCAATCCTCTCCCTGCAGCCCAGTGTCCCTCTGAGCACTGCCCACAGCACACACAGCTCTGCTCTAAAGCCAACTGGCCCTGCAGCCTGGGGAAGGCTCAGTTCTGCTGGTTCCTGTGGGCACTGGCCCAAAGCAGCTCCACCACCCTGTGCTCCTGCAGGGAACTCCCCACTCCCAGCCTCTGGAGTGACCACCAGGAGAGGGCCAAGGAGAGCCCCAGGAAAGGCCAGGCAGGGGCTGGTGCTGAGCACGGGAGGGGAATGAGCTGACTCCAGGCTGTGAAAGGAGCTCTTTGCTGTGCTGTGCTCAAAGCCATCCCTGCAGAAACCCAAACCCCAATTCCCTGGCAGTCCACGCTGACCTCTGCCCCCTGTCCTGCACACAGAGGTGGCTTTGCAGGAGAGGAGTGGCCCTGCTTGTCAAGCAGCACGTCCTCAGGTTAACGCTCCCATTTCAATTCCTGTTTAAATTCCATTTCCCAGGGCCCTGGAGTGACTGAGGGCCTTTAGAAACTTCCCAGTGATCCTGGCTGACTTAGGAGGGAACCATGAACTGCAGTTATGAGCCTCTTATTGTGCCAGAAGAAAAGTGGTGCCTGCAGCAACTCCTGTGAGGGATGCAGCATTGGCTGGGACAGAGAATGAAGCACAATTGAAGCACAATTCACAAGCTCCCAGCACAATTCCCTGGAGAGAGCATCCACTGTCCCAGCCCATCAGGCACGGAAAACATCGGAGGAAGCTTTACACTGCGTGTCCTTCTCCCAGCCATCAGCTCAGCTTTTCCTGCTCTGTCTCCACTTACAAAAGATAAAATCAAGAGAGGCAGGATCCAAAGGAGACTTCATGTGGGTGAAAACAACAAGAAAGCCTCTTGCTCGCTCTCAGCAGCCCCAGCAGCCGCTGCCCGGCGCTGATCCGGCTCCTCCAGCCACGTGTGCCACAGCAGCTCCTAAAGATTCAGGAAAAGGTGATGAGTCAGTTCCTCTATCTTGATCAAATTCAGCTGGAACTGCAACAGCAGCAAAATGCACTTTTATCTCCAAGAAGGGGAGAGAAATAGAGGGCACAGATAAGACACAAAGGACAGACCCGGCACATTCCCAAACCCCAGATTCTCCTTAAGGCACGAGGGAAGAAAACCGGTGACAAACATGCTCTGCTGCGAGGCAGACCGTGGAGAAGGTAAAGAAAATGTACATTATGCACAGGACATTATAGCTCTTTCCAGCACCAGGTTTGCAGTGTTTCAGTTGAAAGGAAGGAGACAATTGCTGCTGAAAGGCTGAGCGCCGCGAGCAGCTGATGGTGAGCACGCTCCAGACTTCCAACTGGATAAAACACAAAGGGAAGGCAGGAGAAAAGTGGATTAGACCGTGAAATATAAGTATGACACTATTAAAGAATATTATGATACTTCACAGTGTAGAAAGAATAAAAAGTGGAATCGCTGGGCTGTGAAAGTTCCTCTTCCCTCAGATAAATTCCGAGCGCGGCGTTACCTGACAGGGGCTGAGGGAAGCTCTTGCTTCAATAGTTTTTCTAATTTGTTCAATTCCTTAAAATGCACCGGGAAGCTGAACACCTCTAACTGAAATTTCTGGAGGCCCAGGGGAGTCTCAGTGGGGTAAAACCTTCTTGGGGGTCCCCCAGCCTGGCTGGGCTTCACCACCCAGGGACCCCGCGGGTGACCCCCCCTGGCCCACGGGCACCTGGGGGAGCTCTGGAACATCCACAGTTTGGGATGAAAGGAGAGGGACATTCCAAAAATCACCAACAGCCCTGAGCAAGAGCCTGAGCCCTTCCCCCGGAGTGGGAAATGGGTGCACTGGGCTGGACAAAAAGCAGAAATAGCAATAGCCCAGCCAGAAGAGAACCTGTGTGAATCCCACAGACGCTCACAAAATACCCCTGGCTGGAAGAAATCCCAACCCCAGCAAGGTCTGAAGGTGTTCGGGGCCCTGGCAGTCACCCTGAAGGAGCCACTCACACAGTCAAAGTCCTGGTTTGGCCTGCAGCGTTTGAAAATGACCCAATTTGATCTTGAGGGATTTTTTATCCCCTCAGTGCTCATCTCTCCTGTTTTAAAGGCACCTCAGAAAATGTTTCCTGGGAAGTTCTAGGTATCTGTTTGATCCACAAGAGAGTTTTGCCATGTGGAAGGAATGCTAAACCCCACTGCTGGGTGTTGGTGATGCTGGGGACCATTCCCCACGCAGCACCTGCTGCACAACAGGGGGTAAAAATCTGCCTCTGCTGGGCAAAAAACCTTGTTAATATAAAAATCACCTTAAAGGCAGCCCCACAAGTGGTCCTTCAGCTGCCAGGGTGGAGTTCAAGCCCTTTCCCAGGGCAAGAAGGAAAATGTCCTTGGGAAATAAGCAAGGCCATGTATTAAAATGGAAATTTAGATTATAAACCTTACAGAAATGGATAAAAAGTAAAATACATATATTATATATATGTTATATACATTTCCCTGAGGAAAAAAATGTGATATAAGGAAATAAATAAAATATATCACTTTCTAACACCTCTTAAAAAGTATTTGAAGCTCCCAGTTAAAATGAAACAAAACAAACTCTTAGCAGGCAGCAAAGGACTGGAATAGTTCAAACTGAAGGGATCTAAACAAGATAAATAGGAGGCAGAAGGGAATGACACAGCAGCTCATTAGGAATGGTTCACAGAACAATCTTATCAGTGAAAACATTTTCCCCCTTCGTTTTAAGAAAGCATTCATTTAATAGGAAAATTAATTCTGAGCCTTGACTAAATGAAGCCTGGAGCCTTTCAGCAGGGATGGAAGGAACTTGTCGGGGGTTTGATTTCCAATTTATGCCCCAGACAAGTCTGGAAGTAACAGAAGTTTGATCCAAGTTAAAAAGCCATCCTTTAATTATTTCCCTGGTGGGAGCTGAGGGCACCTGCTGCACCCCTGCTGCTGCCGTGGGGAAAAGGGAAACTGGGGAGCACCCCAGGGAAATGGGCAGCTGGGAATGAACAGCTTTGATGCTATTGCTGACATTTCCTACCACAAAGGCACTGGTGGAACTCCAGAGCTGGTCCTGAGCAGGCTGAGTTGGACTCGGAGCTCCTGGGGGGTCCCTTCCATTCAAACCCTGTGAAAGGCCTTGATTGGTTTTGTTTGCTCTGAATAAAATGTGGGGTTTTCAACTCTGCCATTTTTGGACACTGAAGCATTTATTTTTTTTTAACAATCTACCATCTAATTTTTACCTTTTTTTTTTTTTTTTGGAACTGAAATGCTTGCACCCACTTGAAATTGAAAACTCCAACATTTCATTTTCTTTTTTAAATATGGGCTCTTGCAGGAGCGATGGCAGAGATTCCGAGGCCCTGGGAGCTGGCTTTTCATTTAGATAAGCTGCCCGTGGCCAGAGAGGTTATTTACCTTATCCCCACCATCTTTGGGCCTGGGACAGCTCCTCAGGAGCATCAGCAAGTCTAAATCTTGTGTAGCCAGGGCAGGGGGAGCAGGGAGAAATTATCTGCCATGTCAGAGCCTTCAAACATGCAGTAATTCCAGAACCATTAGGTTCCTGCAGGGCATTAATCATACCAGAGATTGCAGCAGTTCTCGTCTCCCTCTCCCACAAAACCTGGGAGGAAAGCAGAGCAGGCTGCACGAAGCCCAAGGAATAACAAATTCAAAATTAACCATATTCTTCTTTTTAATCCTAAACTGCTTGAACAATAATATTTCCCCACGCTCCTTCCTGCAGTGAGAGCTGCGAGGGATGCAAACAGAGCAGCATTTGATCCAGAATTCATTACAGTGATGGGAAGGGGTAAAGTGACTGCACTTTCTGACTACCCAGAGGAGCCAGACTCTCTGTGAGCATTAAACAAGGAGAGGTGCATTTATTGCACTAATTCTCCATTGAGGACTCACTTGAGGAGCCCCCCCAGCCCTCAAACCTGAGCCCTGTGTCTGCACTGAGGGAAATGCTTCATGTGATTATGGACTTCAAAATTACTCCTTTCTCGTGAACAATGAAAATTAACTTTTCTGAGCAATGAAAATTAACTTATAAACGAGGAAAGTTTCCAGTTCCTGGTGGGGAAACTGAGGAACAAAGCATTTCTGGCTGTTCCCTGCAGGCAGAGTGCGGGGTGCTGGCACTGCCCGTGGCAGCTCCAGATTCATTCCGTGTCCCACAGGCTTTCAGTCTGTTGGGTTTGGGGCTCAGAGCACAGATATTTTCCCAAAATAATTCCAACTGTGTGCAGCTGCCTGTGAGTGACACCCTCTGGAGCCAAACCTCAGCCCCTCCTTTCCACACCGGCCCCTCCGCCAGGAGCGGCTGCAAACCCTCCACCCTCTTAGCAGAAAACAGGAAAGGAAAAGACACAAAGGAGGTGCCAACAAGCTCAACAACCTGCAATTCTTGATTGTAGAGAATCACAGAACCCCAAAACGGTTGGGGTTGGAAGGCCTTAAAGCCCACCCAGTGCCACACCCACGGGCAGGGACACCTTCGCTGGCCCAGGTGGCTCCAAGCCCCATCCAGCCTGGCCTTGGGCACTGCCAGGGATGGAAGTGCTGGAAACTTCCACCATTTCCTTTCTGCTGCAGCAATGTAGCTCTGATTCTGAAGCCTCTCTCTGTTTTGCAGCCCAAACACAGAACGAACAAAGCCAGGCCAGGAAAGCTCCCGGGAGGCTCCGGCCAGCGCGGCCCTGCCAGCCCGGCCCTGCAGCTCAGCACAGAGATGCTGCTGCCCCTCAGCAACGCCTTGGCAAGCTGGCAGCAGGCACAGGAGACCTGGAACCCATCCATGCCAGCTGGCAGCAGGCACAGGACACCTGGAACCCATCCATGGCAGCTGGCAGCAGCCAGGGGAGCACGAACCACCGGGTCAGGGCAGAAATGCAGGCCTGGACTCGGGAGCAGCGAGGATTTCACCAGGGCTGGGCTTGGCGGGAGGAGAGAGGATTTCACCGTGGCAATCAGCAGGAGCTGGGCTGGGGATGTGCTCAGGAGCCAGCACTCCCCCGGTGAAGCACCGGTTTGGGAGCTCACCCAGCCTGAAGAAGAGCAAAGCCATTCTAGAAACTCCGTTTAAACAAGCTCAAATCTGTCCTGGGTGCGCTGCCAATTTCTCCTTGCGCATTCCTGCTTTGTACAAAGGGAAATAAGAGCAAAATCTGGCCCCCAAATTGCCAGCAGCTCTCTGAATGCTAATTCAGGCTTTGCAGATATCCGAGTACACACAAAAGCACAGCTCAGGTTTGAAAAACAACCAGAATTGGCTTTAAAATGTCTGTGCTCTCTTTTCCCGATGTTCCCGAGGCAGCGCACAGCTCCTCCCTATGGCCGAGGCTGCATCCCGGAGGAAAAACTGGATTTTACCTGTGCTGGAGCCAGGGCTCACCCGGGAGCTCCACCGTGGTCTTCTCCATCTCCATCTGCTCCTCAGGTGTCAGCAGAGTTTCCCTGGGAAGCAGTTCCTGGCTTCAGGAGGAGTTTGAACCATCAGGGGTCTGTCACATCTTGGAGAAGGCTTTTCCAGAGCTATTCCAGCATGGCTCACAGAGCCCAAGCATCCACTGACACCTTCCCAGAGCTGAGTGACCATGGAACAGCCAGTGGCCAGCAGGTTGGAAAGTTTCTTTTCCAGACTTCTAGTGTTTTTATTTTTATCATGTACAGGTCTTATCCCTTAGCACTTGATATCAGCAGTTATTTTAATTAAGCTTCCCAATGTCACCATTTCCATTCAATCCAATCGTTTCACTGAGCCAGTGCCAGCTCATGTCTCTAAAAAATTGAAGAGCACCTCTTTGAGATTTGTACACCAGGCAGAAGCTGTGCAGCTGCCTCAGGATTGTCAGGCCAGACACAAATATTCACATTGTGGCAACAAAAATACCCAGGAATTTTATTGTTCAGCATAGTAACCTGCAGGGCAATTAACCGGCAGTTAATGACTTTAAAACGCATTCATCTGGCCACTTGAGAGTGGGTGAATATTGATTTTGAATTTGAAACGCTTGAAGCAGCCCCCAGCCCCAGTTTGCCTGTTCTGGTGTGCCTGGGCACGAGGCCATTCCCTGCAGTCCTTTACAAGACAAAACTCAGTCTTGTACAGAGTGGTGGGGAGTCAGGAGGGCGATGAGAGATCTCTGGAGCCCAGGGCAGCTCTTGGAACGTGAGGTTTATTGCACAGGTTGCGGGTACAGGACCTTTCCTGAAGCTGCCAGCCACAGCTAAAAGCGTGCCCCAAAGAGACCCCTGAGTTCCTGTGACAACACATTCTATCTCTTTCTGTGCTGAATATTCTGATTTACACCAACCAAACAGTACAAGGCACAAACCCTACAGAATTTACATACAGCCTGTAGGAATTACTGCATTGCCATATTGTGTTACATTTGAAACCCTAAAAACGACTTTCTAAACCCTTTATTCTTCAGTGTGGCAGGGTCCCCCTGACCTTTGGACCCCTGGCATCCCTTTATCTGCTGAGGGTGTTGTTCAATCAGAAGAGATTCTCCTTCAGCTGCTGAACCATTGTCTGTTCCAGTTGTTCAGTGACTCACAGCTCAGTATCCCACAGCTCAAAGCTTCCCATCATTTCTACCTCGCTGAGAGGTTTCAGATTTTCAAAACCTTTTGCCAAGCAATCATATTGATAAGGCTCTCCTGTTCCATCTGCCCCAACAAGTGTTGCTGGTTTTGGGCAGAGCACCCCAGTGCCAGAGCAGGGCCCACAGGGGAAATCCCAGCCCTGCAGCACCGAGTTCCAGCCCAATGTCCCATTCCTGTGCCTGCACAGAGGGAACCTCTCCCACCTGAGGCTGCGTTGCTGGCATAGAGGCTGATACTCCTTGGGAAGGAGGGAACACTGACTGGAGCATTGAGAGAAATTTTCGGGCCCCATTTGGAGGCTCTGAAAATGAGCCTGATGCACATTAACAAATATCTCATCTTTTATCATCACAGCTTCCCTTTCCCTGCTGATTTTGCATTTCATTTTCTTCAGTGAATCAAATGGGGACAGAATATTCCATCTCTGAGAGGGAACAAATGGCCCATCAAGCAAAACAGACACTTCTGGATGAACTTGTGCTCTCCAGACCAGTTCCTCCACGGATAAACCAACCACAGGGAAATTCAGGTTATCAAGAAATTCTCATGGATATGATAGACTAGAAATGGAAAATATGAAAGGGAAATTATCTCCACGTATTTCAAAGTGACTGTAGAAATAAACAGGCTTTTTGAAATGATAAGATACACAATGATATTTCTACTTAAATTCTGATTTTTATGTTCATTTATTAACAACAAGCATTTAAAGTTCCGTGCCCTCACCTTGTATCCCTTTTTAAAATAACGTGAAACAGGATTTTCCAAAGAATTTACAAAAACTATTAGAGGGAAGCAAGCAAATGGGAAAGGTGCTCTCCCACAGGCTCACAGTTCCTTTTTCCAGCAGGTTTTCTCTCTGTAGCATCCCATGATAAAAATAAGAACCACAGTGGCACTTCCAGACTGCAGAGAACTCATTACACTGACAGATTTGCAGGATCCCATTATCAGGACTTATCAAATATCTGCATTTATATTGGAAAATAGAAAATTGCTGTTAAAAATCAGGGAGAAAATCCGGGATGGAAGGCATTTACCCATGCAAAATTCAGGTTAAATTATGGCAGATACGTTTATTTCCCTCTCTAGGAATGCAGACAAACCTGGTGCATCGCACAAGGTGTGACTAAAGCCTGACCATCATCAAAGGACAAGGTTTTCCTGCCTTTCTGTGCAGCAGGGAGGGAATAAAGGCACATTTTGTCTCACCTGACTGGGACTGGCTCCATGAGTTAATGGCTCTTGCTCTGAGCCAAGGGATTAAAGCTCCTCTGCTCTGCCAGATCTAAACCCATGTTCAATACAGCAAATTTGTGACAGCCCTCACTCCCTCTGGGACTCTCCAGTAAAAGCTCTCTCTTCCCTCATTCCTTCAGAATTCCTGACTCTTGTATCCCATTTTCCCAGGCATTTTCTGGCTGCACTTAGCCCCTCCTGTGTGCTCCTGTTTGAATCCAGGGGAGCTTGGAGCCGTGCAAACCAGGCTTGGGAAGCTTTTATGAGCCAGCAGAAACCCAGGGATGATGCCCCATTACCATTCCCAAAGGGAATTTGAATTTTCCGAAACTTTTTTTGCTCTCCAGATTCCAGGATCCCACAACAACCAACTGCAGCACTGATTTTGGGATGTTTGAAGCTAAACCCAGTTGATGACTGGTACCTGAACTGGTGGGTGCTGGTGAGCTCTCCTCCTCCTCTGCCTTCACATCCTGCCCTCGCTGTCCTGGGCATGCCATGAGTGTCCTGAGGCATCAGTCACCATCACCTGGGCTGGTTTCACACCCGGGGACGTGTCCCTGCCAGGGCAGGGTGGAATGGGAGCAGCTTTAGGGTCCCTCCCCTCCCCACCCAACCCAACCCAGCCCAACCCAACCCAACCCAACCCAAGCCAGCAGGGTTTGATTCCACAGATTGCAAACGTGGTGACAGAAATCAGAAATGAGCCTCTTCCAAAGATAACCCAGAGCTGGGAGAGTAACCCCCAGCCTGTGCTGGTGGCTCCTTGCCCCTTCCCCCAGGACAGCAGCTCTCCTGTTGGGGTCAGGAGCAGGAGGATTCTCCAACCTCTGCGCCCCCATCCCGCAGCTCCCGGGCAGGCAGAGGGAGCTGGAAATTCTCTCTCCAGGCCACCTGGCAGAACGAATCTCTTCCAATCTGCTCTCTTTATGGCACCTCTTTGGGCTGACCAAACTGCGAGTTAGGCACTGTCAGCTAAGCCCACAAGGCCAATGTCTTCCTCCAGGAGTTCCCTTCCTCCAGCAGCGTCAGGTGGCCAGGGAGGGGATTTAAAGGCAGCATTTCACTCGCTGGAGCCCCAGAGCTGCACTGTGCTCCAGCAGCAGCAGCCTTCTAAAGCAATAAAAATGTACATGGATTTGGCAAATGAATAAAAATTAGGGCACTGCTTTGTTGGAGTGATTTTCCTGCCAGGAAAGTGGAGCATGGCATGGAGAAGCACAGCCGGGAGCTGTGGGGGGTGTCTGTGCACCAGTGACCCCGTGGCAGACCCAGGGACCTGCACCACTTCATTCTTTATCAAACTTATTAGGGGTATTCCCGTGTGGGCTGGGCTCAGCAGCCTCCCCTGACGCAGGGTGAGAGAGGAGCATCATCCCAGGGCTCTGTGGCACTTCCACTGATTAGTGCTGAGCTCCCACTTTATTGATTCCCTCCCCAGCCTGCTCTCCAGGGAAGAGCTGTGTGCTTTTTGTGGAGCAGTTACATTTAGAGGCTGAAAAGAGGAGAGGCCCTTGAAGATTCAGAGGATAAAAATAATTACCTTTGATTCTGAAAATCAATATCTTTTTTTAACCAGTCTGGCAAGACTGTGTCCAACTAATTAGTTAAGGAAAAAATGATTTCTATAGGATTAGTACTTAAATGTCTCCAATAAGATTCATTGGCATAACACTGAGGGGGCAATTGTGAAGTATTAACTGATTTAGCACAAACAGATCAAAAAACACCTATTCTGACTGAAAGGGAGTCAACAAGAGAGGGAGAAAGACTTTGTACAAGAGCATGGAGTGACAGGACAAGGGGGAACTGCTTCAGAGTGACAGGGGACAGGGATGGATGGGACTTTGGGAAGGAATTCTTGGCTTTGAGGGTGGGCAGGCCCTGGCACAGGTGCCCAGAGCAGCTGTGGCTGCCCCTGGATCCCTGGCAGTGCCCAAGGCCAGGCTGGACATTGGGGCTGGGAGCAGCCTGGGACAGTGGGAGGTGTCCCTGACATGGCAGGGGGGGCACTGGGTGGGCCTTAATGTCCTTCCAACCCAACCATTCCACGATTCTGTGACTTTAGAGACCAAAACTGAGTGACAGGCAGAGCAAGGACTGACCAGGGGTCACACAGACCATTGGCAGCAGAGGCAAAAGCAGCACCAGCATTTCCCAGAACAATTCAGTCTTTAACCAGCCCCTCATCCTTCCTCTCCCCACTCCCTGAGCCATTCCTTCAGTGTCACAGGACAGAGGCTGGAATTTCAATGCAGTTACACACCGTGTTCAGCATCTCCTCCCAAAGGATTCCCTTCCCTTCATCTGAGTGAAGCCATTCACATGCACAGCAGCAGCTGCACCGCTGCTCCCTGGCTGAGAAATATTTCAAAACATGCCCCCTGCAAGGGGAGAAGCAGCTGCCCCCCTCTTTCCTCCTACATGTGTATTTTGCATCTGTAAACCATAAACATATGATAAAAGCACTGCAAACCTCGGTGGAGCTGGGAGGCAAAACCGATCTGTTTTGCTCTGCCAGTTTGAAAATGGTTTTCTTGATGAAACTCATGAGTCTGCTGGAGACTGAGACACAGATGGATGAGCTGAGCATATGATAAACCTGCTGCATGAGTTTGTAGTTAATTGCCCATCATCTTTTTTGTCTCCCCATAAAACATTTCACGCCCACCTTGCACAAGAAAGGTAACCCGAGTGTCAGAAACCATTTGTCTCCTGAGCTTTGCCTGCTGCACTCCCCGAGCTGAGCTCTCGTGGTGAGACAACACAAATCTGCTGAGCCCTTTTGCAGATGAAGCACACTGCATCTTTTATCAAATGATCTCCATTCTCTAATGAGAAGAAGCACCTCCCAGAGCCATTTGCATGCTAATATCTTTATTTCTAAAACAATAAGCAGGCTGGGACTCTCTGAGCTGCCAGTCAGCACAGAGGCTGCATTTCCATGAGCCAAGGGTGGAGAGAGGCCAAGACACCAAATCCCTTCCCCTGGCCACGGAGGGGACTTGGGGCTGAGCACAAAGAGGGGCAGAGGGGTCCAGGACCAGAATCATTCCCTGGGTGGGGGCCAACACTGCTGGCCTGTGCAGGGCCAGGAGTTGGACTTGGTGATGCTTGGGAGCTCCTTTCAACTCAGGGTATTCAGAGAATCTCACACTGGTCTGGGCTGGAAGGGACATTAAAGATCATTTGTTCCACCCCTGCCATGGCAGGGACACCTCCCACTGCCCCAGGTGCTCCCAGCCCCAATGTCCAGCCTGGCCTTGGGCACTGCCAGGGATCCAGGGGCAGCCACAGCCGCTCTGGGCACCTGTGCCAGGGCCTGCCCCCCCTGCCAGGGAAGGATTTCCCCCCAACATTTAATCTAACCCTCCCCCTCCCAGCTTTAAACCATTCCCCCTTTCCTGCCACTCCACACTTTTGTAAGAAGCCCCTCTCCATCTTCCCTGGATTTCTCCATTCTTTCATGAATCCCATTTTACATCCTGCCCTGCCTTCAGGGCTGCTGTTGGGAAGCACCAGGCTGCCAGGCAGGTGGAGCTGGCACTGCAGGGACCCCCAGAGCTGCTCACACCTGTGGATCACCGCTGCATTCCTCTCTCCCTCCTTTTTCAGTTTCACTGTGGGACAGAAGCTTGCAGGAGCAGGTCATTCCAGGGCAGCAGTGAGCAAGACAAAACCCTGTCAACCACCACAGCTCTGAACCCGCCCTCTAAAAGCTCTCCTGGTGTTCTGCCTGGATGCCAGAGCAGAGGCTGCTCCTCCCTGCCACAGCTCAGGGCACACAGGGCCACCCTGCCCTGGTGCTGGGCCTTTTCCTGCCTCCCAACGCCTCTGCTCCTCTGAGCTGGGTGATTCTGCTGGGCAGCAGCCACTGAACAGAGGGAAAAAGGGGGAAAAGAGTCTTCTTTGCACTGAGTCAATTCAAAGCCAATGGAAACCTTTCCTCCACCAGAGCAGTGCTCCCAGTCGAGCCCTCTGGAAAGCCCCAGACCCTCCAGTGGTGGCAGAGCCCCCCAGGAAACTTTTCCTCAGCCATGGGACCTCGGAGGAGGAAGGAGCAAAGCCCAATGGGCAGTTAAAGGAATCAGCCCCACTTCCCCCGGGGCTTTCCAGCTCATGGCCCTGGGTTCCAGGGTTTCAATCCCCAGCCAAGAGATATTCCCTGGCAGCAGCAGAGAGCAGAGGAGCTGCCAGCACAGCGCTCCTTGCCGTGAGCAAGGAGGGCTCTGCTGAACACCTGGTTTTGGAATTTGCTGAACACCAGCAGAAACTGCTCAGGGAAGAGGAGCAAACTCTTCCAACATCACCGTGCAGCCTCTGCTGAGGCATTAACAACAACACAGATAACAGAAGTGGGACTTGGAGTTATTATGTTGGGTCCTATATTTATAATCCTGATTCTATTTTGTTATATTAGCATATTTGCCAATATAACAAAATATATTGTAATGTCAATATAATATATTGACATGATATTCCCCTCTCCAGGGGGAATCACACAAAGTCTTCACCTTGCTAAGGAAGCTGGTGTTCTTTGTACCTGTGCATGCAGACACTTTTGGTTGATTTTGGTTATGTGTTATGGGTTTGTGTCCTTACCTCTCTCAGTACATTAAAACTGCATGTTTGCACTGCCCATTTGAAATTTCACCTCTTTTTTTAGCCTGAAATGTAGCTTTAGTCTATGAAAATATAAAAGGATGTTATACAAAGGTAAAAATTACATTTATCTAAGACTGTGACTGTTATGAGCACTTGAGAAGTGATGGAAATGATTAAAACTACTCCTGTCTTGATATAAATTCAAAAATCGAAATGATTTTGTTAGCAAGGAATTCAAAAGCCTCTCCCTCTCTCGGGTGTCTGTGGAAGTGCTTCAGAGATGCCCATTTTTCCCCATGGACCTGAGAAGAGCCGTTCCACATGCTCTGTTTGTCTTTCTGACTGCATTAAAACAAACACTCCACGGAGGGAGTTTTTCCCCATCTCTTTCAAAAGGCTGCCACCACATGGGGGATTGGTTTTAGTACAAGGCTCAGTTTGGGGGTTTGCAAGGAGAGCTCGCTGGAGCTCAGCTCAGCCTCGGGAAGGAGAGGGCCCAGGAGGGGAGCAGCACTGGGAATGGTGACACCAACAGCTGTGTCCCACAAAGGGCTGGGATTACCTTCCCCTGTAAAAATCTGCCCTTCCTGCTGAACATGCCATTGGTTTCCTTTGTGTTTCACCCATCTGTGTCACACACAGCTGTGTGGGTTTGGAACTGCAGCATTCCAACTCTGCTTGAGGTGAAGGATCCTCGTCACTGGCTCTGCTCCCTCACCTTGTCACCTGCTCCATGGAAGGTGTCCCTGCCCAAGGCTGGGGTGGAACCAGATCATCTTTAAGGTCTCTTCCAGCCCCAACCAGTGCACCACGCAGTTATTCTGTGGAGAAATGAGCTCACCTGCCCAACAGGAGTGTGAAGATACCCTGGATCCAGAGGAATGGCGTTCCCAGTCCATGGACAGCAGTGGGTGAGCAGTGAAAGCTCTGACTCTGAGAATAAACATGATCCAAGGTAAAACACTTCGTCTTTCTATGGGAATTAAAAATTGGGGTAAAGAAAATGAGAGCAGGTGAAATGAGGGAAGCATAAAGCCTTTTGACACCTCAGAATTTCTCCTCCACATCTGCCACTATTCCACACTGGAGCACACCAGCTGAAGAACTAACCCCAAAATAGGACTTGAAGTTGGTAAATAAAATAAATGCCCATCTCTCAGTGGAACAGATTAAGCCAGAGGTTCTTCCTATCAAGCTGTAAATGTCAAGGGAAGATCAAGTTCCCATCTCACATAAGTGTTTGTTCAACAAAGCACGGCAGGGCCTTCCCAGGGAGCTTAACAGAGCGAGAACCTGCAAATAATCCTGCTCTCCAATTTAATTCTTCTTGCAGGCAGGGCAGTGCCACAGCCCTTCCCTTGTCCAGACCAGCAGAGAGCGTTGCTGAAGGCCAGAGCTGGCCACCTGAGGCAGGACATTTCCAGCATGATTGGCCCTGTCCTGTGCAGGGCACACCTCGGGGCTCTGGGCACCTCTGGCTTTGCAGAGCCTGGCTTTGGGACAACAACTGCCACACTGCATTGAGCTAAAGTCTGAGTAAGCCAGGCTCTGGCAGTGCCAGGCCACCAATTCTTTTGCAAAGCAAGAATCCATAAATATTTCCATGCAGGCACCACCCTATACAAGGAGGGATTTATGAGGAAGCACCACAGCCTTTGGGAATCCAATTCTCTCTTCACCATCCTCCCAAGAGTCACTGCAATGTTCAGAGGGTGATGAGGAGCGTGGAGTTTGAGGCAGGAACATGGACAAATACAGCAATTGGCCTCACAGTGAGGAAAAAGTGGGTTCACAGCACCCCTGGGTCAATCTTGGAGCTATTCTGGATGCAGAGTGACCACACCAGGACAAAAATGATGGCTTCATCTGAAAAATTCATTCCCTGGGCCACAATTACATGAATGGGAAAGAATTTTTTCCTGCCCCTTTCTTGGCTCAGCAAACTGTTGGAAATAAAGTGTTGTAGCTCTTCTTGGGGATCCCTCTAGCTCTAAATACACATTGGAGGAGATATTTCTGTGATTGTATGGAAAAGCATTTCCTGCACGCTGTAATTGATCTCTGTTGATCCCCACAGCTCAGAACATGGTCCTGTTCTCCCTCAGGCCCTTTTCCTTTCCTGCCACACACACCTGGATCTTTCTGTCCATAGCAGAAACCTGCCTGGCCCTCTCAGATGCCAGGGGGCATCACTGGGATTTGTGTTTTATTCCTGTAGTGCCACTGGCTTTTACCAACAATGAAATCCCAGCCTGAGGTTTTATTTGCCTCATAAATTCAAAGTTTCCTTTCCTAGCAGATGTGGAGCTTGTGTGCAGTCCTACTCTGGAACAGAAGACAACAAAAGTAATAAATTTGATGCATTCAGCTCATTTCACCTGGGTCTGGCTCTACCAGCTCCCTTAAAGCCTGGTGCTGTGGGAACACTCTGCTGATGCCTCCACTGCAGTCAGGGGGTAAAAAAGGAGGGGAAGAGAAGGAGAAGAGGTTTTGTCCAAGCCCAAGGAATGACCTGGGTGTGCACAGCTCCGTGCTGAACCCCAGCAGCTCGGACACAGAGCTGTGAAACCCTGGGGCTTTTCCTCGTGGTTTTTCCTCACACACAAACGAGGACTTGGCCACAGAGCAGCTCCTGGTGCCAAGGAGACCAGAAAGATAAGGAGTGAGAGGAAAATTTATTACATTTAAAATGTTATCATTAGCAACAACAGGTTTAAAAAACCCATCATAAACTATTGCCTGCCACGTTCCCTGCACGCTGCCATGGGAAGCAGCAAATATTCCTGATGGTCCTGGTGGCTGTGCAGCTTAAATGAGGTTTTCTCTCCAGTAAGTGTTTATTTCACTCTCCATAAAGTAAAAGGCACCACGGTTTAGAAATAATGCATTCCCAGCCCTGAGTATTATGGGGAACCCATTATTTTTATTGCTTGCTGTGTAAAGGATATTTCATATTTAGGGAACGGAGCTGCTCCCAAATAAATAAGGAGGTAGGAGCTGGATAAAAGCCTTAGTGCAAAATACCCATACAATTATGAGCCAGGCAATGCAGGAGTACATTGTACCTGCTCCCAGAAGTTTTATAGCCCTGAGAACAATCCCTTATTTGCATGTGCAATTACTGCAATTGCATTTGCAGTTACATCAATTGTCCAATTACATCAGCTGTGTTTCCAATGAGCTCAAAGAAAAAAAAAAATAAAGTACACATTGCTCTTTGCTGTAATAAAAATGTAATTTGCATCCACAGAAAAAAGATTTCTGTTTGCTGGGAGATGAAATTAGACTACCTTGGGGGATTTTGCTTTTCTTGCATGAAGCCTAAGCATTTCTGTGATATTAAAAAAGGTTGGAGTTGCTTGATAACTTGAGACTGCACAGTAATTTCTTCTCTTGGGCCACTGTAATTACTGTGCAGTTTTTCATTGTCATCAGAGAAATTATTTTATGCTTAGAATTAATAGGACACAGTCTTGGGGCCAGTTCCCTTAAAGCTTTCTTTTCCTAATAACTTAGATCATTAGGAGCCCCATATATTCCATTTCTCAGAAATGTGCAAATAAAAGAAGTCTCAATTCCAAGCTCGAATTCTCTTCCCAGCATTACCAGCATCTGCTCTTTCTAATAACTCCACAGGTGGTAGGAAATCCCTTAATCTGCTCATCACCAATTTCCACGTGTGAAATGAGAGCATCTGAAAGTGCAGCCACAATCAGAAAAATATAGAAATGGAATCCTGGCTTTTTTAAGCGTATGGAGCATTTCCAGGGTTTTCAGCTCTTACTTGAACAGTTTAGGAATATAAAGTTTTGCTTATTTTCTTCAGTGCTGCATAAAGGCTGTGATTTTCCCTGTGCTGCCAATTGGGGCATCAGCAGAGAGGAATTTCAGTGAGATGTTCCCAAGCCTCTCCTCAGATTTGCTGTCCCCATCCCCACGTTGAGGATGTGCAGGGGGAGCTGGGTGCTGCAGGGCCACCCTGGCCTCTGGAAATCCCTTGATTTTGGTCTTTTTTGTGCTTTTTCTAAAGCCATGACCAGCTGAAGCCCCTCAGTCCTGAGCAGGTGGAGGTGACATGTCCAGGTGTGTACACACCACCCATGTGTACCTGGACCTGCACATCCATGGAGGATTTCCAGCAGGGATCTGAAACCCCTGCCAGGTCCTGCACTGCAGGGATGAAATCCCTCTGACCCCACGTTAAATTCCAAACGTTAAAAAAGCAAATGAATCTGCTTTGGTGGATGAATGCTGCACCTGGAGGAAGCAGAGCCTGCTCTCTCCTGAACAAAACAGCAACAAACCCGACCCAGCAGCTGATTTGCTTTTCCTCTCCTCAGAAACAGATGGGAACAGCACGGGGAGGGAAGAGCTGGGTGTGGGTGTCATCTGTGTGTCAGCTAAATTCAGGTTCCTGGTTAGATCAGCACAACCAGGGCGCACAGGCTCTCTCTGCTGCCTCTACATCTCCAGTTGGGGAAATTAGAAAGGTGGTTTAGCACTGCCAGCTCCTTCCCAGGCTTTGGCGCTTTTAGACAAATACACGTTAATTAAAACTGCCTGAAAAACTGACTCCTGCACAAACCAGAAAAGCTTATTTAATTGTTACTTCAGGTCCAAAATTAGACAAATACCTCTGCCACTGGAGAACAAAAATGAAAATGTTGAACTCGTGTCAGCTGCTCAGTTTTAACCTCGTCAGAAGCGACTCCGTCCCTGGCTCAGGGATTTTCTCCTCCTGCACAGTGTTCATCTGGTATTATTTTAATGCATTGTTACCTTTCACATTTGCTGCTTTCAGATGTATTTTCCTGTTTCCATTATGTAACAGCACACACTGAAGGTAAACAGAAGGCAACAGCAAAACCAGATTTGCTACCAAAGCTCAGCTATTTTCATTCCAAGCTGCTCCCCTCTCCCCTCCAGACACCTCCGTGAGCTCTGGTCTAGAGAGCTCATTCAAACCACAAATTAGACCTTGGGAAGAAGTTTTTCACTGCTGAAAATGTTTTACTTACTTTGAAATAACTTTCCTTTTACTCTGAAGTCATTAAAAGTGGCGGGATCGAACACCTCCCACTCACTGTGGAGAAACCGGGAGCTCTTGGTCTCAGCTGAGCCCATAAGTGGAGTTTGTGAGCACTTGAAGTAATTTTTGCACTTCAGCTGTGTTGGAGAGGTTTCCCAAGAACTCTTTATTAACGGTGAGAGTGTCCCTGTGCCCTCTTCAGACACTGAGGCTGGTGCTTCACACGCCCGTGCTGGCCCTCGGCGCGTGTGGCTCTCCAGAGATGTCCAGGGTGCAGCCTCCTCCTTCCTTGAAGAACAGGAAAAAGAACTTCAGCACAAAAGAGTTAATGCCAGAACGTCTTTTTACTTAGTCTGACAAAGGTCCTGAGGAGCAAAAATCAGTTTTTATACAAGAAAACGGGGTGGGTTTGGATATATTTCTGGAAACAATAGTTTCTCTTGGTGATAATGTTCATTCTTCTCCAGTCACATTTTGTTCTCATGTGTAATTTGTGTGTAACTGTACACAGGGCTGAGATTCCAAACCTAAACAGCAAATGTTATAAATAAAGACCTTCGCAGAAAAAGGAAATGCAGCAGCAAAGTGCTTTAATTTGTATTTGCCAGTTCTGGGAACAATTACTGTGGGATGAATGCCTGGCTCTTTCTGTCAGGGAAACTTTGCTAATAATTCCTCAGCCTGAGAACAATTCTCCACTTAGCAAAGAGCTTTGGGGTATTAAAGCTGGGACAGCAGTTTTACAGCAAGCATCCACAGAGGATGGACCAGCAGAATTGTTGGGTGTTTGTTCAGAAGAGAGAAACCCATCCCAGAGCCAAAGCCAGTCGTGGCAAACATGGTAAACATCACCTGAAATTCATTTACATCTTACTGCACAGTATTATTTTCATTTATTTCCCTTGCCCAACCCTCCTCTCCCCTTTTCCCTTCTCATCCCCTGCTGCTTCCACCCCAACATTTGGGCCCCACACCAGGCCAGTGTTTGAACCCCTCAGACAAATGGGTTAATTGTGCTTTAATTGGTTCCACAGTGACAGGAGACTGCAAAGACAGAAGCTCTAGAAACCATTGAGAGCTCTTGGGACAAAAATAATGTGGTCCTTACTTTAATGTTAAATTCACTTTATGAGCAGCAATAGAGAGGGGAGGCATTGAATTAAATGACAAGGCTTCTCTAGACATCAAACCTTTGGCTTTGAGCAAATGAAGTGGATAAACTCAGACCCAGTGTGGGAGAACTGGACTGACACACAAACCCACTGTGCAGTTTGGGAAACAACCTGGAAAATCAAGAGTTCAATATTAAATGTACAGACTTGTCCAGCACTGAAGATTTAAACACAAATCACGTGGAACATTTATGACTGCATGGACCAAGCTCTTGGAGGATTTCTTATCTCTGACTCAGTTTCAGCAGCACTAAATGAAAGAATATTTAGTGATGAATTAAACATTTGTAAAAAGGAAGGAGTTTAAAATGCTATGCATTAAGAACTTAAGTTGACCATTCCCTTTTCTTGCCCTCTGCCTTCTGAGCTCTCTTATTGGAGAAACAGATTTCCATTAATAACATAAATTTATTTCAATCTGCCTGTTGAGCAAGAAAAAAGCTTTGTGCAACTCCCAGCTGTGGCTTTGAGATACTGCTGCTCCCCAGTTCTTGGCAACTTCTCCCTTATTAACATGCCTATTTTTACAATATTTGTATAATATTTTGATGGTGTCTCAGTGTCACAGTGCTCATGGGGTGCCCTGCAGAGCTTTGGTGAGCACTGGTGCATTTGTAGCTTCTTTTCTCACGTTTCTCATCCTCAGAGCTGCTCGAGGTCATCCCTGAGCACAGAAAACTGAGCTTGGTGCTGAGATTGTTTGCCAAAAATAAATATCAGCAAGAACTGAAGAGACATCAGGGCTCCAGGGAAAGGGAGGGCCTGGTTCTTTGCTGTACAACTATTTGTTATTTGTGTTATTTGCACAGGGCAAAGGTGGACACACATCATCCAACACATGTCCTTCCCAAACCTTTCCCTCACCAGCTGTCCCAGAATAATTTTCCAGGCAAATCCCAGCAAAAATTATGGAAATTGCTTCTCCTACCACAGCAAGAGGAAGATGCAAAGCCTGTGTTGTCCCATCCAACTGGTAGTGACAACTTTAGCACCCAAAAATAAGTTGTGAAAAAGGAGGGAAAGGAAGAGCCATCTGAGCTGACTTACGTGAGAGCTTTTTTTGGCTTGGAACAGGAATTATCACCAGCCAACCCCCACACTCTGACAGCCAAGGCCACAACAACCTGCAAAACAAAGCAGTGACACAGACTGAAGTTTCCTAAAAATTTGTGAGGGGAAAAATTGTGGCACCTGCACTGGCCTGAATGAAATTTTGCTCCTGTCCTTTGTCCAAGAGTCAGGTGTTCGTGTCACCTCAGGACTCCGAGCACACACAATGACAGGCAGAGCCCAATAAAACTGATTTCCCATCTTTATCTGAAGCTCTTTGGGATTCTTTTTGCTGGGTTTGAAAGCAGACACTGAGCTGTGTTTGTTCAGCCCCACCAGCCTGTCCCCTTCACTTGTCAAATCCAGTCACTCCTGACAGATGTGGGACAACCACCTCTCCCAGGAATCCTCTCACAAACAGAGATCAGAAACACTCAGAGTGGGTCATTTGCCTTTTTATGGCAGTGCATTGCTGCTTTTTCCCTCCTTTAAATCAGCACTTTGCTGCCCCCAATCTCTGTGTTCTGACAGCTCTGCTTCATTCAGCAAAACCCCCGAGCCCCTCTTGCTTCCCTGTGATCTGCAACTTTACAATACATATGCAAATGAAATTAGTGCTGGCAAAAATAATTATAGTTGCTCATGGGAGGATTAATAACCAAAGCCTGCCCTGCTTAAGCTGGGGTTTAATTGTGTTATAGTCACTAAAAGAAGTTAATTCTGCGCTCAGTGTTGTGTGTGGCAGCTCAGAGGTGTTGAGGGATGTCGAGGTAATTAAGTGGAGGGGAGAGGAGGGGGTGTGGGGATACATCCCCCAGTCTTGTTCAGAGAAAACCAGGGCACCACAGAAAGGGTTGGATTGGGAGGCACCTTAAAGACCATTTAGTTCCACCCCCAGTCCACGCTCAGGAAATGTTCCACTAGAACAAGTTAATCAGTATACAACCAAAATTTTTATATATATATAAAAATATATATATAAATAATAATATTTATATATTATTTTATATAAATAAATATATTAAAATCCACTAGTGCTCATTAGCTGGTGGAAGAATGAACATCTCAACCCTTCTCTCCTGCCCACACCCCCCTGCCATCCATCATTTGAAAGGGAACAGGATTGACTCATTCCTACCAGGTGTAATGATGTTGTATAAACCGTGCCCTCAGGCTGGGAGCATTTAATAAAAGAACAAGCTCCTTTTAATACAACATTGGTGGGAACAAATGCAATTGAGAGCGGGCTGTAAATGCCTCCCTCTTACAGCATCGCTCTGCTCTGGCTGGGCAGAGAGGGACAGGAAGGACAGCCCCAACACAGCAGGAATACAGCAGCAGAGCCAGGGAACACAAAGAACAGGGTGCTGCCCTCCCATCCCACGGGAATTCTCCACCTTGGGAAGAGCTGGGCTGGGAAAGCCCTTCCATCCCTTGTCCCCGTGCTCCGTCAGCACCAGGGCAGTGAGCAGGGCCCCAGGCTGGCCAGCGGTGCAAATCCCTGCTCAGGTGGGACGCAGGGCAAGCCCCCAGACTGCAGGGATGAAGCACTTTGCAGGCTGAAATCCCCCGGCTCCATCTGCCTGTTTACAGCCCTGATGAGCTGGATTAGCGCTGTGCCAGCCGTGCCTACAACAGCTGCTTTTCACCCAGGATTAGCATAAAAATCAATCAGCCCCCCTTCTGCAGCCAGCAAACTCAAACTGGGAGAGCTCCAATAAAAACAACAGGTGGAAAATATGAAGTTTCCTGGAGCCAAAGAACACACATCCAGGTTGGACATTACCTGCAGCAGACGTGTGCTCGCCTTTGTTTAAAATCCACAATTTAGTGCTTGTTCCAGGACTGAAATGAGGCAAAGCTGATGTTATTTGATTGTTTGTAACTTGATTTTAAATTGCTGCACACTTTTAACACTTTAAGCTTTCCAGTGTTTTACCAGAGATGATACTTACCACACCAAGCTGCTTTTTTGCTGTGATATCTTCTGGAAAAACACATTTCAATAGTGGTTAGGACATCTCCTTAAAGCCCACAAAAAGGGTCTCAGAAACATCCTCACAAACACACTACAGGCACTTTGGAGTCATTTCAAATCATCGATTTGAGCTTCTCTTTATGGTCAATGTCAGGGTAGAAATAAAGGCAAGAGCATCATGAATAATCCAGTAATAAATAAATTTACTGCTTTGTAAGGCAGCCAGGTGGGTGATAATTTACAAGAGAAATTTATATGAATTCCAGTGTCAAAATACTCTGTGGGCCTGATATTTCTGGGTCTGAGAGATTTTAGCCTGCTAACAGCTGCTAACTTTTCTCAAGGAAAAAGTTCTCAAAAAAACTTCTCAAAACAATCTTGGCAAACAACTCTCCTTTCTCAAACCAATCTTTCTCCAGGTGGGATTTTGCTTTTCTGGTTCTCAAAACATTTGAGCTGTTTCTCTGGTTTAACCAATGGGATCAGAGAGGTGTCGTTCCTGTTCACCAACCATGTTCAGTCTGTATCAGAACACCTTATAAAAGTAGTAAGAATCAGACAATAAAGCCTTTTTTCTATGCTCTTTGCCTTCTGAAATATTTAGTCTCTCATCCTTTTTTCATATCCTACAACAACAATACTCCATTCAAAATATTCTATTCTTATATGCAACCAGATAACGTTTTAGAATTGTCAGGTCTCGGATGGCTGTGATCTTTTCTGACTGCGTTTGTGCTGATTTATTGTAAAGCTGCAGGAATCAGAGTGTTTCGTTTGAGGGGGAGGCAAAACCTGCAGGTGAAGGTCACAAACTCACAGCCAACCTGACACTTCTCCAGAACTGTATTCAACTCCAGCCTGCAGAGTGCTCCAAGGCAGCCCAGGTCTCGGCTCCCTCAGCTGCCCCGGTGCCTGCTGAGATGTTTTGTGTCATGTCCACAGTGGCAGCTCCCATCTGCACGTTACCCCACAGGAAAAGCCAGGCAAAATCCCTTCCCATAACATCACAACTTGTATTTTTCCCCCTTAGGTAAATTTAAGTTAATTGGCAACCCACGGGAGTGTCCTTTTATTGTTCTAACACCAGCAGTGCCTCGGATCACCACATAAAAATCCATTTTGGCTTCAAAACCAGTGTGTCCCACAGAAATCCTCACTTGCTGCCACAGATACTGCTGGTAATTTATTGTGTGTGTGTGTCAGGCAGCCTGAGATGTTCCTGTGTTTCCACATGGAGAAAACACTGCAGAATTTACTCAATCTACACGAGGGAAATGGGTTCTGATTGAGTTCTTACTCAGCTGCTTTGGTTCATGCCCCACATTCAGAGAATCAGCTTTTCCCCTCACAATAAGATTCAGTGCATTTAGACCAACCAGGATTTCATATTAAGTCCCTTTCCTGCCTTTACCTTTTCTTAACTGATTACATTTAACATTTCCCCTTCTACCTGTCTCATTTAAATACTTCTTACATGTCCTTCTTTCCCATAATAACCAGAATTATGGACTTACCTCAGTTACTCATTAACCATCATAAATGGAATGAAGTATTTGTTTACAACAAGCACCCTTCAGGATCAGATTTTCATCCCAGAAACCAGCAGAAATTGTGATATAACCACACACAACAGCCTGCAGAGGGAAAAAAGTATTTACAGTGCAATTCTAAACTTAGTAGTTCTTTCTGAAACAGTGAAACCATCAGAAGTGTGGGTCAGTCTCCCCCAAATTCTCAGTTAAATATTGCTAAAAACTCAGCTTTCAGATATTCCAGTGCAGAAATACCACTCCTGCAGCTGCTCCCTGACCAGACTCCGAGGACAAAAATAACTTGTGAAAGGGACAAGTGCTGAAACACATGGGTGGCACAGCTGTGAGCTCATTAAATTTTAAAAGTGATTTGAATCAGACACTAAAACTCCTGTCTGCAGTTAATTCCACTGCTTGTGTAGGGCCACAGAACGGTGAGATGGACTTTGATTTGCCTCTTTTCCAGGCAGGCTGGCTAACAGCAGCACAGGAGAGTAAATCCAGGGTGGGGGTAATTAGCCGTGTGCTAAATGAGTTTTGTAGGAACTCCACTGGTGCTCTGCTTTCTGATGGGTACCAAGCAGCATGAACAGGAGCAGGGCTCACCCAGGGAAGGACAAAGCTCCTGCTACATCAGGAGGCTGCTTGGAGGGGGGAAATGATGCCTTGAGTTTCAGCTTTCCTATTTTCCAGATTCTGTGCTGCCTTGGTGTGTGACTCTGAACTTCTTAGCAAGTTCTCCTCACAGTTCAGTCAGACAAAACAATCCTTTTCCAGCCCCAGAACCAAGGACATGTTACAGCCTCAGGCCCAAAAAAGTGCAAACAACAGGGAATTGAGGAGAGCAAACCAAGAGGATGGGACTGCATCACCTGAAGCTGTCACTGGACAATTAACCCCAATGTGTAAATGGACCAAAACTTATAAAAGTGTGAAACCTCGTGACCTGTTGTGCATCCTGGGTCCATCTTGGGTAGAGGCACGGCCGGGTTCTTGTACTGCCCAAAGTGTCTCCTCTAAGGTCTTTTAATAAATACCTTCTTTATTCTTTTAATTCCCTGGCCTCTGTTCCAGGTCAGCCTCTCAAGGCATCAGTTCCTGCTTCACCTCCTGGCCAGGGCTGCAGGCAGGGATGAGCAACCCCTGGTGCTGCTCACACCTGGAGAGGCTTCCTGCCTGTGAGATGAAAATGTCCCCAGGATGAGTGGAGAGCCCCTTCCAGATCTGTGCTGCCCCCCTGGTCCTGAGAGATGTGTCTCAGACCATGGGGAGGCCAGGAGGGAGCAGGGAAATCTCTTCCCATCTCCCACATTTGTCAGCCCCATCCTCAGATTTCCTGAGAACTGCTTCCCACTGCCACAGGGCAGGGATGGGTGGAATACTGGGCAGGAATTGTTCCCTGGGAGGGGGGCAGGCCCTGGCACAGGTGCCCAGAGCAGCTGTGGCTGCCCCTGGATCCCTGGCAGTGCCCAAGGCCAGGTTGGACATTGGGGCTGGGAGCAGCCTGGGACAGTGGGAGGGGTCCCTGCCATGGCAGGGGTGGCACGGGGTGGGATTTAATGTCCCTTCCCAGCCAGCTCAATCTGGGAGCGTTTCCTCCTTTCTCACAGACAGAGAAATGCCAATCTCTCCCCCGGGGTCAGCAGGCAGTCACAATTCTCTCTTCCTTCCCTCCCTTTTCCTCACTTTAAGCCCAGGCCCTTCCCTGGGGGAGCAGAGGCTCTGCCAGGTCACCCTGCCCAGTGGGACAAAGCCAAAATGCAAAGGCAAGAGGCCAATCAATGACTCTGCAATCGCTTTCCTCAGAGCTGGGTCGTGCTGCCAGTGCAGGAGACTCCTTTCAGAGCTAATTGAGCTGGAGGTGTTTCATTTACTCTGCCTTTAGCAGTGACATAAAACTGCTGCAGATTTTGCCAATATCCATTAATGAGCATAACTTCAGGGCTCATTTTTGTCTCAGATATCCAGATTGATTCCTGAACACAAACCCACCAGCTATCTGACAGCACTTAATAGCTATTGCTGCTTCTTTTTCCTCCCTCCAACAACATTAAAAAAAACTTTTCCTGTATTTTTAAAGCTGGAACTTAAAGGAATCTCAGAGCATTTCAAAATCATTTAATTGTCCACCATCAGTAGCCACTACATTTTATTTATTTATTCATCTCCTCACTGTCAAACAAATGCACCTTCACAGTTTCCTTCATTTATAAGGACAAAATTAAAATTATTTCCTCAGCTTTCCACGTGGCTTTTCTCACGGTTAATTTGTTCAGACTTTCAGACAAAAACACCTGCATTTATCTCCTCTGGCCAGGTGGAAGGTACTTACCCAACTATGCATAAAATAAACAAATATACCCATCACTGCATGAAGAAAAATGTTCTTTATAACACAACTTCCAAATTGCTGAAGATGCTTGAAAAAAGACTTTAAAAAAAAAAAATCATGTGATATTTTTGTAATGCAATGTGACCAGCAGGCCAAAAGGATGACCTCTGGTATCATCAGATGCTGTTTCCAGTGAACATGGCCTGAATACAATCCCAGGATCACTGAGGTTGGGAAAGATGTCCAGACCATGGAGTCCCCACCTTGTCACCAGCCCAGAGCACTGAGTGCCATCTCCAGGCATGCCTTGGACACCCCAAATGGAGACACACATGCTCCACATGACCCTCATCCTGAATTTCCTCATTCCCCTGGATAAATACACTTGTCAGAGGTGGTAATGCCCTCTGAGTGTCATCAGTGTTACCAGCAGCATGTCCCTGTCACTCACTGCTCTGTTACCGACCTCCTCACTGGGAGAGGGGGTAAAACCAAAATTCCCCCTATGATTTAATGTTACTATTTCATTGCATTAAGATTATTTCTTAGAACCTTAACAAAATAAATTGAATACTGTCATTGTAGGACACAAAAAAAAAAATGAGAGGCTCTAAATATTTCAGAAGGCAAAGAGCATAGAAAAAAGGCTTTATTGTCTGATTCTTACTACTTTTATAAGGTGTTCTGATACAGACTGAACATGGTTGGTGAACAGGAACAACACCTCTCTGATCCCACTGGTTAAACCAGAGAAACAGCTCAAATGTTTGGAGAACTAGAAAAGCAAAACCCCATCTGGAGAAAGATTGTTTTGAGAAAGGAGAGTTGTTTGCCAGGATTGTTTTGAGAAGAAGCTTTCTTAAAAACTTTTTCCTTGAGAAAAGTTAGCAGCTGTTAGCAGGCTAAAATCTCTCCGACTCAGAAATATCAGGCCCACAAATACAGATGTTAAATGAAACTGCAGCAGGGATATAATTGAGGGCTGTTACCCAGAGAAGCTTCAGCAGCACAGGGTTATGGCATCTTTTAGTGCCTTATTAAAACAGCACAGATATGAACGTTTTCAGGGACATCTTGTCACATAAATAATTGGACCATTACTTTCATACATTGTACACTACATAAAATGTTAACAAACCTTCTAAAACAGCTCTACCTTATAGAATCATATTTTATATTCCATAAAATATTTGGAAGGTCAGGGGAAGCACCTGGGGACCAGGGATGCTGCTGGAGCCAGGAGAGGATATCACAACTGAGAGCAGCTTCAGCATCATAAAGCAAATCAAAACATGACCCTACAGAGAGCAGGGGCTCAGGGTGGGCTCAGCCCAGAATTTTCAGTCATTATTGAATCAGAACATCATTTCTCACCAGATAACATCTATCAGATAAGATATATGAGCCCCAGACAGGCCCAAAATATATGTTGTGATTTTCTGGAGTAGCCAAAGAAGAAAACAATTCAAAGTTTGGGCTGTTTCTTGTTTGGCTCAGCATGTGAAAGTCATTGGCCTCACTGTGCTCTCCTGAGGAGGGCCATAAATCAGGGATAAAAGCCCACAGTCAGAGCTTCCTCCCAGTGCTGCTGTAATTCACAGAACCCTTGCAAGGCTGTGCAAGTTGCTGGGGTTTGATTTAAGAGCTCCCATAACCTGTTGGAGCCACAGAAAAACCCTCTGTGAACTCTGTCTGGAAGAACCTCTTCCAAACTGTCCCAAATCCAGCTGGGGACTCCAACACCACAGGAAACAAAACCCAAAAACCATTTCATTCACTAGAGACTTTCTTATGGGACCAAAGGATGTGTATTTGAGGTTGGGCAACCACCAAAACCCCACACTGCTCCAACCAGGAGTTCCTGGGCATTCATTTGTCACCAAGGGCACCTCCTGAAGGCCAGCACTGATGTGCCAAGTGCTTGGCAACTGCACAGGGCCAGGGCAGAAAAACAAAGCCACCACAAAACTAGGAATTAGTACTGGCCTTCACTGGGGTTTAGACTGTTCTCCCTTAATAAGGGAAGGTGGGAACAGCAACAGGAAAATTATAGAATAAATCAACCATAGAATGGTTTGGGATGGAAAGGACTTCAAAGAGCATCTAATCCAACCTCTGCCATGGGCAGGGACATCTTCCAGTAGAGCAGGTTGTTCCAAGCCCCATCCAGCCTGGCCTAAATATTAAATAGAATATTAAAACCCCAGACATCACTTACTCCCCCAAACTGCAACACTTTGCCAAGGAAATTGTGGAAAGACTCGCTCCAGTACAGGGCTGTGTATCACTGGGTACTCACTCCTTTCCTGTGGACCAGCAACCCCTGCTCCCAGCCCTCTGGAGAAGCAGGATCTGCCCCGATGTGAAATCCTCACACATAGGAATGGTTTAGAAAGGCACAAAATCCCTTGAAAACTGAGGACTGACACAGCCAACTCCAAGCCAAGATAGGGGAGGGATTTCTTGATTTAAATTGTCCTGTTCTGTACCTGTAAAAGACTAAATATTTATATTAATTAATTAGGTAAAAGTAGAAGGACAACAGGGCTGTCTGCACTGGTTTGTGAATAACGGTCTCAGCAAAATCATCTCTCTTCCTGGCTGAAACAAAGCTCAGGCTTTAAGAGGGAAAGAGCATCAGGACCAAGCCCAAATGTTGCTCCAAAAAAAAGGAAATTTCTTTTCATTACTTTTGAGAACACTTCTTTTCCAGCAAACATCTGATGGAGACAATTGTTCATGGCTGATGTCAGCGGATTTAAGCTGCAAGAGGTTGGGGTATCCTGTGCAGGGCCAGGAGTAGGAATTGGATACTCCCTGTGGGTCCCTTCCAACTCAGAATATTCTGTGATATTTAAATCTGATATTTAAATCCCTGGATTGCCCAGCTGGGTGCAGAATTCAGGCATTTCACTCCTGCTTCCCCCAGCCAGGAACCCTCAGTGAAGCTGGAGGAATTTTTATTCTCTAGACACAGTGAACTCTTCACTCCCACTTTCAGAAGGCCTAAAAGAGTTTTACATTTTCTTTAAAATAATAATAAAAAATATTTTAAAATCCTTTTTCTAACGTCCCCTTTTATGGTGCTTAAAGCTCTCCATCAGCTCCACAGACACGCCGAGCACGGATCAGGAGCACACCCAGGGGACAGGCAGGGATATAATTCCTGCTGCTGTTATGGACTCGCTGACTCACTGGTGGAAGTTGCTGGAGAAGGTAATAAAAGCCAAACAGATAACGGCTGCACTGTAGAGAAAACGTTCAGCAATTAAATTAAAATGGAAGATCTTTTATATGTGCCACATTTGCATCTTCTCACCAGGCAACTCAGAAAAAACTCCATAAAGAGCTAAAGAAAATATTTAAAGTTTACTTTACAAAGTGCTGAGAAAAATCCCCTCCTGTTTTGTGCTTAAACAAGGAAAAGTCACCAACTCTCAGTGAGACACAAAAGACAACAAAATCTGGATCTATGCCTCCATCAGCTTCAGGCCATGCCCCTTGGGTACTGCAGGACCTTGTGAAAAGGCACACCACATATATACACACAAATATCTCTATCACAACTGTGTCTTCTTCATAATACAGCAACTCCCAAGTGCCCAGAAGCCAGTTCATGAAATAGGGACATTATTCATTTGTAATATCTCGGAATTTAAGGTGATTAAAACATTCCTCTCTTCCCTGTGGGAGTGGCTCAGAAATGGGGCTGGGCATTGGACACCCAGCCCTGAGCCCTGTTCTCCCCTCGGGAAGTGCTCCAGACATTTTGTTGATGAGACCTCAGCAATCCCAGAGCTCTGTGACCCGGCACAGCCCCCAGCCTTCCCAGGAGGGTTTGCTCAGGGAAATGGAGCAGACAGGATTGTAGGACAGGCTGTAAGGCACGAGCCCTTCAGGTCACTCCTTCAGCCAAGGCACTGCTGAGGACTGCCTGAGCACATTCTCTGTTCCTTGGGAACGAGCAGCAGCTTCCCAGGGATCACTCAGCACATCTGAGGCACAAAGGCCCAAGAGTTTTGGAACTCACACTCTGGGTCAAGCTGAACTGATAGCTACACATGCAAGTACTGCACTGCTGAGTGCAACCAGAGTTTGGCTCTGGAATTCCAAATGGAATGTGCCTAATGGGAAGGCTATACATAGATTTTTAACAACTGTGGCATTAGTTACATCCTCTTTTTCTAAGGATTTGTGTGCTGGTGGGAGAAATTCCATGTGATTCCACAGACACGGGGGCACTTTTGGAACTGTGCTGTTGAATCATCACTGATCTCAGCCTTCGACTGTGACATAAGACCTGACCTTGGACATGAATAGCTCTGAGAAATAACAGCAGATTTGAGATTGTGCACAATATATTTAATATTAAATAAAGTTCAACATTTCCCTCTTTCTTCCTCTGCTGCTTTATAGATCCAATAACTTTTATCTGCATTCCAGATGTCGGGAGAAGAGGAACTGATGTTTGCAAAGCATTTGCAAATGAAAAGCATTATATAAATGTAAGGTAAGCTCTTATTCCTATAGTTCCTTGAAGCTGATAATACCATTACACCCCCAGGGATGCTGGGCAGCCTCTCACAATGAAGTGTAATTCAGCACAGTGAATAATGGAATTATGCAGGAGCAACAGTTCCTCTTCTCCTTGGACTTACTGCACTCCAAGTGGGTTTCTCTGTTCTTCTCAGACACCTGTGCTGCTTCCAGTGGGACATTGTGTTCTGGGAAAACAAGCACTCCCACAAATATTCCAAATGCAAATGAAAAACCTTTGCTGCTTTAGTTTATCCTTTGAAACGCGGCATCAGAAAGAAACAAAAAAAAAAGAAAGTTATTTTATGGCTTTAAACTGAAAGAGAGAAAGCTTAGATTGGATTCTCTAAATGAATTGTTCCCTGTGAGGGTGGGCAGACCCTGGCACAGGTGCCCAGAGCAGCTGTGGTTGCCCCTGGATCCCTGGCAGTGCCCAAGGCCAGGTTGGACATTGGGGCTGGGAGCAGCCTGGGACAGTGGGAGGTGTCCCTGCTCATGGCAGGGGATAAATCCTTCATGTCCCTTCCCACCCAAAGCAGTCTGGGGTTCTGGGATTATTTGTGGTGAACTGCACCCAGCCATCAGTGTAGGGCTGACACACACAGAGCCTGTGTCAGCCACAGGCACACAGGGAGGCTGGCTACCATTCTTGAAACATAAATTAATAAGAGGAAATAAATAAGGATCTGAGAGAAATCTAAAAAATTGGATTGCAACAAAAGGGCATCAGTCTGAAATAAATATCTTCAAAGCCAAGCAATCAGACTTGGCCAAGTCTTCCAGCTGATTTTGGGAACCACCAACTGCTTATAAAGAACGAGCCCCCGAGGGCCCATCAGTAACACGAAAATTTAATGAGCTGGCTTTGGGCATTCCTGGCATCATCTTCCAGGGATGAGAACTGCAAACTTCTGCTTCCAGATTACTGCTGTCCAAATGGCTTCTCCCCAGAAACTGTCTAAGCTAAGAGTACTTAACAGAAGTTGATGAAAGCTCAAGAGCTGCAGATGCTGACACCTGCCCTGGGCCCAGGCTGAGGAGAGCCGAGCTGCTGGACACCCTCAGCATCCCCAGCTGGGGCCTGGCCCTGCTGCCTGCTCCACCAGCCCTCTGCTTTCCTGCCGTTGATTCTCAATGTGCTGCTTTGGGTTGGCACGCTGGACAAGGGCTTCACACGTCTCTCAGTGACCACCACAGGCCTCACCTTTGCTGAGGAACACATGGACCAGGATTCATCCCCGTGCACACAGCCCTGGCTCTGCTCATGGACACTGCTGGGGCAGACCCGTGCTGATCTCTGAGTTACAGCAGGTAAAACCTCCGCCCTCGGCCTCCTGCTGACCGACAGAAGAGCCTCAAAGGCAGCACTGGGACGTGTTTGTTCCCTGGGGGATGTCACTAGGGATATTCCAGCTGGCATGAAAGCAGATGGGAGGGTTCCACCCTCTGCTTTCCCTCCCTAACCAGAGGTGCTGAGGTGCAGCTCACCTGCAGCAGGCAGGACCTGCCCTCCCCTGCCGGGAGCCGGAGGGGTGCCAAGTTCCCATTTCCAAGTGCCAGCAGCACGTCTGGGCTCAGCAAAGCCCTGGGATGCTGAGCAGCCTTTCCCCACCAAGGCCAGAGCCGGCAGTGATGAGAAATGAAAGCGGAGGCGCCGTCAGGCCCTGATGAGTTTCCAGCCGCGGCAGGTCGGGCCCTCTGCCTCCCGCTGTCGCTGCCACTGACGCCTTGCATTTGCTCCTACATAATCCTGCTGTGCCTCTCCCCAGCTGCAGGGAAGGGAGTTTTGTATTTAGGACGTGTCTGCAGAGATTTATGGCTGCTCTTCCCTCACAGGCCTCAGCCGGGTGTGCCCCACGCGCAGGCCGCGCTCTGGGCGCCGCTGGCACGGGTGAG
This sequence comes from Nicator chloris, assembly GCA_013400495.1. Taxonomy (NCBI): domain Eukaryota; kingdom Metazoa; phylum Chordata; class Aves; order Passeriformes; family Pycnonotidae; genus Nicator; species Nicator chloris. Next base: position 287,311 of record WAAE01001568.1, on the reverse strand, counting down.
GGACGAGGACAAGGATTTCACAGCACGAGGTGTTGCCTCCAAGAGACACAAATTAGAGATTTAGGAGCCTGCTTGGGCCATATTTCTGCCAGGCCATCCCTCTGCCCAGCCTTCCAGGGGACAAGGACACGATTTAGCATCTCTGGCTCCAGACAGCAGAGGAGCACAAGGGCTCAGAGTTGTTTCTTTGCTGAGCATCCTCGCTGTGAGGAGAGGCTGGGCTTGATTTGTTTTTCCATTTTCCTTCTGCTTACACATCCTGTATTTAACTTTGCCCTAAACAAACTGCAGATTTAACTTTGCCCTAAACAAATACTGCAAGGGACAAAAACTTTCCCTCAGTGCCCTGAGAGCTAAAAGGGAAAAAGGAAGCCAAGCAGGCCTGTAAATATGTTTGTGACAGGCACACAAATTTTCTAACAACATGAAATTTTGGACTTTTTAAATAGTGCCAAGCTCAGAGGCAGAAGATTACATAGGATTAAAAACACCAGTAAATTCTTTTCCTACCTTAAGGTCATTGAAACTTGTGCCTGTAGATATATTTCTCAAAGATTTCTGTAGTAAATGCTCTATTGCCTTTGTCTCTAACTTGTTTTTCCTTTGCCTTTTTAGTGCATGATATAATTTTCAAATCGTTAGATACAATAAATTCTTCTAGATGTTTACCACATCCTTGGAGGTCTGCATCCTTATCTTCCTCCACAATTTTCCTTTATTCAATCTGAAATCCAAATCATAAAAATAATAGCCAGGAAACGACATTAAAATCTCATTGTCTTCTCTGCAAAATGCATGATATTTAACTCAGTTCTCTGTGACCACCTGCTGCGGTACATTTTCCCCACAGAGAAATGACTAAAAGTTATTTTATGAGGATTTTTAGTTTCCTAAGAGTAGAACTGCAGAGTAAAAGAGCTCTAGGAGGAATTGCCCCCTAAGATCAGGCCAGTCCCTGCAGCAGCTTGGCTCTGAGTTCTGCCATCTGCTCACATGAGACCTCTGCCTTGCTCCTCCCAGAAGCACAGGATGGAATTGTCCCCAAATGGACCACCTGGATATAGTGCCATGGTAGCTTTCAGCATGACAAAGCTCAGAGAAAACAGCCACAAGATTCAGAGCTCCCTTGTACAAAATATATTTCTAAAACGTATGACATTACCTTGAGGGAGTAAAAGTTAAACTGGATTTTCAGCCATCACAGACAGCAGACTCCTGATCCATTTATCCCACGGAATAAAACACCATGCCGTGGATGGCAGGAAGAAGAACACAAAGGAATTCTTTTCCAGCTCCCAAAGCCCATTTGAGAGCAGGGTGGTGACCACCCAGCATGTGTGGTCAGCAGCAGCCCCGGGGCAGAGTCCAGCTGGGAGGATCACCCAGTCCTTGGGCAGCCCAGGGAGCACAGAGCTCTTTCTCTCAGCATTTTGCTCAGCTGAGATTGAGAGCCACAGGAAAGAGGAGCTGCCTGGCTTGAACAGCCTCCTGACACAGCTCTTTGGTGGGGCAAAGCATTCACTGGGATTGAATGATTCAACAACCATAAATCACAGCTCTCCAAAGCACCCAGGCACACGAAGTGCTGGGCATCCTTTGTGCATCTCAGGATATTCTCCAAAGGAGCACACATAAGGACAGAATGGAAGGGGCTGTGACAAGAAGAGAGATTTCAGATATATTAAATACCTGAAAAACCCTGAATATGACACCTGTCCACAGCTTTATAATTCTGATAAGAAACACCAACTGTCATTTAAATTACGAGAAGTTAAAACCAGACATCCCCAGCCCTAGTCTTTACTGAGGTCAGTATCCACTGGCCTCCATGCACCCATGGCTGCAGCCAGCAGGAATTTGGGCTAACAAGGAGTGCATTTTGTTTTTTCAACACGAGTTTCCCATTTCATGCCCCTTCCATTCTCTGTTACAGAATTATTCCCACAACCGCAAAGATCTACCACATCTAAAAGCACAGCATGCAATCAAATTAATTTTTGAATGTGAAGGAAATCAGGGACTCTGCACTGCAAATTTCAGAGCCGAGCTTGGTTCAGAGGTGCATAATAAGATTCACAGCACTCCTCTAACAGCACAGATCAAACATTTACTGCAGATGCACTGCAGGCCACCAGGAGACCCAAGTGTAGCAGCTCCACGTGCACTCCCTCCTGCCAACACCTTCCATTTCACTGCTGCTGGAGAAAAAGACCTCGTTTATCTGAAAAATGTTTATCCTACCTTGCTGCAGGCCAGTTCTCTTCAGGATCTCCTTTCTCCTTGTGACACCCTGGCTGAATTTTGGAGGTGATCTCTCCAAACTCCCCTCTCTGGCTGCTGTCCAGGAGCTCAGCACAGCTCTCCCGTGCCAGTCGGACGTGCCAGTGTTACAGATGTCATCTGCCAGTGGAACACACTGTGCCAGCCCCTCCTGCTGTTTGCAGATGTTCTCCAAGTGCTCACCAGTGATGCCAACCTGGAAAAATCCAGCAGCAACATCTTGGGATAACGGGTGGCTGCAGTTTGCAAACTGCCATCCAAGGTGGATAATGGACTTGGCAAAGCACAAGCTGGAAGGGACCAGAGTCTTCACACAAAGCAGACTGGAGGCCATTCAACCATCCAAAAAATGCTGGCACTGGCATCCAACCTCCTCTGCAGCCAGACAACCCCAGGGGAGCATCACATGGGCACCCTGAAGGACAAGTTCACAACTTCAAGGGACACCAGCTCCAGTTTTTAAGTTTTTAACAACGGTTCATGGCTTAGTGCAGACTGGGATGAAGCCCAGCACTCAGTCCCCCAGGGAAGCAGCACAGCCTGGCACAGCACCCAGCAGGGCTGGGGATCCAACTCCAGCTGCACTCCAAGTGCATCTCCCATCGTGTCTGTCCCACTTCCACCATCACAGCCTGACCATTACAGCAGAAATCCTGCATCACCTCTGCTGCTCAGCTGCAGGTGCCTCCACTGCTCAGACTGTTATGTGCTAACTTAGAAACATGGAATCACACACTGGCTTGGAAGGGACGCTAAATCCCCTCCAGTGCCACCCCTGCCATGGCAGGGACACCTCCCACTGTCCCAGGCTGCTCCCAGCCCCAATGGCCAACCTGGCTTTGGGCACTGCCAGGGATCCAGGGGCAGCCACAGCTGCTCTGGGCACCCTGTGCCAGGGCCTGCCCACCCTCAGAGGGAAGAAATCCTTCCCAATATCCCATCTAAATCTACCCTCCCTCAGCTTAAAGCCATTATTTGTTACTTCATAAGAAACTTTTCCTATTCCAACTCCTCTTTTCCATTCTGCCTCATTGCATGGAGTCAAAGAGCTGTGCTCACCCCTGGAACAGCCATTTCTTCCCCTTGCTCTGGCCTCTCAGGCAGAGCAATTTTTTATCTCCGTTATTTAGCACTTACAGCGTCAGATATTGTTTTCCAACACAAAATAAGAAGAAAACCAGTGAAACAGGAAAGAGAGGAGAAAAGAGAATTCCAGGTCTGTGTTATTACATGCCAAATTTCTACCCAGAATAAATTTTCACAATGGATCACATTGCAAATGCTGACAGACTCTTAATTGGAGTTCCACAGAGCTCACGCACAGCTACAGAGCAACCATTTGGAAATGTCTTGTTTAAAATACATTGGGGTTATTCAAAGCAGATATTGATATTCTCGTGTAGTACGAGATGCCAACAACGCCTCGCAGGCATCTCGGAGCAGCAGAATCCTTTCCAGCAGCAGGTGGGATGAAATGCTGACAAATGGGGTGGAAGCAGCACGGAGGAATAAACTCTATAATATCCTATTTGTTTCCCCAGCCTGGCAGCTTGTGTTGTTATTTTTCAGGAGCTGGCAGCTGAGAGCAGCCGGAGCACAGCCCATTCCCGCAGCTCCGTCCCACGGGAGCTCGGCAGCAGTTTGGGCTCTCCCCAGGAAAGCACAAAGTGGCCCTGGGGACACGGAGCTGCCTGGGGCAGTAACTGCTGATGAACAAAGCTCTGCTCTTCCTCCAGAGCAGGTTTGCAGAGCTTTATTGACAACAGCACCGCTGCCATCCCCGAGAGGAAAAAGCTGCCAGCTCCCACCCCGCAGTGTCCCGCTGCTCCCGTGTTTGGTGGCACCCAAGGGACAAACAGCTCCTGTCGTACCCAGCCTCACAGGCAGCAAAATTCCTCCTCGAGGGATTGATTCAGATTGTATCAGGTGTTCTTACATCTAGGAAGATCCAAGACGTAAAATCCTTACTAAAGCAGAACGAAGTAAAAAGGGGGGAAAAAAATCAACACCAGGTTTTCGAAGTCTGTAAATGACAAAAGAAAAATAGTTATTTTGTTCTACAAATCTTGTTTGGGACCCATGCAGGGCAGACTTAAAACACCTGAAGAGAATGTCCTGAGGAGAACAAGCTCTTTGCAGAGCTCTGATTCTGCACAGTTCAGGCTCAGTGGGAGCCCTGCCAGTTCCCTGGCTTGGCCGGATTTTGGCCGGGCACCACGGCAGGTCTGCTCATCATTTATCATTATGTTGTCTCAGCTCGTGTTGCCTTAGCCATGAAATGAGACAATAAATATTTGCCTCCCTCCCACAGCCGGGGGGAGGTTTAATAAGCTCAAGCCTGCTGGCTGTCTGTGGGAATGCCAAGTGTGGAATTGCCTTGGAGGGGGGGAGCAGCACAGCAGTGAATGCAGAGGTCAGATAAACTGTGCTCCAAATGACCTCGGAGAGGTTCCCTAATCCAGGACTGTTAAATCATGGAAAAGGGGTTCCATGCTGTCCTCACACAGAGGAAACAAAGGAGAATTTACCACAACACAGACACACAAAGGACACATTGCCCTGAATGCCAAACGTCCTTGAATGGAAGGTAAGCTCTATACTGGGATTTCTTTTTTAATTTAGGAATCACAGCATCCCAGAATTGTTGAGGTTGGAAAAGCTCTCCAAGATCATGCAGTCCCAGCTGTGCCCCATCCCCACCTTGTCCCCAGCCCAGAGCACTGGGTGCCACCTCCAGCCCTTCCTGGGACACTCCAGGGATGGGCACTCCAAACCTCCCTGGGCAGCTCCGAGGCCTGAGCACCCTTTCCATGGGGAAATTCCTGCTGCTGTCCGGCCTGAGCCTCCCCTTGCACAGCCTGAAGCCTTTTCCTCTTGCTCCTGGTGACAGGAACGCTGCTCCCTGCCAACACAGGAAGGTAAAGTCAGACCAGAATCCTTATAAACAGCATTCTGCCTTCTTTAGTAAGGTATTTTCCTTTTTCCTCTAACCTGTCTATCAAAGCCTTCTGGCACCCCATTTCTCCACTGCAGCACTTCCTCACAAATGCTGTCCGTGGAGACAAACTTGGATTTGCTCAATCTGAGCTAACAAACATCGTTTGTTACGGATCCCAGAGGGAATGTTTCTCCTCCCAGGTTTGGGGAGGGATGGGGGGGACAGGACTCAAGGGACATTGAGCATCCTCACTCTTTCTGGACATACAGCCAAATAAATTAAGCTGAGGAGAAAATGAAGCAATTTTTGGTGAATTTCCAGAAGGGGGTTATGAATAATGCTCTTTGAATTCCAGGATGAAAAGTGACTGAGCACAAGAATCAGGATTCTTCTGTCAAGCTGATTCTTTTAGGAAACGAAGCAGAGAACATTCATCCTCTCTGTGCTGGATGCACCAAAAAACTCATCTTTAGGGAAAACATGGGTACATTTTCACCTTGCTAGAGAAATACTAAAGAGAAAACACCTTCATTGTCCTCCGTAATCGTCCTCAAAAACCCATGGGCTGCCACAGCTCAGAAAATCTGCCAGGTACCCACAGACCCTGCCCTCCTGGAACCACTTCACTCTGAAGTGCTTCTCCATCATTTCCACAGCAATTAAATTGAGATTCACCACTCAAATACCCAGAAAAGCTGTTTCACAAGCCATTTAAACTCAGGCTTAAGCACAAACATTTGGAACATTCCCAGACCCCTTGTATTTAGCGTGACACAGTCTAACCAACACAACACCCAGAATAATGCAGTCAAATCCATTTAATGGACTGAGATTCTCAGTTTGTGGGTTGAGGGGTTAAAATGTCTTCAGCCTTTGCTTTACTCAAGCACAGAATTTTAATGCTGCCTCAGAGCAAACATCACTTACCTTGTCTTTTACTATTGCAGTTTTTAAGTCTCACTACAATCATTTGATTACACTACAAGATGTGCATTTAATGCTCAGTATTACCTGTGGGTTCCTGAAACAAAATCACATTTTATGCATTTTTACATCTACAAATTGCTGGCTTTTGTTGCTGTGGTAGAAATCCTACTCACTCAGGAGCAGTTTGCCTTTGAGGGGAGCAAGGACAGATTATTCCCCAATGCTGGTGTGCCCTTGCACAGAATTCAGCTCAAAAGTTGCCCAGATATTTGGGGTCAACTTCAGAGAAGTGTTTTCTACTTTGCAGGATAATAAAGTCCTTAGCAGTAACAACCATGGGACTAAGTGACAAATACAACTTAATCAAGGGAAAAATCTTTTTCAAACAGAAGACAAATTGCCTCAGGCCTTGGTAATTATCTCTCCAGGATTAATAATCAACTCTAATTTAATAATTGGCTTAATATTTCCTTTTTGAAGTTTTCAATAATTAACCTGCAGTCTCTCAAAGATAATATTCCCAGGCACTTCACAGAATCGTGTTATTTAATGAAAACAAAGTTCGATAAGCTGTCACTGGATTAAAAATCAAAGGGTAAATTATAATCCTTAGGAGGCTCTCACAAGACTCAAAAGGGAACAGGTACCAGGAGTGCTGTCACTCCCTGTGTGGGAGCAGCATGAATGCCTAAAGCCAGGCTCTAGCAGAAAGGCAGATGAACCTCTAGGAGCAGTGAGGGGAACGTGCAGTCCCACATCCCAAACCCCATTCCCACAAAGCACAGACCTGGCATGTCCTGCATGGCTCTGGAAGTTTGTTTTCCATGAGAGTGCACTCAGTGTTGTCTCCTGGCCAGCTAAGGCAGTGCATTATGAAAAGCTGAATGTGGAAAATGTTTTCATACCAGAGCCATGCAGGGGCTGCCAAGGGTTAGGAAATTATCAGATGAGGTTGGAAAAGTGCTGGCCCTTCTGCAGTGGAGTCTGGGCACTTTAAATACATTTGTGCTGAGCTGCTGAAGGCCATCCCTGGATATTTCAGTGTTTTCTTTTCTTATAAAGGAGCTTCAAGCCACGCAATATCTTCCTTGTGGAACAAAATTTGATAAACTGTTTAAAGATCCTTAGCTCAAGGCATGGCCTGAGCAGAGGCAGCCAGGGCACAGACCCTCAGGTCCACTGCAAGGCCTGGGAGCTGCTCCAGCATTTTCTGGACCTGCCTGATGGTTCCTGACACTTGTGAGGTGCCCATCTGTGGGCCTGAAGTTCTACAGCCTTGACATCTGCTGGTGCTTACTACAAAATCTCGTTCTGAAAGCAAATTACAGCGCAGAGCTTCACCGTGGCTTTCCTGGTGTCATTAGCTCTAATCCTGCTGAGAAATGGCTTTTCCTTCCAGAAAATCCCAATGCTGTCCCCCAGCATGCCACGAAGGGCTCTGGCCTCACGGGGCCTGCCTCCATCCCCAGAGCAGGGGGAGCTGCCCTGCTGCTCCCAGGGGTTGGAGTGCAGCTCAGCATCCCCGGCGTGGCACAGGGACACGGCACAGGCAGGGGCTCCTCACTGCCACTAAATGTGCCTCTCTCACACTGCCATCAAGTAATTGCAAATCTGAAAAGCTGAGCTTGAAATAACAGGCTGAAATAAGGCCGAGATCTCTGCCCAAACTCACCCACAGGACTGAATTATTCCCTCCCTCAGCTTGGTGAAGTCATCCCAGATGAGGGATTTCATATGAGATTGGCTGGGTCGTGTTAACTTGGTGTTGTGGCTTATTTCAGGGGAGTTGGGGCTTAAGTCAGCCTAAATTTGGAACTTTGGCAGTACTTGCAAAATTAAAATGCACTGGGCAGAGAAAGTCTGTTCACTTATTTTCTAATATCATTATGACTCCAGAAATCAGTCATCATCAATTTTATAAACAGAGAAAATTAACAAAAGTAATTTAAAAATCACTCTCCTAGCCTCTTAGGATTTCTAGGCATCTTTTAAACATGTTTTCTTTTCATAATCTTCTTTCACCAAAACACAGCACTTCCTTTGAAGGAAGCAGAGCAAGAGCTGTTCCCACACTGCTCCAAAGTCACCTTGCTCCTTCATTTTGCCTGTTCACTACTTTATTACTCTTCTTACTCAAAGTTTCCTGCTTTGTTATTACCTGATTTTAAACAGAGCTAATCCAGAGCTGGGAAATCAGCTGCAGTTGATGTGGGGGCAGCTGCACCATCCCAGTGACCACCTCACCCAGTCCCACTCCAAAACCTCCATCCAGCAGCTGCCTGGGTCCTCCCCACCACCACAGGACACCACAGACTTGCTCCCTGGAATATTTCCTAGCACAACCTTTTTTTATTTCCCTTTTTCAGTCCATCTGCTTTCTTCCAGTGTTAAAGTTTCCTTTCCCTTCTATTTAAGGATGGAGAGCACAGCTTGTAACCTCCTTCAGCTGCTCCTTTGAACCTCCCAGCCCCACACACCAGCTCTGTTCCCATTTTCCTGGCTCTGACTCACCAGCCTCTCCTGGGCTTTCCCAGGTCACCTCCACTCTGATTTAGGAGAGACAAGAGCAGAGAGCAAATCCATTGCCCAGGTTAATGGAAGAGCTTTTGGGGAAGGACACAGGATCAGCTCATAAACCTGCCAGGAGGAAAATCCCTGCTGGGATGGTCCTGGGAGCTGAATAAACACCAGACCCACTCCAGCCCCTGCCTGGCAGCAGCAGGGAAGGTTGGCTTTGGTTTTTCATGGAGCCACATTTCCTGTGCAGCTCTGAGGTTTAAATTCCCAGTTATATTCATCCCTACAGCCCCTGGCACCCCACAGAAACCAGCCCAGTTTTTCCCAGCACACAAGAATCAAGGAAAAGCAGGATTTCAACCCATTACAAATCCAAATAACTGCTGTGTCCATCAGTTATTTCTTAGTCTGCTTTCACTCCACTCCCCTTTTGAGCTGTTCCTATCACACCGTGCTGCCTTTGCCCAAACAGAGCTGGTATTTCAGGATTCCCCACTGAAAAAAGTTGCTTTTCCACTTTAACTTTTTTTTTTATGTTAATGTTTTCCCCTTCACATGCATTTGCAGCCTCTGAAGGGAAAAAGCGTGCAGAAAAAAGGTGAAAATATTTTTCAGACCTCTAGCAATCAATAAAGGAAGGCTCCAGAAGGCAGAGTGTTCCCTCCTGCACTGCCTGTCCTGGAAATATTGATGATGTTGTGGGAGAGCTTTTTTCCTTCCTGTAGCCTTTTGAAAATGCTGATAATATGAATGTTCCCATTAGCAAGAAATATGTCACATCCAGATGAATGGGATTCAGGCAATAACAATGCCACTCTGGCTGTCACCTTAACCCAATTCCAGGGCAGCAGAGCAATCCTGCCATCCAAACCTCATCCAGAGACAGACATGAATGCAGGTGGTTGTCCCAGGCTGCAGAGCCATGAGGAGTGTGCCCTGGATCCCAGTGATTAACTGGAGCCTTCCACAAAACCCTTCCATTCCAGTGCTGGGCACTGTCCTGATCCCAAACCGGCAGCAGCTCCAGGGGAAAAGAGGGAAAGGGGAATGTTGGCACCTCCTCACTGTTAGAAAGGGTCAGGAGCTGCTCTGGGTGTCTGACCATCTTGCTTTACTCAGTTTTAGGTCTTAAAAGCAGATCAGTGTCCTCCACACAATATTTGACTCTTTTTTATTGAAATATTCAACAAGTTAATAATTCAATAAAAAGTCAATATTCAAGCAAGTTAAACACTTGTTTAGACAAGTGAGATAAAAGATTCTTTTGCTTGCCTTCCTTATGCAAAAAGTACTCTGAGAAGATCAAAATGTGTTAACAGCTCAGCTAAACTGCAGCAAGACCAGACTGGAGGGATCTGCTCCAGCCTCCAAGGCTGACATGAAATCTTTATTCTAAAAAAGGTTATGGACATGTCAATGCTCCGGGGTGATTCAGTGACTGAATCATTTCCCATGAGCAGCAGATGTTTCACTGGCAGGCAGTGGACAAAGGGAATCTGAAATGAGGTTGCAAACTGAGGTGCTCACAATGACCCTGGCACAAACCTTAAATATTCTGGGTACAACAGGAATTGACAATGTGACAAATTAGCAATGCCAGCAGCTCCTGTGGTATGAAATCCAATATTAATGACCACAAAAACACAGCTCTTCATGCTCCAGACACTCGAAATGTTTCCTGAAGTTCCCAGTGGTATTTTGAGAAGTGCCCAAGCATTTATCCTGTTGATATGATTAGATAAACACTTCTGAAAATGATATTTGGTGCCTTAAAGAACAAGTCTGCTGGAGCTGGTGTGATGAATGCAATAACTCTTAGTTCAATCTCAATCTCCTCCCACACTAAATTGCTCCTCACCAGGACTAACCTGGTTTAAATATCACAGTTCAAATTCAGTATTTATACCTGGAAAAAACCCTTCTGTGCTTGTGAAATAGGTTTTCTCTTCTAGCTCCAACTCTTGTGGCATCCCAGCCTGATTTTGTGGCCAGAGTTTCCTGCAGCTCTCTCATTGCACTGGGAACTCCTGATGATTTCCTTTAAATTTCCATTGGCAACGTCAGGTATGGGCTGGGCCGTGCCAGAAAAGATCTTTTCTCAGTTTCATTCCCAGGGACCAACCCTGGTTCCCATTCTCCTCCCAGGCAGAATTCACAGGCCAAACACAGCAAATGAAAGCCCCAAGGAGGCAGCCTGGCACAGCAAACGTGGCTAAAATCACATTTGGCTGAAGGTGTTTGGAGCTTTGGCTGGTTTCAGTCAGGAACCCCTGGATGTCACTTGGGAGGGGATGGAGTGTTGTCCCCCCCAAACTGACAGCAAACACAGCAAGAGCCAGTTCAGGCCCCATCACCTCCCAAGGAGCATCTCCCATCCACCTCCCAGTGGAGGATCACGTTATTAAATAAGTAATCAAATGAATCCTAAAATGAAATCTGACAGCAATGGCTTCAAAGCAAAGGCTCAGAGCACCTCCTTGGTGTTCTGTGAGCCTGCTCCCCTCGGAGAGCTCCTGGCCCAAGGCTCCCAGGGTGCCAGATCCCTCCCCAGGAGCTGACCTGGGATCAGAGCTCGCTCTGGAGATCAAAACCTCCCCTGGAGCTTTCCTTTCCCTTGGACAGGCACCTCAATCCCACTGCTGTGGAAGGGAAAATTGCTGCCCCGAGCCCTGCAAGCCAGGCTGAAAATATGGGGAAAACAAACAGTAAATTGTTATGAGGAAAACACAGAATTAGATGTAAAATTGCTGTGGACTCACTGCACTTTCAAAAACCTATTTGGCTGCTACCACTAGAGAGTGATCTTCCAATATTTCCCTTGCTTTAGAACAAGCAGAGTTGTTTTGCAGTATTTCTGCAAAAAGAAAATTACTCCTGATTATGCTCTCTGCAGGAATCTATTTTTGAATCCAGTTCTCCTTTTCCCCCCTTGACTCTTTTATTTTTTTGAAGTTCAGATACACTCTTTTCAGGCTGACAGTAAAATCAGGAACTGATTGGAGCCCTTCTGAAAAACAAAAACAGCTCAGAAGCCAAGAGACAATGTGAGAGGTCTGAATGTAAACTAAGGAGCTCCTAGTGTTACACCTGTAGTACAGCACAAAAAGTCCAGAAGAATCAAATTCTAATTAAATTTTTGTTTAATCAGTGAAATATATTTCTTTTTACACCAAGTGTTTGAGCTTTTTTGAGCCACATTTGTTTCATGAGCCATAAAGAACAACAGTTTTCTATCTGAGAAAATAAGATTAAAGCAACCAGACATTTAATTTGTTTATTATATTTAACCATTAGTATTTCCCAAATAATTGTTCACTATTTAGGATCTGTTTGATTGCTCCTTGACCCCACACTCCAAGATAAATTAACTTCATGCACAGATGTCACTGGGACTGTTGGAACTGAGCGAAGGGATCAGGGCAAAGCTTTGGAAGGTGACATAAACCATGGAATTACTAAGATTAGAAAAGACCTTTAAGATCATGAGTCCCACCATCTCCAGAACAATGAAGGAAGCACTAAAACAACATCCAAGCTGTATTCTGGAAGAACTAACTACTGCTGTTGCTTCATGAATATTTGATGGTAATATTAAAATATCATAATCACCTCTTCTAGACCCAGCTCTGCTGAAATGCCAATGAGATCAAGGTGATTAAAGGCACCACGATATTCAATAAGGCTCAAATACCAGCACCAGAATGATTTCTTTTCCATCACAATTACACTGAATTATTAAAATACATATTCCATATGTTGCACATTAAAGTGTTACCTGTGGAGACTTGGCTGGCATAAAAATGCAGATTTTCATTTTGGTTAACAATACAAATGAAGTTAAGGCCCCATCAGAGAACGTTATCATTCAAACCATTCTTTTCATTGCCATATTAAAACCTGGAGTGAGCTGGCAAAGCAGCTCCACTCACTCTTAGGCACAGCAGCCAAAATGCTCCATGGAGAGCGAGCAGGAACCTCCCAAAACAGTGTTCAGGGCACCATTTCCACACTGAGAAATACCTCCGTGTATTTGCATTTAAAATATCCACAATTTCCATACTTATTTTGTGCATGGCCTTGTAGACATCCCCTAATTTCAAAGAAAAAAAATCAGTTACATTTTCAGGAAAATCCCACTATTTATAAACAGATTTTGAAGCTTTTGGAACTCTCGGCTCTGAAATGTTATCAGGCAGCTCTGAGTTACACACATTCCTGAAGGAAGCTGTTCTCTAATAAATATTGGTGTGAGACTGCTCCATGTCCCTGGGTTGGACACACCTCTAATCCCAGGGAAATCCTGAGCCCGTGCTCTTACAGGGTGACTGTTCCAAACCTCTGCCCACCTCCTGCAGTTCCAGGGGGTTTTGGACAGGACACAGCTCCTGGCTCGTGGGGGACACTGGGGTCCATCTCCAGGCCCAGCTGTGACACCAACAACTCCACATTCCCCGTTTGCCAAGGACCACACTTGCTCTTTGAGCAGCCAACGAGACAAAGATGATCCCTGGTACTGGAGAGATTTACTGGGAAAGGGGGAAAAGCCCAAACCAACAACTGTGGTGAGATCACAGATCCCAGAAACTCTGGGTTGCTCCAAAAGGGAAGGAGCAGCAGCAATTGCAGACAGAGAACTCCAGAAGGACAGCAGGGCAAGGCCCCAGGGCTCCATGGAGGGGAAGGGCTCTGTCAGCACAGCCCTGCTCAAGGGTGATTGATAGAGACACAGGAAGATTGATTGGCTGGTCAGAATTCATCTTCACTGCCATTTCCAAATGTTTAGACACTATTTTAGGAAGGCTAGGCATTTTTTACTGCAATGATTGGGTTAAACATCACACAGACAAACACACATTTTACAACACATCTTGTAGAAGTTTGATTCAATCTTCTTCTCCTTAATCCGATCTTCCTGTAATCTTCAAAGCTCTGTTTGTTCTTGCCAAGGCATCTTGGTTATCACAGCTAATTAAATCCACAGTGCCCTGTGCCCCATGCCCACACTGCTCACCTGGGACGGAGCTGCAGCCTCTAAAGAGATTCCTGAGAATTGCTTCAAGTTCCTGCAGCAGCCACGTCATTGTCACTGCATTTTGTGAGGCAGCCAAGCCCAGACTGATGCAGGTGACTGGCGAGTGCTGCTCCTGCCAGCTCAGCCAGCTCCTTGGGAGTGGTGCTGGACTGAGCCCCAAGCTGGGCTGGTGGAGAAACATCCCAAGGTGGTCACATCTTCACTGGGAGAAATGCTCCAGCTGGGATCAAAGACTCCATTCCTCCTGCTGAGCTCTGTGAGCTTCAATGCCTCTGTGTGGTGGTGCTCTTCCTTTCATCTTAAGCACATCTTTTATCCCCAAACTGGCCAGGGGGGATTAAAGAAGGAGCTGGGAGGTTAATCAGAGCTGACAAGCTTGGTGGTGCTCTGGGATGGAGTCCCAGTGTGGGTGGAGAAGGGAAGAGTGAGTGGCATCTGCTGCCTGGGCTTGTGCAGAGCACGGGGTGCTGGCCACGTGACAGCCTTGTCTCCAGAACAGAGACACTGCATTGGGTGGAGGGACAGCTCAGGGACAAGGAACTGTCTGCTCCAGGAGCTCCGTGCCCCTGCAGGGAGAGCAGTGACCAGGGGTGTTGGGACTGGCACTGTGTGACAACTTCCACCGTGACACAGACAGTGCTGATGCCTGAAGTTTGAGCTCTCATGTTTTCCAGGCTCTGTGTGCCCAGGGTGCAGCTCTGGGCTCACACTCAGGGTCAGCTCTGGGCTCACACTCAGGGTCACTCAGGGTCACTCAGCTCTGAGCTCACACTCAGGGTCACTCAGCTCTGGGCTCACACTCACTCAGGGTCACTCAGCTCTGGGCTCACACTCAGGGTCACTCAGAGCTCTGAGCTCGCACTCAGGGTCATTCAGGGTCACTCAGGATCACTCAGCTCTGGGCTCACACTCAGGGTCACTCAGCTCTGAGCTCACACTCAGGGTCACTCAGCTCTGAGCTCACACTCAGGGTCACTCAGGGTCACTCAGGGTCGCTCAGAGCTCTGAGCTCACACTCAGGGTCACTCAGCTCTCTGCACACAGCAGGAACACAAAACAAATCCTTCTCCTGATGGACACCAAGGACAAGGGGGACAATTGTTCAGCCCAAAAGCACAAACAAGGGGGGGCTGAAGAGAGAAAACAAGGATGGGACTTCATAACCTGCAGCTGTAACTGGACAATTAAACCCCAACATGCAAATGGACCAAAACTTATAAAAGTCTGAGACCTCGTGACTGTTTGTCCATTTTGGGTCCACCTTGGGTGCAGCCCTGGCCAGGCTCTTGTCCTGCTCAAGGTGTCCTTAAAGGCCTTTCAATAAATACCTGCTTTATTCTCTGGCTCTGTGCAGTCCCTGTTCCAGGCCAGCCTTCCCAAGGCAGCAGAGGCACTGGGACCCCTCTGCAGGTGTCCCAGCACACGGAGGTGAGGGGTGCAGGAGGGAAGGGATGCATGCAGAGGGGTCTGGGCAGCCTGCACTCACTGCCTGCACCAGTGCTTTGTGTCCTCAGAAACAGCAGAGACAACAGAAATGTCCTGGCTGGACTGCCACACACCCTGACGTGCCACAATTCTGCCCGTTCCCACCGGGATTACTCTTCCCTCTGCTTTGTTCCTCCTGCTCTTTTGTTCAATTGTAAAGTAGAAAAAGTGAAGGCCATCCATAATTCAGAGCTGCAGAAACAAAAACATCCTGAGGGCTGCAAAGTCTAGACAGACAACAAACCAAGTTTGGGCAGACCATCTTTTCTCAGGGCTCTCTTTAAGGACTCAAACATCCCACTTTTCCACAAAAATCCTTTTGACCTTAGTTTTGTACATCTTTAGCTCTGTTTCTGGAGACTTTCCTACAACCGTGCCTGTCTCAGGAATGAGACAAGTCCCAGAACTGTGCTGGGATGGGCCTGGAGAAATTTGAAGTGGAAAAATTCAAGGGCAGAAATGTGGTCAATTTGAGGGGCACCAGGGCTGAACATCCCAAAGGGCCTTGGGTACTTCAGACCCACCAGAATCAGGCCTGAGTAGACAGGAAAATCAGCCAGTTATACCCCTAGATCAGAAAAACCCCAGGCACAGCTAAAAATCACTTTAACTCTCACTGTGGGCACCCACACTGAATTTTAGAGTTTACTTTTTTAATTGCCTTTAGAGATGTCTCCAAAAACCTACTCTAAAATGAGCTTTTCACTCCAAGAAAGTTCCCAGAGAATGGGGTGTTTCTGTAACTGCATCAGCTGCAACTTGTGTTTTAAGGCAAAAAGATTTTCTGAACAAAAAATAAAGAGTTTAGTGCAGTACATAAAGGGCTGAAATACAGCAGCTATTACAGGAGTGGAAAGAGGACTACAATGCCTACATAAATTGATAGATCCATTTCTCAGTGAGATACACAAGCTGGTAAAATAAACCATGTATTACAGTAATGGCAGAGCAGAGGAGCACCTGGAGAGGTCTCTCTACATAACAAATGCACCTGAACTTGTCTCTGCCATTTCCCAACACACAATTACTGATTTACCACGGAGCTTCCAGTGACATCCTCACAAATGGGAGCTGCTGGGGAAGGCTCTGCTCTTCATTCAGTTTTCATTTGTACCCAACAGCAAAGCAAGGCTGGGAAGGGCCCAGCTCCTCCCTCAAAGCCAGGGCTGGCAGCAGACACGGGGTAAAGGAGCAGCTCCTGCTTCCCTCACCCAGGTAATCATCGTTCTCATGAGCAGCTCCCAAAGGAGAGCATTCCCCTCTGATGTGCTGTGCCATACATTACACGGCCATGTCTCACACCCTCTTCTCCTCAGGCTCTTCTCCCCTTACAGGATTTTATTTTTTCAAATAGCGTTAGCTGCACAAGATAAAAATGGGATAATTGACACATCAGCCAGTGCTTTCTCTGCAGAAAGCACCCAGCTGCACTGACAGGCCTCTAGCACACTCCCTGGCCATCCCTGACCACAAATGCACTTGTGGAGCACTGCCTTTGGGAGCTGGCAGCATCCCTCACCCGGGGCTGGGCACACAAAGGTCACCAGCCAAGGGGACAATAAAGATCTGCCCCTGCCCTGCTCCTTGCTTTGACCAGAGCACTGCTCAGAACCCTGAACTGGGATCAGGGACCTGCTTCAGTTCCCATTTGTAACCCAAAGCAGCTGCATCTCTGGGTGGTTGGTTACAGATCCTTTACAGCACCCAACAGGAGTGTGAGGGGGCTGAGGGCACGGCTGGGCCAGGCTGCAAGGGCCAGCCCTGCAAGGGCCAGCCCTGCAAGGACCAGCCCCTCAGCTGCGTGTTCACAACCCTCGGGGCAGCACTGCGAGGGACCAGGAGCTGTGCAAGGGGCTGGGCTTGAAGGCACCACTGCCCCGACCTTTGATCCAGAGCTGGCTGGGGCAGCCCCCGAGCTGAGCTGAGCCCTGGCTCAGGACCTGGCACCCCTCTGCAGGTGGCTCAGTGGGCAGTGACCCCCTCCAGCCCTGGGTGAGGACCTGGCACCCCTCTGCAGGTGGCTCAGGACCTGGCACCCCTCTGCAGGTGGCTCAGTGGGCAGTGACCCCCTCCAGCCCTGCAGCAGCTCCTCGCTCCCAATCCTGCTACAGCACTCCAGGATTGTCCATGGCAGGGACACGGGGCCAGCCCTGGGTGTGTGAGGACAGGTTCAGGCCTGTCCCCAAACCAGGGCTGGGAACATCAGCGTTTGACTCACCCTGGCTGGGCTGCACAGCAGGACCAAAGCTGTGCCTCTGAATTCTGCCCATCCTGCAGGATCCTGCTGCTTTAACTGTCCCCAGGTCCCTGAGGGTTTGGCAGGGGTGAGGCTGGTTCTTGTTCCTTCCAAGCTGATTTACACCCTGCAAAAATGTGGGGGGAATTGCAAATGAACAAGGCACAGGGCGTTCCAGTTTGCAGGAACACACAGAAAGGTGAATTCATGGGGTTTTCCTTTTGCTCCGTTAAAAATGAATGTGAAAACAAAACCCTGTTCTATTTGAATACAATACTTTTTAAATTTACATGTTGTTTTCTCTCTACCCCCAGGAGCCTGCTGTTCCACAGGATATTGTTATGGCTCCAAACTCTTTCTGTAGCAATTCTGCATTTCCTGGCAGTGAGGAGCAGAGCTGCACAGGACAGAAAGGCAGCAGCAAAGAGGCTTTGCTGGTTCTGGCACATCTACCAGCAACCACGGGCAGATCTGCTCACATCAGCTGCTAAACTGTGTCCCCAGGGGTCACCCAGTGCTCAGTGTCACCCCGGGTCTGCCCTCCCTCACCTGTGCCAGGGACAAGGAGCTGGCCTGGCTGAGGGAAAACAAGGAAAGCTGAATCTCTTCAGGGCCAGCACGAACTGAGTAAATAACCACACACAGTCCTTGGGTTTTGTCCTTTTTCAGTCAGTTCTGCTGCTGTTCAGGATGTTCCAATGAGTCAGAAGTGGCTGAAAGCACAGGAAAATTAAGCTGGAGCCTGCCATGAGAGCAGAGTGCCAAATCCCTGCCTGCCAGGAGCCCGTGGTGGGCTGGGAGCCAGCCCTGCTCACCTGCAGGCTCCAGCAGAGAAGGGATCACCTGGGACAAGGCTCTGTCCTGCTCCCCAGGACAGATGGAAAGGGGCAGCAGTCCTTGGAGTGCAGCAGAGGGGCAGAACCACCTCCCTCAATCTCTGCATATAGAAAAAATGAAGATATTTATAGACATCTACATTTGAATATCTCACAAAGCCATTTCGATATTTATATTCATCCCATGGAGATGCCACAGGACACACATTTAACCTCGGGTCTGACTTGTTCCATGCCTTCCTTCCACACCCCGACCCTGCAGGTACGTGGGAGAGGCCAAGCCCAGCTGCAGCCCCACACAGCACCCACAAAACCCCACACTTCATCTCCTGGGCCAGGTGCTCCTAAATGTGCAGGAAAAGAGGGAAGACAAAAAAAAAAAGGTGACCTGAGGGGGCACTTCAGACAGTGACAAGGAAGCCCAAGTTCCATAATCATTTGTTTCCAAGACAAAAACTGAAGTAGGAGAGGAAGAAAGCAGCAAAGGGGCGTCTTAAAATATAAACTTCTTAAAATAAAATATAATCCTGTCAACTGTTGTCTCACTGTGGGCTCAAGTGCTATGCTAAAGCTGCAAGGTATATTAAGAGTTGAAGAACCCATAAACTTGACCATAAGTCTCTTTAATTTATGGCTGCCTGACAGGTTCCTTCTCCTGAGCCATTCACTTGATGTATACCTGACGTCACCTCCAGTGCACACTGAAATAGAAATACAATGGCATGGCATAAACAAGTTGGCTCGGGAGACTTTCCAAAGTTGGCCTGGAAAACACACCTGGCTGAGGAACTTCCTCACTCCTCCCCATCCACACATGGCCCTTCCCACACACAGAGCCTGGGCCAAAATGCAGATTCTGAATCCCCTCCTTTCTCCCTCTTCAACAGCACCATGTATTCTAAAGATATGTTTGTTTGCTTCCCAGCCAGGGAAGATTCGAGAGATTTTCACCAAGGTTCTCTTTGCAAGCTGCTAAAAACAACTTCAGGGGTGCTGGGCAAAGGGAGCCCTCTCCCCATGGAGGGCCCATGGCCTCAGTCCAGCAGAGCACTCGAGCACACAGAGAATTTGCAGCACACAAATAACAATGTCACTGTAAACAGCACTAAAAAGCAGTTTGTGAGATCAAGGCTAGAATATCCACAACCTTTCCTTGTGAAGCCTCAAAAAATACAAGGGAGCCTATTAAAGCAGCTTCCTAATAGAGCATCTCCCTGAAGAGCTGATCCTGACCCTTTTCCTTCTGCAGAACAAATATTTATCAAAATATTCAACAATTAGTCCTGGCAGGGAGGAAAGCCCAAATCACATCACTACAGAGAGAAAGCCCTGGTGGCAATGAGCTGCTACTCAACACTCCTGCAATCTTCTGCCTTGTGATTGCCCTGGCCAAGGCTCCACAGCTCCCAGCTCCAGGCCAGCGTGGAGGTTGGAGTTATTTAGGCAGAGCTCCTGCTCTGCACCAGCCTGGGAAGGATCCACCTCTAAACCAGTCCGTGTCCAGCCAGGAGCAATGACAAAGGCAATTCCTAACGCTGCCACTGCAAAATCCTCGTCACCAAGAGCACAGCAGCCCATTATGAGCTTGTCAGGAATCTTTGATTTAGGGGCCATAAAAGCTGTATTTTCCCTGGATTTTGCTATACCAAGGAGTTTGCAGCCTGTAGGGTTGAATTGCTTAAGGATGAGAAACTCTCCAGTCCCACCTGCTGCTCTTGGCACGTGGCCCCAGGGGCTGTGCAGTCCCAGGGTGGGGGAAACTGAGGAGTGCAGGGCTCCCTGCTGGAACAGGAGCAGCTTGGTGTCACACCTGGGCGGTGCCACACCTGGGCCATGCCACACCTGGGCGGTGCCCACACCTGGGCCGTGCCCACACCTGGGCCGTGCCCACACCTGGGCCGTGCCCACACCTGGCACAGCCCAGGGACAGGAGAGAGGCACGTCCACACACCATGAGGGACAGGGTCTGCACCCTGGCTGCTATGAGATTTGGGGATATTTAGGGAAAAAGAATCACCTCACGTAAAATCAGTGCAGTACTTTACTCTTTCCTGTAGGAAATTACTGATGGGGGGAGAGGTTTGGAATCACAGAATGTCCCGAGCTGGAAGGGACCCACAGGGATCATCCAGTCCCAGTCCCAGCCCTGGCCCTGCACAGACCCCCCAACAACCCCAATGGTCCAAAGGCTCCTGGAGCTGTGGCAGCCTCAGGGTTGTGCCCATTCCCTGGGCAGCCTGGGCAGTGCCAGCACCCTCTAAATTCCACCTCAGGAATGTGGCTCGGAAGATGATCATCTCTGAAGATCCAGAGAGCCAAAGAGGAGCTGAAATGCTTCATTTCAAAGCACCTCTCAGTCCCTCCTCCTGCCTACAACACCCTCCCTCCAGCACAAGACAATTCCCTTGGCAGACAGCAGATTTTCTATAAATTCTGAAAATGAGATTAAAAGTGCCTGTCCCTTGTCATGGGCAGTTTTTCCCAATGAGCTGTTTGTAGCAGATTTGCAATGCTGTTTTCCCATAACGTGCAGGCATCTGCATCCTGTTCTCACTTTAAAATCCAACACCAGAACTCTCATTTTCCATGTGGCAAGAGAATGACTGCCCAGCTTCGCTTCCAGGAGAGTAGAAATGTCTGGGAGGGAAAGAATCTCAGCAATTTGGACAGTGCTGCTTCCACCAGGGAAGAAAAGGGTTATTTCCCTTCTGTCAAAACAACCTGTCCTGAAATGTGCTTCAATTTTCTCACAAAATGGACCAGAAGGGAATGAAAAGAAAACAACACATCAGAAAGACTGCTGAAAAGAGAAAATGTTCTCCACTGAAGAATGCTAATATAAGGCAGAAATATTGGGAACTGTTTCAGGGAAAGGAGAGGCCTTGGAGCTGCCTGGTGCAGGTGCAGCCTTGGAGAACTTAGAATCATAGGACAGAAGGTTAAATCCCACCCAGTGGCACCCCTGCCATGGCAGGGACACCTCCCACTGTCCCAGGCTGCTCCAGCCCCAATGTCCAACCTGGCCTTGGGCACTGCCAGGGATCCAGGGGCAGCCACAGCTGCTCTGGGCACCTGTGCCAGGGCCTCACATAACACAAAACACTTGGAGCAGATCAGAAACTCCTTGGAACCCAAGTTCCCTTGTAGGAAACCACCAAAATTGTTACTGGAAGCAAGACTGGTTAATGGGAAGAAACATTCCTTGCTCCTGTGTGCTTGGCAGGGCTGGCCCAGCTGGGTTCCCATGGGTGACAGCCTTGGGGTGTCCCTCAGTGGCCCCCAACAAACCCTGAGTGCTGCACGTTGAGTTTTCACATCAGCAAGGTCACAGGCAGAGGTGCCACCCTCCTGTGGCAGCTGAAACCATGGAGGAGAAATCCCAGGGATTTCTAGGGAGCACTCCAGCCTTGCAGGAGGAGCCGTGACCCCAAGGAGCTCCCAGAAGAGCCAGAAAAGGCATCAAAGATCCTCCCAGGTACAAACATGTTCTGCTTGTGTTTGCAGCTGGGTTTTTTTAAAAATTCATGAGGTCTTGAACACTGCAAAGATCCAGCAAATGTTGAGCCATTAAAAAAATAACAGTACATAAAGTACTTGGGTTTTTTCCCCTCCATAAAAAACCAGAGCAGTCAAGTGGAAAAAAACTGGGAGAAGATCTCCTGCCTTGTAAAGGTTCCTGCAGAGCAGGAACCACCCGTGCTCTTTTACCCCCATCCATGCTCCCCTCTGCAGGCTGGCTGCTCCCATGGCCCTGGACCTTGACCTGCCCTTTGGGTTGGATGTCCTGGGAGATGCTGCAGTTTGTCCCAGGGAACACCCAGAGACGGCAACGAGGCACTGAGACAAACAGATTTCAAATCCCATTAAGCTGTGAGTCAGCAGAGACAAATCAAACTATTTAAACAAATATTTCTGGTTGGAAAGGCAGAGTGATGGCATCCAAGGCTGGGCAGGAGGGGATAGCCCCCTGGAGCTCTGTTTATGTGGAAACTCAAGAGTTTCCCCAAATGCTCTGAGTTACTGAACAAATTTCCTGCAGGAGGCAGAAGAGTGGGGAATTTTCATAAATGCAAATAGGAACTCACCACATCTGGGACACCGTTTATCTGCCAGCTGTCCCTCAGCACTCTGCTGGAAGCACAGGGGTTCCTGGGAGCACCCCCCACATCCTGCCCCTTTTCCCCCATCCCTCCTCCCTGTCCTCAGCTGGGCACAGCCTGGTGATGCTCTGTGAGAAACCATTCCCAGAGGGGGATGAGAGAGGCTCTTTCTGCCCGAGGCAGCAGCAGCTCCTGCTCAGCACATCCCAGCTGGAGCTGGAGCTTTGCATCTCTTATGGGCAGGACAGTCCCACCAGTTCTTTGTGTTTGCTGGATATTTCCCGGAAAGCACTCCACTGAAAAGAATTTAAAATGAAATCAAATCAACACCAGTGCACCGGGCAAAACAAGGAGAGCAGGCAGAACAGCTGAACAGCACTGCTGCAATGCACTCTGCTGGAAGGAGAGGAGAAATCCTGGAAACTCCAGGGAAGGTGATGCCAGTGGAGCAAGTCCTGCTGCTCTGAGCCACAGGCAGCACCCTGAGCCCTCCTGCCTGGAGCAAAGCTCTTCCATCCCTTCAGCTCCAAGTGCTGCCTTCCTAAAGCACCCACCGAAAACCTGGAGCAGGACACACCTTAACCAACACACAGACAGGGGCAGGAGCCGATCAAACATTTCCTGAGTGATGAAAACCAGAAAAGAGGTGCAAAAGTACCAAAAACACTTCATCCCCCCTACGTTTCAGCGTCCCCCTCTCTCCGGGAGCCCTTCCCAGCCTTGTGCCGGTGTTTCCCTCCAGCACCAGGGACAGCTCCAGCAGCTCACCCAGGGTTCACTGCGAGCCTTCAGCGCTCTCTGAGATTTCAGCAGCAACTCCAACCTCCCAGCATGGCCCAGACCGTGCCTCCCAGGAGATTGCACTCCAAGGAAGTTCCCAGGGTCAAAGGCAGGATTTTCTCCTGGCCTGCAGCACAGGAACCTCTGGGTGTCCTTGCAGGGGAGTCATGCACTGAGGGAACGTGGGACAGCATCAACATCCCATAACTGCTGCTGGAAATGGGGATGATGAGCATGACCAAAGCACTGGAACAGCCATTAATAAATAATAGTGATGATAATGGGGGAATAATAACTTATTAACAGCCAGGAATAAAGAAAATTTCCATGCTCTAGGGTGCTACTCACGATGAGGAGCCACTCCAGACATCAGCTCATTAACAAATTGTCTCAGTTGCTCCCTGAAATGATTTGGAGGACGTGTTTTGGGTTGGAAAACGCTGCACTCTGGGTGATGACAATCACAAAGCTCAGTTATGTCTGCAGGAGAAATGAGCAAGTTTAAAAGAAAAGAGAAAAAAGCATGCAGGGGCTGTCACATCAATAAATGAACCCAGCAGAGGGGATTTTTGGAGGGGTCCCCCACTGCCCACAGCAATGGCCAAATGCCCTTTCACCCCCCAGAGGGGACAGTTCTGAAGGGACATCTGCATAAATCATCAACAAGCTGTGACGTGGGAATAGATGCAAGAGATGCCTCACAACTCCACAAATAAGGAGTTCTATTTCTTGAATAATTTGTTTCCTGATCGTTATGGCTAATAATTATTTTGCCAAATCTAGGAATTTTCAATCTACCCATAAAAAATTACGTTTTTACCTGATATATCCATACTATTTATATTGCTTTGACACTCACTATAAAAATCACCCCTTTTGGTGGCTGGGCATCCTTATTTGCTGCTTAACAAACAGCATTTATATTTGTCACTATTTTTCTTCTAAATATTAAATCACAGACTGATTTTGTTAAATATACAGTGTGATGAAAAATTACATGTGATACTTAATCAGATCAAAATAAATTCCAGCTAGCACTGACATCTCCACGAGATAGAAGCGTTCTTTTATTTTTATTTTCCAGTTCATTTGAGCTCTATTTATGTCTGTGGAGTAAATACCAGTAAAATTAGGCACTATTTATAATTTCAAATTATAGCTGTGCATATACAGCAGGATAATATTTGTGTTCCCAACAGCTGCTGGGAAGGAGGGGAAACCTGTGAGGATGAGGTTTGTTTTGCCCTTATTTCCATGTAAAACAACCCCATAACCCCAGATCCTATAGGATGTGACATCCTGAAGGAAGAAAAAACAAATTATTCTGAAATCTCCACTTATCCAGACTCCCAAATGGGAAGCTTTTCTTCAAACCCTGGCTGAAGTTGCTTTGAGCCCATTGCTGGAGTTCCTTCCAACTGGAAAAGAGCTTTAGGAAGGGCTTTCAGGCAAGTGTTTGCCAAAGTAAACCTCTCTGGGCACTCAAAGATTGAAGGAACTAATATGGCTCTTCCCTCTGGACCTCCCAATGTACATCTATTAACAGGACATAATAAATCATCAGAGTCTGGCACAGCCAGAGACAAGGGAATGAGTTGGAAAGCAAGGATTAAATAAAGCTTAATAAAAAAGTATTATGAAGCAGTGATGAATGGGAACCAATACTTATTGTGTAATTCTACCATATTTCTTTGACATGAAATATCCCAAAATGTCCAAGTTACTTCCAATGTTATCTGGTTTTCAGCATTTCAGGGAGAGCCAGAGACTCTTACTGGGGACCCCAGTAAATGCTGCTTATTAAATAACTGGGAGGGGACAGGTCATCCCCCAGCTTGCCCAGGAATGGCTGCAGCAGCCTTTGGAGAAAGTGCATTGACAGCAGTCGAGAGAGGAGCAGCAGATGGGTTCCCTGGGAATAAAACAGCCAGGAAAGGGGAGCCCGTGCCGAGGGGAAGGTACCTGGGGAACCACCTGATGGTCACTCACAGGAGGCCTCCAGCTCAGCATCCTCCACCCAGGGCTGCTCCTCAGCTCCTCTCCCAAGGCTCTGCTCCCACGGAAAGCAGAAGGATCTAAAGCCTCAAACCTGGAACTCGACAGAGCTGCCATTCTTATTTCTCCATCATCTCCAGCCTAATGAGGAAAAACACAACATATTGAACACAATACATTCAAATTCAAACACAAATGAATATTTTGGGCACTTTGTCAGCTTAAAGGTCTTTCCCAATGTAAATTATTTCAAGTGCTACCAGGAGGTCCCACACACTGAGTTCCCGCTGGGAAACCAGCAGCTCCTGATTTAGAGAACATAAAAAAACCAGGAATCTGTTAATTTAGAGTAGATAAACAAACAGGGGAGAAGCCCACAAAACTCCTCCCAGTTTTACAGCTCCATCGTGCTGGAAGGGCAGTGGGGATGGCCTGGGTTTGCTCCCTGCACACGGACGTGGCAGACTGGAGCGGGCAGCCCTGGAACGGAGCACAAGCTTCTGAGGAGCGTTTCCTTGGGATGGATGGCTCGTGTTTAAAGCTTAACAGAGCTCAGGCAATTTCACCTCGCTGCCCGTCCAGATGAGGAAGAGCTCATAAATGGGTGAACTCCGAGACAAGAGGAGACCTTTTCCTCCACCCAGGGAGATTGCTGCGCCTGAGTGCGGGAGCCGGGGATATTTCCTGCTCGTAAGGAGCCGTTCCCGGTGATCACCGCCGCATTCCGCAGAAAAATGCCTTCAATTCCCGCGGCCGGAGTGCACCAAGTGATTCTGCCAACTCAGAGCCTTCTCTGTTAAACATCGCATTGCTCTTGCTGTTGGCGGAGTAGTGCGAGCCAGGCCGGCTGCTCCCGGGAACGGCGGGCGCCGGGATTCAGGCTGGGCTGGGAGTTCCCCTGGGGAATGAGCAGGTGAGCCCCAGCAGCAGTGTGTGCCCTGCTCTGCTCCCAGCACAAGGAGAGGAGCCCATCCCACACTGCCACATTCCCTCTCCAGCTCTGCTGCTCCCCAGAATCACTGGATTCAGGCTGGGCTGGGAGTTCCCCTGGGGGATGAGCAGGTGAGCCCCAGCAGCAGTGTGTGCCCCGCTCTGCTCCCAGCACAAGGAGAGGAGCCCATTCCCAGTCCCCAGAGCCCAGCCAGCCCATCCCACACTGCCACATTTCCTCTCCAGCTCCCCAGAATCACTGGATTCAGGCTGGGGTGGGAGTTCCCCTGGGGAATGACCAGGTGGGTACAGAGCCCCAGCAGCAGCAGTGTGTGCCCAGCCCTGCTCCCAGCACAAGGAGAGGAGCCCATTCCCATCCCCCAGAGCCCAGCCAGCCCACCCCACATTCCCTCTCCAGCTCTGCTGCTCCCCAGAACTTGGATTCAGGCACAGGTGAGATTTTCCCTTGGGAATGACCAGGTGAGTGCAGAGCCCCAGCACCACAATTTCTTCCCCCTGCCCCGATCCCAAAGACGAGAGGAGCCCGTTCCCGTTGCCCAGCCAGCCCATCCCATCCCTCCACAGCACATTCCCAACTCCAGCTCCCAGACTCCTGCCCCAGCAAAGCCATTAAACCCCCCCGAAGAGCCTGCTGTCTCTTTAAGGGCTGCTGAGCCAGCCCCAGGACGTATTTGGGATAATTCAGCCTTCCTCTGTTCATGGCAGATTAGATACTGTGGTCAGTGAGTCTGAAAAGAAGAAATGCAGAACTCATTTGCATTAATGCTTTCAATTTGCTCAGAATGTTTTCTCTTTTAATTATTAGCCCACAGTAAACTACTTATCAATTAATTGCTAGAAAATGGAAGTGAGTGTGTGTTATTGCTTAAATCTCTAATTGGCTAGACTGTTGCTTTCTTGTTAAATGCTAATTGAAGTTTTGAAACAGGCAAACATTACTTAACTTTAAATGGCTTAACGAGATCCACCAAGGTATAAACATTTACATTGCACATTATTTTAATGCCAGATCATGGGAAACCCAGAGCAAATACGACAAGGGTTGTTTTTCACTAACAAATTCCACAATTTATATGGATTTTAATTAAATTAAGGAGGTCTTTTTCTTAATCTCATTTGTCAACTATCTCGTAAAGATTGGCCACAACCCTTTTGCCATCAGTGTTTACATGTATTTTTTCTTAGAACCACAGAATGGCTTGGGATGGAAGGGACCTTAAAGAGCCTCTGGTTGCAACCCTCTGCCCTGGTGACCTCATTGCCATGAGGATAAATTGGGATTTATGACCAGGTTCATCATGTCGTCATAACCACCTCAGCAAGAACCTCATTTGTGACTTCCACACACTTTCTAAACCTATGGAACACTTGGAAAATATTCCTGAAAAAATAGCAAGTGAGATACCGATGTTAAATTAAGTTTGTGGAACTCAGCCAGAGTTAAAACTATAGGCAAGAGAGGAGCTGTAGCAGCCCCAAATGTTATTTTTAGTGTGGCATTTCAAGCCTCAGATTGAGTTCAGCTACTGGAACCAGAAATGTGAGACATTAAAGCTCAGCCACTCCCCAAGGCATTGCTCTCTCTGAAAAAGGTTCAGTCAAAAAAGGAAAGTCTCACATGGGCAACGTCATCTTCTCAGAGCACTTTCTGACCAAACAGGGAAGGTGTTGGCATAAAAAAATGAGATGCAAACACAAGCAGTTCACAGCAAGCACAAACACTGGGAGTTTTCTAATGCTCCTAATTTGGAAGCAATAAATAATTTCATTATAACCCCAGATGTCAATGAAAATATATCAAGGATTCATTGTTCAGCTCAGGCGTATCTGCAATCTCCATATTTAATTAGACATTGGGCAAGGCAGGAAAACATGCTGATTTATTTAGATCCTGGAAATCAAACAGGGAACTGAGGCCTTGACAAAGAGGGATGAGGGAATAAAACAAAGCTTCGTGTCTACGCTCTGGGTTTTTATCAAGTGTTTTAAAAACATAATTTAGCCCCCTAAAGGTGTGCCCCAAGCAGCTCCCAGAACCCAACTCCCCTTTAGGGAGCAGAGTTAGAAAGGCTCAGGTGAAAGCGAGGAGCTGTGAAACCCATGACAGCCACGAGTCCTTCTGGAAATGAGAGAGCCATTTAGAGCCCTAAAGGTGGGATCTCTGAGGGTCATTACAGGTGTGAAAGTCCCATGGATTTGCGGTGGAAATTGATGTCCCCGGGGAGGTGGGAATCCCATTGCGAATGCCAAAGGAAGGAGCCGACAAGGAGCTGTTCTTGGCTAAGGTTTGAATTCCACAATTACACCTGGCTGTGCCCCCCAGGACCTGCAGGGCCTGGAACCATTCCAGCTCCTGCAGTAATTTCCACCTGCTCTCTGCAACAGGAGTATCTGCCAGCGGGTTTGTTAACCTGAGAAAGGATCACCAGGAGCTGCTCCAGAGCAATGCCAGCCTGGGTTCCCCGTGCTCCACACCCAGACAGCTCACAGAGCAAACCCTGCCTGCTGACAGCCACTTATTGCCATTGCTGAGCACATTCCTCCTCCTCTGAAACCAGCAGAAAGAGAAATTCCTCCTTTTTTTAATCCCAAACTGCTCTTCAGGCTGACTGAGCCATGAGCAGGTCCTGGATGCCCCTTCCTGCCCTGAAAATGAGCATTTTTCCCAGGTTCTTTCCAAAGTCAGCCCTCAAGGCTCCATTTTCCAGGAATTCAGGGCACTGAGC
Organism: Nicator chloris; assembly: GCA_013400495.1. NCBI lineage: Eukaryota > Metazoa > Chordata > Aves > Passeriformes > Pycnonotidae > Nicator > Nicator chloris. The sequence goes on along the minus strand of WAAE01001568.1, from coordinate 258,508 downwards.
AAGAGCAGCTCGTCCCCAGGCAGCTGGAGCTCTGCAGGGCTGCACACCCTGGCTGTGGGGGACACCAGGGAGCTCAGGTTCACCGAGCCCTGCCTTCATTAACCTGATACCCGCTGACAAATTAAAACCTCAATTGCCTGCGAGTCAACATGGAGATGCCACAGAGGCTGGGAAGACACAGGAAAGCATTTACTCTGCTGAAGTGATAGCACTTTCTTCCAGCTTTAATTGATTTCCTAATTTCAGGCCGTTTCCATGGCAGCCACACGCTTGTCCCTGTGGCCACCAGCCTGTCCCTCTGCACACACCAGCACCCTGGGCTCGGGAGGAGCAGGTTGGTGGGACACCACCAGGCAGGGATGTTGGGAAAAACTCAAATATTGGGCAAAAGCACACCCTGCTTCTGAGACTCAACTTCAGCTGGCTGTGGTGAAGCTGCACAAGCACAAAGCAAAGGTTTGGGGACCTCTGGGAGGTGGAAAGGTTTTGCATCTCCAGGATATCCAGGGCATCCATGAGAGGCAGCAGGGAAAGAGCTGCTGCAGGCTGAGCTCCAGGATGGGTTAAAATTCCTCCTCGGGCACCCAAAAAGCCTCATCTGGCCCAGCTGCTCCCCCAGCTCCCTATTTAAGATCATCACTGTAAAAAAACCTCTCCATGTTTAGGGTACTGCAGGGAGAAAGGAGAAAGTTTATGAGAAAACTGCCTGATAAAGTAAGAGGGAAAAAAACCCCAAAGATTCAAGAAAAAGCTGCCATCCAGGGATATTAGACTGAGCCTGAGAAGAGATTGCATCTGATCAAGAGCTTGTTCCACCAAGGCCTCTCCTGGAATTTCAATAAGTCTGAGGCTTGCCTGGCTGTTTTGCATCCCACTGCAGACTTTCCCTGGCAGAGAGGAGCTGGGGGTGCCAGGACCTGGCTGGGGACACAGAAAGGCAAATCTGGAACCCAGGCTGATCAGAGAGGAGCCCTGCTGCTGCTGCTGCACAGCAAACCATCCCATGAAACACACTGCACTGCTGAAGGGGAATAAAAACCTCCTGCAGGCTCTTCCCACCTGCTCTTTGTGCTGGGCAGGGCTGAAAACACCTCCTGGAGGAGAGGACACCTCAGGGGGACGTGTCCTGCTGGAGGCCACGCTGGCTTGGCCCCAGCCTTGGGTGCAGCCTCCAGCAAAGGCCATTTGTCACCTCCACGCCACCACAGCAGAGGGAAAAGCTGTCAGGAGGTGATGGTGAGAGGATAATGTGAGACAGGAGAACTCTCACCTGGCTGGAGCCCAGGAGAGCAGGAATTCCTCAGAGTTCAGCTGGTTAAGGGGCAACTCCAGGGTATCAGTCTCCTACAATGCAGAGTGATAAACAAAGCAAGCAGATCAATAACTTATTGCTATTAAAAAGAAACTCCCCATTTTGGGACCAGCTCCCAAAGCACATTTTGGGACCAGCATCCAAATCTCCACCAATATCCCCCTGGAACACAACTGCCACAACGAGCCAGCTGTGAGCTGACAGTGTTTGTTGGTATTGTCATGTCAATGTAAAATCTGCCCAGGAAATAAGTCCTTGACAGCAAAACAACCATTTTTCTCCTCATGGCACAACCAAACACAGAAACCAAGTGTCCCACACAGCTGTTTGTTTATAAAACACCACACAAAGAGCTCTGATCACACCTTAAAAGCTCCCAGGAGAACGGTTTAGGAAAACAATTGTTTACATCCAGATGTTTTGGGTCACTGTTCTCTCACTGAGGCTGAGGAAAACAAACATGCCTGGTAAAAAGCAGGAACCCACGGTGATTATTCCAGCAAAACTTACTGTAAGCACATGAAATTTTGCTGAGATGCTGTTAACAGAAGAATTCTTTCACCCTGCATTCCCTCTTATAAAAAAAATTAATTCCATTGCTTGCTTTGCTCTCTCAACCTTCAATTCCTCCAACACTGCTGCTTCCAAAAGAAACACTGCTGGTACTGCCAGTGTGAGAGCTGAAGCTCTGATGACAGCCTCTGAAATCCATCTGGGACTGCTGGGTGTCCCCTGCTCCAGGCCCCCAGCCACAACGTGCCTGCAGCATCACTGTCTGCATTCCAGGGGATATTTCAGGGCTGGGAATGTACCTGTGGATGGCTGCTGGACCAATCTCATCCCAGCCAGCCCTGTCTGTGTTCTCCAGCTTCACCCAGGTGTGTGGATCCTGTCCCACAGCCACTTCCCAGCTCCCCTGCACCCAGCCAAGCCCAGCTCCTGCCTGCCCAGGAACACTCAGCTGCCTTAAAACACTGAATTTCCCTCTTCTGACACCCAGCCGGGGCTGAGGGCTTCAATGGCACTGCCAGGAGCTCCTGCACTCCTGACACCAGCAAAGGGGGGCAGGAGCAGAGGGGACCTGGGGGCCCATCCCTGCCTGGGGAGGAGGGATGGCACCTGAAGGGAAGGCTGACAAGTCCCCACCTGCCTCAAGAGGTGAAAAATGGAGCTGGAGTGGATATTGTTCACATGATTTGATGTCAATGGACTGTTAACAAACACCCTGTCGTTGGCAAAATTAATATTTCAATATTAACTTTGTTATTTAGATGAAATGTCCGTGGTGTAACAGCATTACCCTTACAACTGCAGGGGTGATATATTGATGCACTACATATTCTGGCTGAAGGAAAAAAAATACTGACGATATTTTTAATAAAAACCTCATTTTCCTGTTCATTTCTGTACACAGCAAACATTTCACCGTGGGTGGTTGGATCTAATTCATTAGCTCCACCACACACTGGTACCACAGAATCATCTCCCCATCAGCCCAGCTGCCTCCTTGCAGCTCTCCTGAAGGTTCTTGGGAACCCCATTTCCACGCTGAACATCCATCAGCAGCTCTGACTGGGCCACTGAGGCACCAAATGGGAATGGGAGCCTTGCCCTGTGCCCCAGGCCAGGGCAGGCAGCAGCAGGGGCTGGCAGGGGACAAATCCCCTGTGCTGGGACAGCCTGGGCTCTGCCCTGGCCTCCAAAAAACAAACCCTGGCAAAGCAAACGCTGCAGGACTCCCCCCACAGCCCTGAGGGGGAAGGCTCCTGGCCATGGAATAACCACTGAGGCTGGAAAAGCCCTCCAAGGCCAGGAGAACACGAATTCCGCAGAGCTCAGCGGGTTAAGGGGCAGCCCAGGGGTAACAGCCTCCTAAAACACAGACTGATAAACAGACTAAGCACATCAATAAGTTACTTTTATTAAAAATAGGCTCCCCAGCAAGCTATCAAGACCATCAATTCCAACCACCCACAGCACTGCCCACGTCCCCAAAAAGTGCCACATGCAGGAGGCTTTAAAGTCCCTCAGAGGGACCCTCGGGAGAGCCTGCAGGGATCAGCCTGCTCAGGGATCAGCGTGCGCAGGGATCAGCCTGCTCAGGGATCAGCCTGCTCAGGGATCAGCCTGCTCAGGGATCAGCCTGCTCAGGGATCAGCCTGCTCAGGGATCAGCCTGCTCAGGGATCAGCCTGCTCAGGGATCAGCCTGCTCAGGGATCAGCCTGCTCAGGGATCAGCCTGCTCAGGGATCAGCCTGCTCAGGGATCAGCCTGCTCAGGGATCAGCCTGCTCAGGGATCAGCCTGCTCAGGGATCAGCCTGCTCAGGGATCAGCCTGCTCAGGGATCAGCCTGCTCAGGGATCAGCCTGCTCAGGGATCAGCCTGCTCAGGGATCAGCCTGCTCAGGGATCAGCCTGCTCAGGGATCAGCCTGCTCAGGGATCAGCCTGCTCAGGGATCAGCCTGCTCAGGGATCAGCCTGCTCAGGGATCAGCCTGCTCAGGGATCAGCCTGCTCAGGGATCAGCCTGCTCAGGGATCAGCCTGCTCAGGGATCAGCCTGCTCAGGGATCAGCCTGCTCAGGGATCAGCCTGCTCAGGGATCAGCCTGCTCAGGGATCAGCCTGCTCAGGGATCAGCCTGCTCAGGGATCAGCCTGCTCAGGGATCAGCCTGCTCAGGGATCAGCCTGCTCAGGGATCAGCCTGCTCAGGGATCAGCCTGCTCAGGGATCAGCCTGCTCAGGGATCAGCCTGCTCAGGGATCAGCCTGCTCAGGGATCAGCCTGCTCAGGGATCAGCCTGCAGGGATCAGCCTGCTCAGCACCACTTCAGGGTTGGCTCTCCTGGTTCTGGTGGGGACAGCAGGATCCAAACCAGCCCCCAGACCCAAGGATTTGCCAGGAGCAGGCAGAGGGGTCGGGAGCTGGGCTGCCCCTCTCCTGGAGGAGCCCCTCCCCAGGGCACCTGGGTCTCTGTCCTTTCACTTCACTCTTAAATTATTTAGATGGGGGAAAAAACCCAACAGAAACACAACTTTCAGAAGTGTATCCTCAGCCAAAAAAAATATTTCATAACCTTGAAGAGATTAACTTGCCTAGCAGTGATTCCAATGCATATTGCTACAATCAAAAGACAATTTTGTTCCCTGACAGTTATGATATTTCTCAGTGAAAATACGGCCTATCGCTTCCATTTCCGCCGATTCAGAAATCAGATTGTGGTGTTTTGCAGCACTTTCTCCAAAACATTTCCATGCACTCGGGCTCTGCCCTGACTAACCCTTCCAGAAGGGCCTTGCAGTGCCCCTGGCACCAGCAGGTTGTACAGAACATTGTGGTAGGAATTCTCTGGCACAGGGAGTTCAAAGGTGACATTTTTAAGGATGTTTGGAATTTCAGCCCACATTTCCCACCAGGGTAACCCACCCACCTCTGGCACTGACCCACTCTGAACACTCTGAACCTCACACAAACCAGGTCTGGTTGGCAGGAAGTCATTAAACAGTAACAGGAGTGTCATCTCTGAGGTGAGCAGCATGGGAAAAGGGTTGGCCTGGATTTGGGGGGATGAACAGGGCACAAAGCACCCAGAGGAGCAGGGAAAGCCCTGGGGACACAACAGGGAGAGGCTGAGCCTGAAGGACTCAGGAGAGGAGCAAACCAAACCACGTTATTGGGGTGAAGAAGTGGCCTTGGAGCCCATATCCCAACAGCTCCTGCACACCCAGGAAAACCTCCTGGCTGATAAAACATTCCTCCCTGGAACTGCTGCAGATCACAAGCCAGAGCTAAAACAAGGAGAGAATGACAGCATTTCAAATTAAAATCCAACAAATCTCATGTTCTAAACCAGCTGAGAAAACAGTGAACACATCTCCACGTTTCCAGAACAAACAGCAGAGCTGCAATCCTGGCTGTGCAGGCTGCTGGGCTCCCCGGGGCCAGGGAACAACAGGAGGGTTCCCAGCACCAGGAGCAGCCTCGGGAAGCCCAGACACTGGGACACCACAGGGCTGGAGGCCAGGTCCTGCCCCAGCCCCCAGAGCAGGGTTCATTTAAGGGCAGCTCACACCACCAGCCTCATCTGGATGGGGGAAAGTCCCACTGGAACAAGGGTGTGCCAAAGGTTTTCCTTCATCCCTCATCGAGGGATGAGCCGCGGTGCTGATGTGCAGGTGCAGCCCCTGCTGAGCCCCAGAGCACAGGGCAGGTTTGTGGGAGGGGATTCCTCTGCTGGCCAGAGCACCACAACTCCTGAACCCACACGGATCCAGCTTTGCAAGTCACCGAGCTGGACGTGCTGGGAGGCACAGAGGTTGGAGGAGGACACTTCTTCCTCTGCTCTCTCCATTCCCACGGTGACACTGCCACACCAAACCACGGCACAGGACGGCCCTTGTGTGACTCCTGTGGGCACCCCACCACTGCACAGGGAACGTGATCCATCCTTCCATCACCCCCTGGAGCCTCATTCCCTGAGTGTACCTCACCACTTCCATAAAGGACACAATCCATCCTTCCATCACCCCCTGGAGCCTCATTCCCTGAGGGTACCTCACCACTTCCATAAAGGACACAATCCATCCTTCCATGATCTCCTGGGGGCACCTCGCCACTTCCACAGGGAACATGAATCCATCCTTCCATCGCCCCCGGGAGCCTCATGCCCTGCGCGCTCCCCCCAGTCTCCGTTATGCAGACAATCCATCCTTCCATGATCTCCTGGGGGCACCTCGCCACTTCCACAGGGAACATGAATCCATCCTTCCATCGCCCCCGGGAGCCTCATGCCCTGCGCGCTCCCCCCAGTCTCCGTTATGCAGACAATCCATCCTTCCATGATCTCCTGGGGGCACCTCGCCACTTCCACAGGGAACATGAATCCATCCTTCTAACATCCCCTGGAGCCTCATTCCCTGAGAGTACCTCACCACTTCATAAAGAACACAATCCATGCTTCCATCCCCCCTGCAGCCTCCGTCCCTGTGAGCCCTCCGTGGTGCCCACGGAATGGCAGCAGAGGAGCTGAGCCCCTGCCTGGGGGCCCTGCCAAGCACCACCCAGGTTCATGAGGAGCTCTGCTGTGATTTGTTTGTGCCTGGCAGAGATTGCAGCCCCATCCTGACCCTCCATCCGCTGATTGCTCAGCAATGATTGATTATCACTTCAGAAGGGATTCATTAAGAGATCCCTCAGCACAAAGCCCTCCCAAAGCCCAGACTCCTCTAATCAAGCACAAAGGAAAGGGTTTAGCAGCTTGTATCAATATCCCAGCAAGGAGTGTAAACCCAGCCCATCTCCACTGTTCAGAGGAGGATGAAGCAGAGCAAGGAACGAGGTGCTTTGTGCTATTATTGCCAACCTGCCAGGACCCATGGGTTGGCTCCATCACACTGATGGGCTCCTCTGCCCTCTGGATGCATTTGGGAGCTGTGGCAGCAGGATAAGGTGTCCTGTGACACCTAAAGGTGTCCTGTGCTTCCAGCCCAGTGCTCCCAGTAAATGCACTGCCCTCCCAGGGCAGCCCTTCCCACCCGCTGCAGAGCACCCTCACACAGCTGGTCTGCTCAGGCTGAGGATTTGCACTGCACAGCAAAGAGGGATTTATTCCTGCAGCTCCTGGCATGCATCATTAATGCTGAGGGTCTGGAGCCCTCAGCAGCACGGTCACTGTCGCCCTGCCACCCTCCTGACCCAAAATGCAACATCTTTTTTTCCATTTTACTCTTTCAGCTGATCTCAAAACCCAGTCAAGCATTAAGCAGCTCCCATGTGTGTTCTACAGTTTAAATGAGCTGCTCTCTAAATTACATTACGTACAAAAACCAAGTCCAGGGTACAGAAATAATGCTGAATTTTGGATTTGCCTCTTGGGTGGATTGTTTCTGCTCATTGCTATCCCCATCTAGAAGTGTAATTTAGGATGAAGTTGCTGGTTCAAAGCTGTGTCTGGGGTTTATCCTCAAGAAATGAAGGAAAAGCCTTGGTTTAAAAAAAAATGTTGGAATCATCTCCATAGAAGCATTTAAAATTATGAAAAGATGAAGACAGAGCAGGCAATTTTCTGTCAGTTAACTAATCAGGGAACAACGGGACAGAAATAGCAACAACCCCAAACAATCAGCAGCTGGCTCCCAGTGGCAGAAGAGAAGGATTTGTCCACACACACAGAGAGCTGTGTCTGCCTCCTCCCAAAGTCTGTCTTCTGTTAGAGCTCAGATTCCTCAGGAATGCTGGATTATGCTGCTCGTGGTTTTGCTGCTGTTTGGATATCACTTTTATATCCACTAAAACACCTGAATTAAAACTGCTCTGCCAACTGCAGCCCTGCCACGGGCAGGTGTGTACAAACCCTGCTGAGGTTTGGGCTGTGGGGTCCCATCTGCTCCCACGGTGGGAACCCAAGGGCTTGGGCTGCAGAGTGTCAAATGTTATGGAGTAAGCTGAGGATGTAAGAAAATGTGAAAGCAAATAGTCCCTCAGCAATTCAATGCTAAATTAAAAATTGGATCCTCAACCCATTCCCCGGTAACGGAGTATTTCTAATTAATCACCTTGTGTGTCTGTAAAGATTTTTGTGGCCCTCCCAGGCACGGTTCCTTTTACCAGGGTTGTTTCTATAGGAACTCGTTTGTCTCAGTGAGTGAGTCTCAAACCGTGCTGAGCTTCACCTCCCAGCCACAGGGGGAGGTAAACGTGCTGGAGGAAACTGAGGCACGGGAGGGCTCGGAGGCATTTGTGACCCAGGATTTGGGCTCTCCAGGCAGACAGGACTTTGTGGACTTTTGGGATTTGCCACGAATTTATTTACACAGCAAAACTGTGTCTGCAGGGCTGGGATTAAAACCTGCAGTTTAGGAGAGAGGAACTCATCCCAGGCAACAACACGAGTTTCTCAGTTTCAGTTGGATTCCAACTTACAGCAAGGAAATGCTGGGGAATCTCACATGTGACAGTGACCCTGTGCAGTCAGACACAGCAGAGATCAAACAGCCAAGTGCAATTTTGTGGGAATTATTTGTCCATTTTACCTCTGCAGAAGGGCAGGGCCGTAACAAAACCTTAAGATCAGCCAAAATCCTAATGAAAGCGCCACCAACAGCCAGGAGAGCTCAACCCTGGGCACTTCACGGGATAATATCTGTTCAGCAGAGGGGGAGAAGCTCGGCTGGCAGAAATTCTGGCTGGTTGTTCTCTGATCCCATCCCACAGCTCCAGGGACGGGGTCATTCTCACTTACATCCTTTTAGATTGCTTTGCTAAATGTCAGCTTGGGCCAGGCTGTGAAATCCATCACCTCAGCACCAGTGTGGGGCATCAAAATCAGTTTGATTTCTCATCCAACTGCTCCAGAACTGGGCAGGACAGGAGAGGAAGTGATGGGACACTGGTGATGGGACACCTCTGAAATTGCTGACAGATCCCTCCTGTACTGCTCATCCCACTCATCCCTGTCCTGCCATCACATTCCTGCCACCCCCACCTGGACAGGGCCCCAGCCCCTGCAATCCCCATCACTGCTGCTGTAATTCCTCCTGCAGGCCCAGCACACCCCCTCCCCTCCTCACACCACTGCCCTCCTCAGGCAGAGCTCCTGGGAGATGCTCAGGCCCTTGGAAGCAGCAAGAACAGTTTTCCCCACTGATAACTTCCTTGGCAGCAACTTCCTGATGGAAAAATAAAAGTTCTAGGAATTATTTTGTGAGTCCTCTGTTAAGCAGCTATGGCAGGGCCGTTTTCTCTCTCCTAATGTGCAGATTTTTCAGGAAAATACCAAATCAGGGATAAATTCCCTGGGATTTCCCTGGAGAGAGAGCAGGTGCTGATCTAGCAGGCATCACACAGAACCAGGAGAATCCCCATCCACGTGCACAGGATAACTGGGAGCACTGGTGGGTAACAACTAGAAAATCAGTTTCTAAAAGGACAATTAAAAGGGCTCCAATGTTGTCTCAGTGGGTGAGAGCCTCATCCATCCTGCAGCAAAGCTGATTTGAGCAACGTGAGCAGCATTGAGCTGCACTCTGTAATTATGGGCAAAAGGAATTTCTAATTGCATTTGTTTGCCAGCTCCCTGCAGGTCAGTCCAGAGCTAAAGAACAGGCAGCTCCTGTTGAGATTACTGCTGTTGGCCTCTCAGCTGCTCCTTCCAGGACTCCAGCAGGTCCCTTCCAGCCCAGATATTCCATCTCCTACAACCCTTGGCTCAGTTCCATCCCAGGGCCTGGCTCCAGACCCCCACCCCAGGCACAAACCAGGGGTGCTGCTGCTCTGTGCAGGGGAAGCAGGGAATTCCAAAGTTCAGAACAACAGGAGTGATGTTGCTCAGCCTCCTGTGACACAGCAGGGTTTTATGGACACGTGTCTCCCACAATCCGGGGAGCAAATCCATGAAATGCCGAGTGCAGCTTCACTGGCACAGGCACAGAGGGGAATAAACAACTCAGAGCAAGCTCCTTTATGATCCTACAGACTCTCCCCTTTCTTTTCAACTACTTTTGCTCTTCTACAAGATGTAACTACGGGGTGGTTTTTTTGCTTCTGAGGGATTTTCCATTCTTTAACTTATTTATAATTAAAAGGTGTGTGAAATGCCAAGAGATTATTTGCTCTTTCACAAGGGATTTAAAGAACCACCACAATAAATCAATGAAAGGTTCACTATAAAGGGAGGGAGAGAAGGATACTGTCAATATGAAACAGCACTGAACTGTAAAAATAAGAATAGGCGTGCTGAGCTGTTTGTCAAACACGTGAAAGCACTGCCAGGGAAAGCAAGAAATCCTATTTAGAATCATAAATAGCTGAGGATGGAAGGGAACTTAAAGCCCATGCAGGGCAGGGACACCTCCCACTGTCCCAGACTGCTCCAGCCCCAATGTCCAACCTGGCCTTGGGCACTGCCAGGGATCCAGGGGCAGCCACAGCTGCTCTGGCACCCTGTGCCAGGGCCTGCCCGCCCTCCCAGGGAGGAATTTCTCCTGTACACAACCTCAGCTTCCCCTCTCTCAGTTGCTCTCCAGGCACCCTTGGAGCACAGCCTCTCTTGCACCAGCAGTCACAGAAAACACCTCCCCAGCCCCCTTCAAAGCAGGGAGCAGCCAGAGCTCCTGGTTAGAGCAGCAGCCAGAGCTCCTGGTTAGAGCAGCAGCAGCAGCCAGAACACTCCTGGCCACCCCAGCAGCAGCTCCCCAGCACAGGGTAAGGGCAGTGGCTCCCAGCCCTGCTTTCCTTCAGCTCCCATCAAATTCCCCAACATCCCAGCAATTACTGGAAGACAATCACACTCAGGGCCTCCTCTGGGCCAGGAGGGTTTGGGGGCTTTGGGTGCAGCCTGTCAGGAGCACTGCAGGGACATCACTGCCAGAAGAGGGAAAGCCAAGCACTGGACACCCACAGGAGCAGGCTGCAGGAGCTGCAGGAGCTCTGCTCTGCTCTCCTCGCCCTCTGCAGAGGGATGGGGCACCCTGCTGGGGCTGGGCTGAGCAGGGTGCTCTGTTCAGGCCAAGCTGAAGCCTTTTGGGAGGGAGCTCATCCCCCTCAGAGGGGCAGAAGGGTCTGTGAGGAGCAGAATCCTTGTGCAGACACCACAGATCCAGCTCTGTGTCCCTGAGGAATCCATCACTTACAGCGGAATCCGAGCTCTGCTGTTCAAATGGTCCCACGAGAGGATAAATGAGGAGTAACAGCCACTGCCTCCAAAGACTCCTTAGGCTGTATTTCTGCCAAAGGAGAGCATCTCCAGTGACTCACAAATCACACTGCAGCAGATCTCACTGATCACAGCATCTCCAGACATGAAAATCCATTCAGTGAGCACCAGCACCATTCACCAGAGAGCTTCACCATAGACTGGAGCCACAATTACCTCCTCCATCAGCCCCTCCTGGAGGAGTTCCTCATCATTCCAATAAAGGTCCATGTTATTCCCTCATTCCCTAAGTCGATCCAGAGGCTGCCGTGCTCCTTGCCTGGGCTGTGCTGGCACAAAGGCTGGAGGTGCTGTAACAATTTATTACCTTGGAACACCAGGCAAATGAGCCATTCATATGCACATTCCCAGGATTTAAATGGTTGAACAGGTACAGATCCAGAGGGAGTGTTGCCCGAGGTTCCAGGCCTGTTCTCTACACAGAACTCCTCCTGTGACAGCAATCCCACTTGGGGCTCCTGGCATTCAGCTCCTGGGTGCCAATGAGGAGTGAGAACACAGAGGTTCAGAGGGGTTTACTGTTGGAAAGGGATTTTTTTATGGCCACAGGGCCCCCAGCACCAAATCCTGGAGCTCTTGGGGATGGTGAGAGGCTTTTTGCTGTCGCACACACAAGGCTGGAGCAGCCCTGCCTGGCGTTCCAGCTGTGCAGGCCAGGGCAGCAGGAAGGCTCTCAGAAGAAAGAGGAGATTCGGCAAGAGATTTTATTCAAATTCTGCCTTTTCCAAGACCTGTAAGACAAACGTGAGTGGCTCCACACAAACTCACTCCACTCCTCCAGTTCATCCTGGAGGATTTTTCACAGCTCTGGAGGGAAAGTGCCACACACTCTGTAAACCTGCACAACTCAACAACAGCTCTGATGCTCAGCAGAATCCTTCATTTCATTCTTTACTCACAATTAGGCTTCACACTAATTCCTGTAGCCCTCAATTATGAGCAGTTTAACGACATACCTGAAAGAATTGGAGAGACATTTTATCTCCCGATGCAGCCCCTGAAAAAAGGGCCATAATTGCTTGTCATTCAAACAGAAGTCAAAATCATTTGGGGAACGATGTGAACCGAATTGGCAATTAATGTCGGGGTTTTTCCCTCTCCAGGAGGAGCCCTGGGCATGGCAGGGCCCTTCAGCAGACAGCTGAAGGACAAGCTCTGCTCTGGGGGGGAATTTTCCCACACCAAGGATGCCCTACACGAATTCAGACGTTCAGTTTTCCCCTCAGATGACCTGTACCCAACCGTGCTGCAATTCCCCCTGACGGAAATGAAGCTGTCAGCTGCTCCTGGAAGCCCCAGCAGCCACCAAAAGGCAGGAGTGAACACATGTGGTGCTCATCCCATCACCTCCTGCCTGCTGGGATCCTCCTGCAAGCCCCAGAGCAGCCAGCATCCCCCCGATGTCACCAGCACAGAACCACTGCCAAATTAATTCATCCTGAAGCAGGTGGGTTTGCAGGCACATCAGGGGATATTCTCATATTAATGAAAAGAAAATCCAATCAAACCCCCAGCTTTAGTGCCTGTCTACATTTCTTTTCTTCTCTAAAGGTTCAATTGAGAATAAACCGTGTATCTTTTTCCTATGGAACATCTGGCCCTGGAATCCACAGCACGTTTTCCTATCAGGAGCCACCCAGAAATAATAAAATAGATGGAGTTTCAGAGGGAAATAATTTTTTTCCAATTGAAGCTTAAGGGGTTCATTTTTTTAATAAAAGTGTTTGTGTTTTTAGTGATTTTGGTACAAGCTCAGGGCAAAACCAGCCAGAACATCTCATTTAAGGCCCTCAATAACTACAGAAATCAGTGCCACGGCATAACCTTGCCTTTCCATTCTCAGCCCCACCTGCCTGTGCATCTCCTTCATTTACAAGTTTTTAATTACATCATCAGCCCTTCCCCACGTGTGTCTGCTCCCTGGGCACACAGAGTTCAATCCCTCCTCCTAAATGAGCCCAGATTTAATATTTTGGGGTTGCCTCACTTTTCAGTGTGTGTCTGAGCCTTATCTCCTGCCAACTGTCCAAACACTGCTCCGGAGAAAGAATTTTTCATTTCCTTTGGGCTTTTCTGGGCTGCTTGTCGCTATCTGAATGCTCCACAACATTAATTAAACTGACAAGGTAAGGCAGCAACATTATCTCCACTTCACACACAGGGGGCCGAGGCAGAGAGTCCAAGTTACACTGAAAATAAACTCCACAAAGACACCCGAGTGGAAACAAGCTCCAAAATCAGCGCTGCCTTTCCCCGAGGGCACAGGAGGTGACCTGGACAAGCCCAGGTGCCAGGGGAAGGCAGGAAAACCCACCTGAACACAGAAGATTCCCATTTAGTCCTTCAAGGCTTGGATTTACAGTCTGAGCCTGAAAACTCAGGGTTTGGTTCAGAGCAGCCAAAAGCAGCCACACATTGGGTGTTCCACGCTGGCCTGGGAGGGATTTGAAGGGAAGCAACCCCAAAAAAGCAACATTAAGGGATCTAAACTAAAGGTTCCAGTGCTGGTAAAGCAGCAAACATCACTGTCCCAGCTCAGGTCATTCAGGACCCCATTTAGCAGCTGTCAGAGCCCTGAGGAGGCTGCACTGCAGAGCTGCCAAGCCCTGCTGGGATCGCCACTCTGCCTCCCCACATTGCCCATCCCCAGGAGAAAGGGGCTGCACTGCAGAGCTGCTGTGCCCTGCTGGGATCACCACTCTGCCTCCCCACGTTTCCCATCCCCAGGAGAAAGGGCTGCTCAAACCTTCCCAGCCCTGCTGGGATCACCACTCTGCCTCCCCACATTTCCCATCCCCAGGAGAAAGGGCTGCTCGAACCTTCCCAGCCCTGCTGCAGTCACAGGGATGGCAGAGGCACCACCTGAGTGCCCCCAGTGTTGTTGGGGAACATTCTACGTGCAAATGGCACATTTTCCAGGAGTTTGACTCTTTACCCAGCAGGGGCAAGAGCAGCTCCAAGAATCACCTGGAGGGGCAGGAAAAAGGGAGGCAAACATCGCTCCCGAGGTGGGGCTGCACTTCTTCCCAGCTGGGAACAGCCCCTGAGTGTCACTACAAATCCCCCAGCTCTGGCACCAGGCGTGATCCTCTTCCTTCCTCATGCCCTGAGAGCCTGCTCACATCCAAATCCATTGGATCACGTGAATCCCACCAGAGTCACCCAAACAAGGACTAAAAGGAGGTGTCAGACAAGGAACAGAGAATTCTGGATGCTCCAGTGACTCTGCTCTCCTCTTGGCAAGGCAGAGCTTTGTCAGGGTCCCAACGTGTCAGACCCAGTCCCCGAAAATACAGCCCTCAAGGTAATTAATAGACTCCCAAAGCCCATATTTTCAAAAATAAATGGCAAATCTAAAGACAAAATCATCAAAGAGCTTGCAGAAAGCAAGGGTTTAAACTGCCAAAGAAATGTCATAACATTTTCTCTGAAAATTATTCATAACCTCCCAATCAGTTCCAGAATCTTCTGCTGCTCACCCTCCCTACAAACTGCTATTAAATGTAGCAGGTACTGATTGCAAGGCTCTGTCTCTGCTCAGTCCCTTCCCAGCACGTCAAGTGTATCAATATTTGAACAGGCAACAGCAAACTCCACAGCCACGCAGATATATTTATTAATTTCAATCATGCAGGCCAGGGGGGTGTGAATGAGGGCACTGTCATTTCGGGCTGTAATTAATCATCCTGGACACTTCCCTGTCAGGGCCCATAAATCAAGAAGCAAAGTGTTTCTCCTCCTGAGTGATACGGAGCCAGCATCAACGGGGTGACAAAAATCTAATGCTGTCAGGGAGATATTTTATCTGCCTCTGACACGGGGCTGTTCCACACAGGTGCCCTCCACCTCAGAATTTATTTTCTGCCTGTAGAGCACACACTTTAAAAACACGAACAGAGCAGAACAACAAGGCTGAAGTGCCAAGTTGCCAAATGCCAAGATAGAGAAAAGTTTCTGAAGGAAGGGAAAAAAACCCTGACACGTCAGTCCAAGAGCAAACACGGGTTGGAAATCAGAAGGGACAAATCCCTGTTTGCAGGGCAGTGCAAGGCAATTCCTGGGTTGTAGAACAGCTCTGAACCAGCCCCTGCTCAGCTCCACACCCAACAGCCACAGGGTCGTTGAGGAAAACACAAGGGAAAACAAGGCTTAAAGCACTGATTTAAAAAAGGAAGAAGATATAAAGAACTAAATCTCCTTTCTAAAAAAATGCCCGAGTGCACAGGACATGTCCTTGGTGAGGAGATTGCCAGGCTGGTGCTCCTCAGCTCTTGGCAGAGGTCACCACCCTTCCCTGCCATGGCCTCTCCTATTCCACATGAGAAACGTGAAATATGAACCATGAAGCCTTCAAATATTCACTTCTTTAAAAGACTCTTTTCAAGTGTAGCTGTACAGGAGCATTTATTACCTTTAATATTTGGATGGAGCTGCTGAAAAGCAAACCCAAACCAGCCAGGCTTGTGAGAGACCTGCAACTGAAGAGATCCAAGCCCTGCACTAAGAACTTGTCTGAAACGCAGTCAAACACCTGAAATACTTTAAACAAACCTTGTTAGAGTCTGGGAGTAACAGTCAGTGTCGTTTCATTTGACATTTCTTCCATCCCCAGCTACCCCACGTGCTCCTGGGATTATTCACAGCATCTCCCAGCAGTCACTCTGACATTTTCCACAACACAAATTCCCTGGGGGTTGCTCTGATCTCCAGGCAGGAGCTGGAGCAGTTTTAGGGCTGCTGGTGGTACCTACAACACCTGAGAGGGATCTCAGGCAGCTGCCAGGAGGAATACTGGACACTGAATTTTCTGGAAGGGTCAAGCTGAACAGAGCCCAGCTCTGAGATGATGAAGCACAGCCATGAGCACACCTCATCACCTGGCCCTAAACACAGCTCAAGGCTCCCCCTGAGCCCTTTCATCTTTGCACATCTGAGACCTCAGCACTCCAGTTCTGCCAGTGACAACTCAGCCTGCAGCTTCCTATCCCACGTATTCACAGGCTACAAATTTTATAGCCAAAAATCAAACCTAAATATACCGATTGCAATCCACTACAGGAAAAGAAATCATAAAATTTCTTATTTAATCACACAATTCTATCACCAATCTGCTGAAAAACAGATGCAGAAGTGTATTACTGCCTGTGCTCTAAGTGCTAAGGTGGAATTCTGCCCACAGGCAATAACTATAAAGCCAGGTCTGAGATAATCCAGTTGTAAAACACTAAGCATAAACCACATGCTTTGAGCCTCTGATGGAAGCATTCTTCTCCAAAGCACAATTTACATTTAAATTGATATTGTAGGGAATCAAATACTCAAAATAAGTGTCAAGGTTTTCTTCTCCACCAAGTTGTTTCCTAATTGGATTCAAGTGTTTTGCCTAACCATTTCATAGTTTTGTTTTGCTCTGGAAATTAAAAATAAAATCTTTCATTATTCATGATCCCTAACTTCTGGGAAGTGCCTCAAATTGTTTTTGTTAAGAAAATAAGAACAGGCTGCTTACATTTAACTGCTGAGCCCCAGCAAACCAAGGGGAAAAGATTCCTCCTGGTGCAGCAGAGAGTTCTGATGGAAGGCAGCAGAAACATCCACATCCAAAATCCCTCTGCTGAGGGAAGGGAGCACTGGGCCCCTCCTCACGGGGATGTGGGGCTGAGCCAGAGCCCCCCCTGCCTTGCCCTGGCTCTGCTTCTCTTTACACCCACCCCAGCACCTCCAGGGAATTGCACACCCAGACTCTGCACTCCCTGCAGAGGGGAAGAAGGACAACTACAACACTCCAGAAACTTCTGAACAGGTGCTTCTCCAGCAATAAAGCAGCAGATCCCTGAAGGAGAGCCTGCTAAATGAATCCTACAGCAGGGAGGGTGAAGAACATCCACAGCCAGGGTAAAGCTGGTGGCTGCAAGGAGCAGAAGTGCCCATCACACTTTGCCTTTCTGGTAGGGCTGCAAGGGAGCAGAATCTATTCCAGTCCTCCTTTGCTGCTACAAGGACAAAGCACAGGTGCTGCCATGGGTTGTTAGACACAAATAAAATTCATTAAGTGGTAAAAGAACCCCGTTGAGTGATTCCCTGCCGGGTTGGGTTTTTCTGTTCTGGCAAAAGACATGGTGAGAACAAAGTTCAGTGAGAAACTTCTCTGCAGTTAATGCAGAAAAACAACCAAGTACTGAGATTTCACACAGAAGGCACCAAGGCCCCTGATGGCTGCACTTGCAAATTGCTGGAGTGAACAAAACACTTCACACGTCCCAAATTCCTTCATTTCTGTCCCGAGCACCGCACGAGGAATCACAGACATTTCCAAACCATTCCACAGCCAGATGTGCTAAGGTCTCCCAGACCGGGCAGGTTCATTTTTAATTCACAAAATCTCCCTCTGCACCTGGCTTTTCTATTCTGCTCCTACAAGAGCTTCGGGCTGCACTTCTGCCAAGTGCTGCTGGTGCAATTCCCTTCCAGCCGATAGCATCACACAGGGAAATTTCACTCCTCATCTCTCCTTAGAGCTAAATGTGCTGCTAATTGGTGAAATATTTCACCTGCCCTGTCAAACCAACGGAACACTTCCATGTCCTTTCTTTCCTTCCCGTGATAACCATTCCAAGCCATTTATTCCGCTTCATTAAAATCAAAAGTTGATCTCAGACACAATAGCTGGGGCTTGCACTGGATGGAGCCACACGTCATCAATGCAGCAGGAAAACAACAGCAAAAACCAGGATGTTGTTTATCTCTAAATGATCACCACCTTCAAAGGGATTTGTTTTTTACATAGATCTTGGGCTGGTTTATAGAGGGTTTAAAATGCCCAGCTCAGCAGCCCAGGGCAGTGCCAGCAGTGCCCCCGAGCAGGGAAGGGAACATCATCCCATCCCATCCCATCCCCATCCCCATCCCCATCCGTTGGGGAAGGTGATATAGGGAAACCTTATAAATATGATTGTTTAGCAGTAGGTTCGGAGAACATTGGGCCAGTGAGTGAAGTAGAAATGACGGTTACTTTTGATATGGGAAGGGATGTCAGTCCAGGGACAGGATGTTGAGCAATACCAGTGACCAGGCAGAAAGGGGTCTGCAGGGATAGCAGGAAGAAGGGATTATAGAAATTAGCATGAGAAGGTAGTGCCTTATTCTAATGTAGTAGTTCTCATAGGCTGTAGGTAAATTCTATAGGATTTGTGTCTCATACCGGTTGGTCACTGTAAATAGAATATTCAACACAGAATGGGATAAAATAGACTGTAACAGGAAATTCGCTCTCTTGGAACTCTCTTGGAACCACGCCAGCAGCTGGGCTGGCAACTGATGGCAAACGCTGGCACCCACGACCCCTGAGAATAAAGCACGTGTTCCATGAGCAACCCCCGTCTCCTGAAGTATATCATCTAACCATCAAGAGAACCAACTGACACCCATCCCCATCCCCATCCCCTCCATCTCCACGGTGCCCAGCTGGAAATGGACAAATGGGGTCACATTTAGGCCACCCTAAAAGCAACCAGACATTGCACAACCTCATTCAGCCACTCGGGGCCAAAAGCACAAAGTTTCCTTCCCAAAATTCCCGACTCTCCCAAAGGAAAAGGAACAATAAAACGACGACGTCAAGAAAACTCAACAGAGTCAGCAAGCTGCTAAATACAGTTCCTAAATTGAGGAGCATAAAGGTGAAAGGGATGAAGAGAATTTACTTTTATTGGCCCAAGAAAAACTTTCCCCTTAAGCAAAGGGCAATGGCTGGGCGTGGGTCAGGTTTTGAAACACATCTATTAAAAGCCTTCATTTAGGAGACATCTGTATTTTCAGCCTGAATTCCCATCTAATAAATTTTCCTCAAATTGTTAAAACACCATCCAGAAAGAAGAAAGTTTTGGGCCCTCTTTCCCTTTTCCCTAGAGGGTGACCTACACACAGAGCTGCTTGCAGGGAGGCAGAGCAGGTGAACCTCAGGCTGTAAAAATGGATTTAGAGGGCACAGAAATTAAACGTTGCTGTTCAGTTTGGGTCAAATAAATTCACCCCTGGCATTTGGGTTGGCTGACACAACCTAAGACCTAAAAAATTACCTTTGGAAGAAGCTGGGGGAAGTCCTTGGCTTAAGGGAAGGAGCAAACAAGGTCCCAGCTCAGAAAAGACAATGGCAGGAGGAAATTGGGAGCCTTAAATTCGCTCTGCTTCCACCCCAGGAGGGACCATCCCGTGGGGACCACCAAGGGAATGGGCAACACCTGGGAGTGCTTGGGATGTCCCACAGCATCTGCCAGAGGCCAGGCAGGAATTTTTCCCCATTTCCAGCTCCCTCAGAGGCTCTTGTTAACCTGCCCTCACCTCACCCCCATTAATTAGTGATGCCTTGATTAGCAAGCCCTGCCCCGTGGGGATGCTGCCCCTCAGGATCTGCCATTCCAGGGAAATGCTCCTCCATCCGCAGGTGACAGCTGAGGATGAGGAAGCAGACATCCCTTCTCCCTCAGCCTCACACTGCATTGATGAGAACCCAAGGAAGTTTATCCAAACTGGGCACTGTGGTCAGAAGTTCCAGCCAGGGAAATCCTCTGGAGTAATCCCGACTCCTGCCTCTCATGGCCCCACTGGTTTGCCAAAAGGAAACGAGGCCATTTCTGGGCCAGTTCCACCCTGAGCCCCAGCAACATCTGACACTTTAAAGGACAGAAAGTTCTCTGCTTTTAGCCCTGGTGGTGGCAAAGCTGAGCTTAACCTTAGAGAGAAACGATTCCTAAAAACGGGGTGTTCTGTGGTTTTTCCACAAATATTTTTGCCACTTCATTTCTCCAAGCACAGGATGTCTTCCACATGGAACCTGGCGAGGAGAACGGGCAGGAACGTGCTCCATTCCTGCCCTGGGCCTCAGAAGAGAGAAGTGCCCCAACCTGAAGCTCCACCTGAGATCCAGCCCCACCTTCTGCCCCGGAGACCCTCCTGGACAACCCGTGCCCAGCTGGGGGAGGATCCCAGGGACAGAGGGATTCAGGGGGCACAAATCAAGGTCCTGAGCAGTGCAGGACACAGGGACACCCCCCACATTTGTCCCCTCTGGGTGGCACATCCCACACTCTCAGGATGCCCTGTCTGTTCCCGAGATCAGTTTGTGCCAGAGTTAGAAAAGAGTAGAGAGAGACTTCCAGCTTCTTGTTCAGCTGTTTATTATTTCTTATCTTTTTGTTGCCTGCTCCTCAGTGACAAGGTCTTTCCCCTTCAAGAACACGGCTGGAATGCCCCAGGGTGTGACCCCCAAGGCCTTATGGAGCCATTTGACCCAATCCAAATCCCAAACGTATGATATTTACAGTTCTGTACCAATTATCCTTATTTACCCCTCTAAATGACACTTCTACCTCAAACCATTCCACCCAATCCCCCTGTGCCACCACACAACAGAAGATGGAGTCCATGAAGGAGAAAGAAGCAGCTCAGGCACCACCCAAGATCCTCCACCTTGTCCCTTTTCCAGCCTCCATCCTAAAAACCCAAACTCCATTTTCACACCCTGTGATAAACTAAACTAACATTCTATCAAACCTACAACTCTTCTCTGAGTGTTGGAAGTCCTTTCCATGGGCAGAGGGGAAAGGCAGTGTTTGTTCTCCTGGGGTCCCAGCAAGGGTCCCAAACCCCCCAAGATGTACCTGGGGGTGTTCATGGGGGTCTCTGCCGAGCCCTGGGCTCCAACACCACACTCGTGGCAGGAGTTCCCTTCCCACTCTGGGTCCCATCGGAGCAGGGAATTCCCAGTGACCTGTCCTGGGACAGCCCCACAGCAGAGGGACCTCGGGAGCTTTCTGCAGTGCTGCTCTGACATTCCTGTCCCACTGCCTGGGGGCAATGAGGGCAATTCCCCCCATTCCCTGGGAAATCACCTTCAACAAGTGTCTGCTGGTGGTGTGCTTTGCTCAGCCCCAGAGCTCAGCCCTGCAGAACTCGGGGTTCCTCTCAGAGCTGCTCTGGGGCAGGAGGGCAATCCCCCGAAGTAGGAATAATTGCCCCAAAGCTGTAATTGATGGGACTTCTCAGCGGGAGGTGTGTGAGATCAGCAGATTCCCATGGAATGCGTTCCTGCTTGGAAACGCCACCTTCCCTTGGAGCACAGAGCAGAACTCATGAGCTGCTCTCAGCAACCCCAGCCAGTGGCAGAGCTTCTTGCATTTGTCATTTGCACGTTTGACAAAGAGATAAATAATTCAGATTAAAGGAAGATTAAAATTCAACTGAACCTCTGTGCAAACCCCACCTTTTTGGAGGTGTGGAATTCCACTTTTCCTGGAGCAAAATGTTCTGTTCCAGCTGCCTGGAAGTGGAATCAGTGCCACAAATGGGTAAAGATTTTCTGTGGTCAGGTGGTACAGATTTATTTCCTTTAAAGCGGAAGCTCAGAACTCCTCACATTATTCCTCTGGGAAGGGTAAAGTCAGAGAGACCTCAGATGGCACTAAATTCCTCTGCAGTGGTTTAACAAATGATTTAACAAATGTTATGATGTGTCAGTTAAAGAAGAGGCCACCATTATGGTAAGAACTGCACAGCATGCACACATCACAAAGATTTTTATTCGATTTTATTGGAAATCACAGTCACACCTTTCAAACAGTGAAATGACAGATTTCTCTGCCAGAGCTGTCTTAGAGACTGTTCAGAAACCTCTACTGTTGTTCATCAACTTGTGCAAAATAATTGGCACTATAATTTTATACCTGTCAGAAATGCAATGTGCAGCATTGACTAATTGCTATTTTGTGTGCTCAGAAAGGTATAAAATCAATGTAACCACTGTGGGAACCAACAAATGCTTTTGTGAAGCTGCAGAACACTACACATAATTATGTTTACTACCCTCAGTCTTTGGGGGCACCAGATTTGCTTCCATCACACATAATCTACTAACAACGTTGAGAGCAATCTTGTAAAGCACTTAAACCACCCTCCCACTGGTGGGAGGCCTCAAAATGTGTCAGATTCTCCAGGAGTTTATGGTTTGCATGACTGTGGAAATAATGGAAGCTCTCTGAATCCCCAGTGATTCACTTTTTCCTCTCCCGGCCTTTGTAACTTTGCCTGAATCAATGAACATCAAAAATCTGTAAAGCTTTTTAGGTTTTGAATGCGTGAGTGTGTGGCAAGGCTTGTCAGATGGAGAAATCCTGCAAAATGCTCCCCATTTCTTGTGCCTCACGTTGGAGAGCTTCACCCATGGCCTGTGAGTGAAACCATGTTATTTTCTTCTTGCTGTGCCCCCTGCTCCCACTGGAACAAACAACAAAACTTCTCCTCCAGGAGCCTTTCCCATGAATGCCACTTTTATCAGACCCTGGAGAGAACTCAATGGAGCTGGCAGTGCTGCCATCAAGTTTCATGTCTGTGTTTCAGAACACGATGGCTCTGCCCTAACTCTGCAGCAGGTCTGGGCAGAGTGCTCTGAGCCTTCCAGTCCTACCCACAGGGGTTCTTGGCAGCTGCACTGGATCCTTGCAGATGCAATAAAGGCAGGGGAAAAAACTGTTACAACCAAAATAAAAGGGTTTTAGCAACAGGTAACTGCAGGGAAGGGTTGTGCCAGCAGCAATTTCCTCAGCTTGCAGTAATCGATGTGCAATAAAAGAAAGCAGCAGAGGCTCTAACGAGCTGATGGCTGAGGAGAA
This sequence comes from Nicator chloris, assembly GCA_013400495.1. Lineage (NCBI taxonomy): Eukaryota > Metazoa > Chordata > Aves > Passeriformes > Pycnonotidae > Nicator > Nicator chloris. The sequence goes on along the minus strand of WAAE01001568.1, from coordinate 235,819 downwards.
GAAATGTTGTGTACAGTGCTAAACAAATGTATTGAGTTTTAAATGCAGTTGGTCATTCCCACACAGGGTTCTGTCAGGTCAGGGAGGTAGCACAGGTCCTGCAGGGGGTTGGGTTGGGAGGCAATAACCCAGAGGGTGGAGCCTCCAAAACCCACCAAGATCATCCAGTCCATGTCCCCAAGTGCCACATCCCTGGGGCTTTTAGATCCCTCCAGGGTGGCAACTTGGATGCAAGGGCATAAAAACAGGGAGGCCAAATAACAGAAACTAAAATTGCTTTTTCCCAGACCATCAGCTGTGGCCCCACATTTAACACCCATCACCTCTTCCAGCAGGAAACCACATCCTTCTGATAAAACCACAGTGATCTCTTCTCTTTGCATTTGCTGTCTTAATACATTCAATTAATCCATAACAGGACAGAGACAGCATAAGAACCCACTTAAGGCTTAGCTTTAATGAGCATTAATGCAGTTAGGCTGGGTTTGGAAGAGCAGCCCCCTCTTAATTCTTCTCTTCCCAGATTACAGCCCTGGAAATTAATGATCTGTCACTGGACTTGCCTGGCTTCTAATGAAGTAGTTAGTCAAGCACAAGTAAAGCCAGGTGGAAGAAGCTGCCTCTTCCCGTTTGCAATAAAGCCTTTCCCCCTCTTTGGCTAACAAATTAAATTAGTTGAGAGGAAATATTTAATTACTGTCGTGCACCATCTTCGTATTTGTGATCAAAGAAGGGCCTCTGTGAGCTTTGCAGGCCCCTGCTCTGCTGAAATGGGAGAGAAGGAAGAGGAACTTGGCTGAAGAGAAGGATAGATTTAGAATTCTTGTTTTCTCCGAGAATAAAAATCCTGGGGAAAAAAAAAATATTTCTTTCTTTTAAATAAAGAAGTTTCTTTTAGCAGTGTGAGAGCAGCACTGCTGTCATGTCTAAATGAGGGGAACACAATTATATCTCATGTCCTGTCCTTGAGCCAAACAGGGACAAACCCCTTCCACCTCCTGCTGCTAAAAATAGATTCTTGTTTAATGACAGAAATACAAATGTTCTGAACTTCCCACCAGCTCTGACAGCCTCACACACAGTTCTAAAATGCAGGTGACTGGCACTCCAGGGAAACATGATCATACCAGAAAGTCAGAATTGGCTGAATATGCTCTACTTATTGCACCTTAAAGTACATTTTCCTTTCTTCGTAATAAAGCCAGGATTTAGCACTCTTTTGTGCCATTTTCTTAGCAAGCTCTCATTAAAATAAAGCCCAAGCAATTCTAAACCCTTCAATTTCTTGGCCTATAATCCTGTGGCAATATTTCCCTTAAACCTGATTTTCACTCCTATCTCCTGAGCAGTCCCTGAAATCTCTGCCAAGACTCGTTCCCTGCTCTGTGAGGATGTGGATGCAACACAAATATTTCTGTGCCTCGAAGAGCTCGGGGTTTAGACAGTTGTGATGGTCCATTCTTCCCTTCCCTGCCACTGAAATGGGAACTGCTGGGCTGTGCTGGAGCTCAGAGCAGCCACAAATCACTTCCTGACCACTTCTGGGTGAGAACACAGAAAAATTACCCCAGATGATGCAGGAGTCAGGAGGTTTCCTGGAAAACGTGAGGCCAGAGTCTCAGGGAGATGCTGGGCTCAGCTGACACCCCTCAAATCTTTGGGACACCCTTGAAGCCTTCGTGGCCACTCTTGTCCCAGGGCAGGTGATTCATTCAGCTTGGCTGATTTTGATGAACAGTTTTTCAGTCAAACACGTGGCAGCAAATCTTCCCAGGCCGTGCACAGCTCCCAGGAAAAGCAGGGAAAACCAAAGGGTCACTGCATGCCAGTGCTGATAATTGATCCTGGGGCTGCCTCACACCAGTTCAGTCCGTGGGTTTGCCTCCTCTGGCCATCAGCAGGAGCTCTCCAGCCCCGGAGGGATGGTGACCACCCCTGGCAGGAGTCAGGGTCACAGCCAGCCAGGTGACAGGGAAGGTTCAGCAGAGTCCTGCAGAGCTCTGAGGGAGGATGGCCTGAGCAGCACAGCTCCCAGCCTGGAAACAAAACCTCCAACGTGCCCAGGGATCCCATCACAGCCCCCCCTGCAACTTCCCAGCTCCCATCAGGGTTAAACTGCTCCTGGATTTTGGGGCTGTGCTCCACTGCCCTCGAAATCTCCAGTGTTCCTCTGTACCTGCCTGCTCCCAGGCAGATCATACATCAAATAAACCCCCAGGGACAATCCAAACCCCATCAGCCTCCAGGAAGCTCTCTTTTTTTTGCATCTGGAAGCTGGGGAAAGTTAAGCAGTTCTGGGCACTTTCCCTTGCTCTGCTGTTAACGATTTCTCTCTTTTTTCCCCCAGAATTGATGTTCAGCATCCCTCAACCCCTCTCTGCAGGAGGAGGAGCAGCTTCGTTTGGCAGAGCAGAACTGAGGAACAACAGAGTACAGAGACACCTGGAGTGTCCTCTGCTGAAGGCTGAAATTTTATTTCCTTGCTTTCTTCGTTGTTGGCACTGGCAGTGGAGGGGATGGCCTGGGGTTTGTGGGCTCCTCGTGTCTCTGGTAACCCCAACATCCCCCTCTGTGTGTGCTGACCATTAAAATAAACAGCAAATAGAGGCTTTCCCCTCCCAGACCGTTGGAAAGCAATTTTTCCTCAAACCATGGATATTTCCAGTACTTTGCTATAGATGAGTTAACAAAGGACCTTTTTGTTCCTAATCCCACACGTGGATTTACCTCTGGAGAACTCCAAGGGCCACCTAAAGACTCAGGGTAGTGGGTGCACAGCAGCAGCAGAGTTCTGAGGCTTCTGCTCCGAGCTCTGCTCACTCAAAGGCTGAGTTTTGGGCACTAAACTTTAAAATGAGCTCTTTCCTCCTGGGCTGCAGCCCGGGCAATGCTGCTGCTGGTTCCACCTGTGGTGCTCAGCTCACCTGGGGGCTGGAGAGCAAAGGCAGGGGAGTGCAGAGGTGCCGAGTCCTGCTGCTCCCCCCCAGCTCAGCACCTCCTGCAGAGCTTTCCTGTGTTCTGGCCACGCTCTGATTTAGGGATTTCCCTGGGGCCTTTTCCTGTGGCATCAATCAGGGCGTTATCCCGGTGCTTCCTCTGCCTTTGCTGCACCTATCTGCACACCCACCCCGTGTGCTAAGGCAATATTATTCTCCGTAACAAAGCCCAGAATAAAAGATCAAACCCCCACGCCCAAGCTGGCTGATGTGTCCGAGGTCTGGGCGTATTTCCAGGGTGTTTCCCACTCTCTAGAGCCCCACAAGCAGGGTGCAGCAGGCAGGAGTTGTAGCTGAGGCAGGGGAGGTGGAGAGGACAGAGGCAAATGCAGACTTCTCAGCATCTCCTTAGAGCCAACAGCAAAAATTACAGAGAGCAGCTCTAAATGAGCCTCCATTCCTCCAGTTCCTGGGGGAAACAAACAGTCCAAATCCATCTGTTTTCTAAAAACACCTCTCCCACCTTAAACAAACACCAGTTAATCCCAACAGCACAACAAACACTCGGTGTTTACACAGCAGCAGAAGTGAAGCAGGAGGGGAAAAATGGAATCTGTAATATTCTCCTCTATCTCCAGCAGCAAGAGCACAGCAGTGTATTTTTCAAAACTGCTTCTTTGTGAATATGCATGAAACACATGTAGTGGTGTGGAACAGGCTCTTCTTTCAATGGGCAACTCATTTTTCACACACAAAAGGGGAAAAAAACAGCATTATATTTTTTTGGAGTAGCCACAGAGCCTGGTGCTCGTCTTTTAAATTCAGGCAGGGCACGGTGCCAGACAGGAAACTCTGAAATCCTAAAATTCTGAGAGCCTTAGGAAAGTTCCCAGAATTGCAGAGTGGGTCAGGTTGGAGGGCACCACCGGGGGTCTTGTGTCCAGTGGCTCTGGAATATTCCCAGGGAGGAGGCTCCACAGGAATGGGAGCCCAACCAAAGCACTGGGAGAGAAAAAACAGCTGCAGTCACTCCTCCCAAATCCTGGTGTGTTGGGATGCAAATCCCCATGGGCCCCATTCACACAGGCTCAGAAGCACTCAGGAATGGGAGGGCTGGATTAGAACCTTCAGAGAAACTAAAACACATGAATCCACGCAGACATCAGGCAGAAATGTAAGTTTAGTTTTAAATAAGGAGAGAATATTTTAAGTGCCTTAGGCCAATAAGAAACTGTATTAGCGTAAGAGAAGCCCTAAAGCCTAGATTAAAGTTAGTAGCATCACCTTTTACAAAGTTAACTAGTCCTAGACATAAGGAAAACCCAATGTAGCCTTGCTAGCACTCCTGGCCAGAACAGACAGAACTACGGATGCAGCATTTCTGTACGAAATTCCATTAAAACACATAAAACCACTTTGGCACATCAGTGTGAGTTCAGATGGGTGCAGCAAGACTGGAGTAGAATCACGTTTGTAGCTGATTGGGTAAAAACAGAATGAAAATGTTCTGCTTAGAGAATGCAGATCATGGATGGATCACAGATGGATCACGGATGGATCATGGNATGATCACGGAAGATCAGGGATGGATCACGGATTATCACGATTGGATAACGGATGGATCCTGATTGGATATAGATGGATCACAGATCATGGATGGATCACAGATGGATCACGGATGGATCACGGATGGATCACAGATGGATCACAGATCATGGATGGATCACAGATGGATCACGGATGAATCACGGATGGATCACAGATAATGGATGGATCACAAATGGATCCTGGATGGATACAGATGGATCACAGATGAATCATGGATGGATCACGGAGGGATAATGGATAGATCATGGACGGATCACGGACCAGGGATGCTGCTGCTGTTGCTGCTGCTGCTTGGCATGTGGGGACTCTGTGCCCCAAGGCTTTCTCACAGTGGCACAAACTGTGACTCTGCCTTCATGAGAGGGGTTTGGCCGTGCAATAAATGACTTTTCCAATTACCCAGCCTCTGCAGTCTTCTGTGAAGACCCTCAAAACCGGGCACTGGTGGGCACCCAGGAGGTCACAGGTCAGGTGATGGAATGTGTGGGATGATGTCAAGGGGTTCCTTCAGCTGTTTGGTGTTTATGACAGGGAAGTGCAGCTGCTCCAAGGTGTCCTAAACGCTGCCCTGCACGAGCTGTCACCGTGTCACCAGGTGAGTGACAACGGCAGCAAACTCTTGTTCCTCCAGGGGCTCTGCTCCATTTGCTGGAAGCAGCAGCAGCTCTGTGCCAGGCTGGCTGTGGGGTGGGAGCCTTCACCCTGTGATTTATGGCAGTCATTACAGCTAAAGCAAACCCTTGCCTGGGTACATGCACAAAAAATCCCGTCTCTATCGCAGTTCAATCATCTCCTTTGCCTACAGCCTCTTCCTTTCTGGCATTTTTCTTGCACATTCTCAAGGCTCCCCCATTTAGAATTCCACAAATTGCTTATTCCTTGTCCATTGTCATCCTGAACCAAACCTGGGGTTATCCTTTCTCTTGTTCCTGCTGCTGTAAAATATTGGCTTGGGGTTTTTTTGTAAATTAAACCAGAAGTTCACAATAAATTGCAGGTTACCATAACTCAGAAACTCAGACCTAAAACCTTTCACCTGTCACAGTGCTGGACTCCAGGAAACTTCCCTCCTTCCCTTGCATTTGGGATTCCAAACCAAACCTAACCCCAAAGGCTCCCAAATCCTCGCCCCTGAAGGCTCATGGCACCCTGAGGTTTTAGTGTCTTTAACTTTGGCTTTTTAAGCCTCAAACAAATCCTTCAGCTGTGCCACAGACCAGTTCCAGCCATCCATAACTAACTGGGTTCCTTCAAGGGTCCTGTCTCCTCATCCTCACCATCATCACCCCCTACCACAAGTAGGACAGCTCCCCAGAAGGTGAAGGTGGGGGATTTCTCCTTATCACAGGAATTTTAGAGGGCTTAAGAGAACAAACTACTGCTTCTATGAGTGTGTGAACTGCTTTCCTGAAAACTTTTTCATTTTGCCACATGCCTGAAAGAACACACGAAAAGCAAAGAAACAGGGCAGGAGTTCCAATGACCATGGGTTTAAACCCTTCTCATTTCAAGGGGGGGATTTAGCAGGAACTTACAAAGTAGAAAGGGCCTTTAAATGTTTCACTCCCCATTCCTACGTGGGAGTGCACGGCCCTGATTTTCAGCTGGAGTTGGAGTAAAGAGGGCAATGAAGGGTGGCTTTCCAGAAATCCTCTCAGAAACTCTGGGAAATTCCTTCCTGGAAACAATTTACCATTGTGTTTTATCACATGAGGGGCTACTCATGATTTTGGACTCCATTTCATTTAACCAGTAACCACTGAAAGATGACAAAACCCTCCTAGATCACAGAATCCCAGAATGGTTTGGGTTGGAAGGGACCCTCAAGACATCTCATCCCACACCCCTGCCTTGGGGAAAACTTCCACACCTGCAGAAATCAAAGCAGCCCTTTGGGATCTTGTCTGACCTCCCAAAAAACAGCTCCTGAGCAGGAAAACTAAATTCTAAAGCACTAAATTACAACCACTAGCCGAGCAAATGGAAATTTTTCAAAAGGGTATTTTGACATTGTTATTTAAACTTAATTATTCCTTTGTTAAGGAAGATGTTCCGTGGCTTTGTATTTTGTAGGGAACAAATATTCCATGGTAGCTTGTGCTCCTCAGCTGGGGAAGTGACACGTGGCAGTTGTAGAGATTAATTTGTGCTACGTGGCACCGCTGCTGGCTGCTCCTCGGGGAGAGGGATGTGGGGGAAAAACATCCTGAAACATTCCAGTAAATTAATTAACCACGGAATGCTCCAATCTAATTAAGAAACCATCGGCTGGTTTGTTCTGCGGCTCACACGAAGTGCATGAGGAGATCTCCAGGGAGTGGTGCCTGCAGGATCACACCTGCAGGGTCCTCACGTTTTTTGGGATGTCCAGCCTCCTCTCAGGCCCTGCTGCTCCTGGCTCAGGGGGATTGGGTGCAGGAAAAGCAGGGATGAGGTGCAGGAAAAATAAACTGCACCCTTGCTGAGCTGGGGGGATAATTCTCAGGCTGAAATGACAGTAAGGCTGTTTTCAGAGCACAGCCAAGCTTTTGGGGAGTTTTACACCAGAGCTCCTGCCTTAGAGCAGAAGCAGGAACAGGAGTGAAGTTCAGGGACACACAGCCCAACCAGGCACTGGAGGGATTCAAGGGAACAGGCACCTGCTTTACCCAGGCTCAGCAAATCCCCAAAACCCCTTGCAAAGCCAGAGAAAAGCCTTTCCCTGCCTTGTCTCCTGCTCTGCCTCCCTCCCGGAGCTCTGGGCCTTCCCCTCCCACATTCCTGTCTCGCCCTCCCTGGATTATCCCGCTCCCTCTGCTCAACACAGACAGATTGTTGAGAACGGGCATTAAATTTCCAAAAGTGCCTCTTTGCTATCAAAAACCTCTGCCTGAGCAGCACAGACAACACTTTAAAAAATCCTCCTCGGTAAATCTCAAATCTCATCAGAGCAGCCAGAAGTATTTACAGCCTCCGTTGGCAGCGCTCAGCCCCTCCAGTGGCAGCCCCAAACCTCCCAAGTCTTTCCAGTCTCATTCCCTTCCTCCCAAGCCTCGTAATTCCTCGTGTTCACATCCCCTCCCCTGTTCCCGGGGCTGGGGGAGGAAAGCTGAGCAAGGCAGGAGTTCTGCAAGGGGAGGTGACAGCAGCCTGGCTCAGGAGCTCCAGAGGGTTCTCTGGAACATCAGGGCTCTGGGGCTTCTCTGGGGGGTCATCCCTCACTTTGGAGGGTTGGTCCCTGGCAGGAGATTCACTGCTGCTTGGTGGATGAGGCTTCTGTCATGGAATCATGGAATTCCAGAATGGTTTGGGTGGGAATGAACATTAAAGTTCATCTTTTCCCCACCTGCCATGGCAGGGACACCTCCCACTGTCCCAGGCTGCTCCAGCCCCAATGGCCAACCTGGCCTTGGGCACTGCCAGGGATCCAGGGGCAGCCACAGCTGCTCTGGGCACCTGTGCCAGGGCCACCAACACAGCTGAGGTCATTCATGGATCTGAGTAAAGCTCCAAGGGAAATATTATCAGAGGAACTTTCTTCTACAACGGACAGAAAAGTTGATTCATGCCCTTAAGCAGCAATAACTGTGACATGTAAGGCAGCCTAAGGGACATATTCCAGTCACCAGCTTTTTTCCAGCAAATAAACTGAGAAAACGCTGCTGAATTGTGTTCAGATCAGTGCAGGTCCCACGGAAATGCACAAAATAAGCATCAAATTCGAAGCACATTGGGACTGGACACAACCTTGAGCCACGCCTGTACTGAGCAAGGCACACCAGCTGGCAGCTTGTGCTCCAGAAGGGCTCAAGATGTGGATGTGAATACTGGGAAACACCAATTCCCACCTCCACACCCCTGCTGGGAATGGATGAAGGTGCTTGAGGCACTCCTTGACATTCCTTCAACCCCGTGACCTCTGTGGGAGCTGCAGCAATGTCTGGATGCACACTGAGCCACAGCAATCAAGGAAATGAAATTTAAGGGTTGCTTTTTCACCATCAGAAGCCACGGTTAGTTAGCAGCTGTTCAATTCACTTCAACAAGAATTACACGCTTTTAATTGAAATATTCCTGCCTAAGTGGTCAAATGTTAATATTTTAGTGATCTTTACATATTTTCCTACTTCCTCTGCGCTTTTTCAAATCCACATTACCATCCATTGGGCCTCTTATTTTTCCTATTACTTCTCCTAAACACAAGTTGCTCTGAAAGATCGCCAGTAATTTGCATAAAATATAGAGCTGTTACTTTTCTTTTCTTAAAGGAAGCAGAATAATTGCAAGCTGCAACTACTGGAGCTGAAAATAACTCTCCAGACAGTTGCACATGCAGAATTAGATTAAAATGAGCTCATTTTTTTAAATGACCTGATAATTTGTGAGAGGAAAAGAAAAAAACCCTACCAAAGTATTTTCATCACTAGAGAATGTTACAGCCCTTAAACCAAGGAGGAGGTGCCTCCCTGCATGCAGATGAGGCCAACATGGCCTAGAGGGGCCAAATTAACAGAAGCTGAGTTTTGTAGACCATGCTGAAATAACCATCACTCTCTTCTTCTGGAAAAGGCAGCAGGGGCAGATGGGACATCCTGGAGCACTCGGGGAAGAAATTCCATAGAAAACCCAAGTGAAAATGTTGGAGGGATCAGTGCTTGAGGTTGAAAGCTGAGATCAATCTTTTGTTCTCTCTCCTCCGGCCTTGGGGACACCACAGCAGCTCTTGGGGACACCACAGCAGCTCTTGGGGACGTCACAGCAGCTCTTGGGGACGTCACAGCAGCTCTTGGGGACGTCACAGCAGCTCGTTCCTGGCAGCAGCAGAACAAGGAAGTCACGGATCCCTGGAATGGTTTGGGTTGGAAGGACCTCAAAGCTCATCCTGTTTCCAGTGGGCAGGGACAGCTTCCACGGTCCCAGGCTGCTCCCAGCCCTGGCCAGCCTGGCCTGGGACACTCCAGGGGCAGCCAGAGCTTCTCTGGGAATTCCATCCCAGCCCCTGCCCACCCTCACAGGGAAAATGTTCTCAGATCAGGTCTTCCCCGACCAGGAGGGCAAATATGGCCAACATTTGGATTTGTTGGCCAACTTCATCACATTTTCCCAACTTTGCTGAGCCAAGAAGCGTTCCTAATTTCTGGGAGACCATTCAGAGAATGAGAAAGTCTGTCAAACCCTCAGTTTCCAGGGATGAGTACAAGGAATTGCCAGCACAGCCAGGTACAACTCCTTGCAACAATAAATTCTGACTGGTTTGATGGCTAACCTCTGGTATTGTCAATATTACTAAAACCCCCTTGAGTGGGCTTTGCAGGTTTATAAATACATCCAATTAGCATGTTTTTGATCAGATTTCATTTAAATCTAGCAAAAAATATTCCCGAGTGAATCATCTATTATTCATAACTGAAGATGAATTCAGCCTCCCTATCACAACTTTTCCTCCTCCTCCTCTTTCAGACCCATTGCTTCGGCATAAATTAAATCCTTCACTACATGCATCCCAGTCAGATTTCCTTTTAGAAAGCCATCTTTTAGAGAAAGCAATTACATTTGGTCATTGATGTATCACCCAGGCTTTCAGAGCCCCCCACAACAGAAGAGGGCGTTGGGATGTTAATCTGAACAAATGTTACACTTTGATAATAACTCAGAGGAGGAAACAGAAATCATCATCCCATGGAATGTCATCCACTCCAGACGCAGCCGTGGGAGGTTTGGGGATGGAATGGGGCTGGGCTGGAGATGCCACTCGTCACTGGTCACCAGGACACTGAGGAATGGGGACAATTCCTGCCAGCAGAGCTCACTGGTCACTAGGACACTGAGGAATGGGGACAATTCCTGCCAGCAGATCTCCCTGGTCACCAGGACACTGAGGAATGGGGACAACTCCTGCCAGCAGGTCTCACTGGTCACCAGGACACTGAGGAATGGGGACAATTCCTGCCAGCAGATCTCCCTGGTCACCAGGACACTGAGGAATGGGGACAATTCCTGCCAGCAGATCTCACTGTACTCAGGCCAGGGGCAGCAGGGCTGGGGGAGCCCAGCAGAACCATCCTCACCATGGAGCTGAGGGGAAAGGAGCAAGAAAAGCCTTTGCTTGGAGTTAAATCCCTCAAAACCCCCACCTTCCTCCTTAGAGCTTTTTTTCCCCTTTTCCCCTCATTTGCTGGTGCTTTGTACATGAATTTGTGATTTTCCTGGTCCTGTACCTGCCCTGGCCGGGCAGTGACTATGGCCCTGCTCAAACCCTGGTGTTTGACTGTGGGTTTCTCTTGACTGCAGATCCCTCCTGGCTGGAGCAGCAGGCCAGAGCAAGTTAATTAACCCCAGTGCCCCCAGTCTGGCTGTGGGATAACGCTCAGCTAAGCTGTGGAAGATGGGCGGGCTGAGAGGATTTTTAAAAAATTATTATCATTATCATTACCATTATTATTACTATTACCATAATTATTATTAGTGTTATCACCATCACTATTAATTAAACAGTGCTGTGGATGCCTGGCCCTGGAAGGAAAGAATCCCTGCTGCACTGCAGCAGCCTCGGAATGTTGTGCAGCCACGAGGGAGAGGAAAGGCAGAGGAGGGCAGAGAACAGCCCCTCGTGCCCCCCAGCCCAGCAGTGCTGGGGCTGAGGGCAACAATCCACCCGTGGGAGATGGGGACAGCTCGCTTTGAACCTCCACTGCATCCTTGTCCTACAGGAACACCTCATTTCATGGAGTCATGGAATCGTTAAGGCTGGAAAACACCTCCGAGACCATCACGTCCAAACCTCAATCACCAAGTCCAGCCTTTTAGCAGCCTCACACAGCGACTCTTCCTTCAGCTGCCAAAGGCAGTACAGATCTGAGGCAGGGGAAGGGATGCAGGGTCTTTCACTTGCCACCTGCACAGGGATGGGCTTTATTCTGCAGCCCTCAGCGTGCTGCTCCCAGGGATGTGTGTGGGGCAGCACCACCAGCACAGACACCCAACCACAGCTGGGCTCCCTGGGCTCAGAGATCACCCAGACGAGCTCCATTTCAACACCTGAGAGCAGGGATACGTGGATGTCATGAACGTTCACTCACAAGCCAGTTAAATCAAGGCAGCAGCAATGTGCTTTTTGATGATCCTAAATCAGAGGCAATGATTCATTCTCAGGCCTCTTCAGTGAGGATGTTTGATGACATGGTGGGAAATGAAGCCTTTTTGTAACAGGAGAGGAAACTCTGCTGTCTTTAACAGCACTTACTGAATAATTAACCTGCAGCCCTGTCATTACTTCAGAGTATTTGCCATTAACCCAACAGGAAAATCATCTGAGGCATGAATAGGAACAATGAAAATGTACAGCTTAGACCACATTACTGGGATAACACCCACATTTCTGTCTGAGCCTAATAAAGGATATGCAGTTTAAATCAGTGAATACAAACAGAAAACATTTGTTCAGTGCCTTTTCCAGCTTTGGTTCTGGAGCTGAGCCTGACCCTCTCCTGCCACGGCTATAAATCATCCAAAAACAGGTGGCTTTCCCCTTTGTTGGAGTTCAGCTCCTTTGTGCCACACTTGACCAGACATGATTATTTCTGTGTTGCTGCCAAGATTGCAACCTTTTCCTGGCAAGGGAAGCAGGAGCTCAGTGAGAATGTCATCGCTGACAGCTCTGAGAATGGGCCTCGGGAAGCCTCCCCTCAGTTCTCAACACTTCAGCTCTCTGCAACCAAGGTGCCCTCTTCCCTTTTCCACAGAAAATAAGTCTTTTAAAATCATGGATGGAAGGTCTTTGGCTCGTCTGGCCTTTTATCCACAAGGAGTCTCTGTCATTGGACCCACTGATCTTAATCACCCGATCAAAAATTATTCAAAACTTGGTTCACACTTGGCCTCAGTTTCTCACAGTTTCAGGCTCAAACGTTCCTCAGTCCTACGAAACCATCTGAGAGTCAAACAACTGCCAGTGTTTGCAGACTAAAGTCAGTTATTAGCTGGGAACACACACCTGATTAATCGACACAAAAATTACCAGATCCCACGGGTAATTATCCTTCTCCTTCCAAACTGATGCCAGACAGACCTTGTTGTGTGGTGTCTCTGTGCAGCTAAGTGACCTTCAGTGTGGCTGTTTAAGGTGGCCTGATAATGATTTGATTATTATTTCATGCAAATTAAGAGTTACCTCTCCTAAAAGAGCTGATTTTCAATTTCATCCTTATTTGCACACTGCATGAAACCATGACATTTCGGAGCTCTCCAGAGTCTGTCACCCTGCCTGGCACCGTTAGATGCTGTTATCCAGCTCTTTTTTTCTCCTTAATTTATTTCCTAACTCGTTCTTTGTTCTCACCACAGCTGAATAGGTGCCTCCCCCATGCACAGCATTTCCAACAGCTGGGCTGGGGCAGGTTCCTGGCCATGGAACCTGCAGCTCCACAAAAGATCCATCAATTCCATCAACCCCCAGTGCAAACCTTCAGCAGTCAGAGCACTCAAACACATCAACATCTGCTAATGGAAAAGCAAACCTTACTTTCTACTCTTCAAATAATAATAAAAAAGGAGTAAGAGAGAAGCTGGGGGTCTCTGACGACCCAAAACCTGGCTTCTCTCTCCAAGGTCTCCAAATTCCATGTTCTGCTTGGTGAGTTACATTTTTTTCTCTAGGTATTTTCTCAGTATTTGCATTTGAACACGAATCCAAAATAAAGCAAAAGCTTCAAGGTCAACAATCTTTTTATAGAAGCAAAAACCCAAGAGAGAAATTTAAGCAATTATTCTTAGCCAAAGGAGCAGTCAGTTCAAATAAATGTATCAAGGCCTCCAAATTATCAGCAATAAAATCTTATGTCATCTAATAACCACAATGATGACAATAATTACTGGGACAATGATTTAAAGCTCAGCATTTTTATACTGCCTAATTTAACAAGTACAGGTTGCTTATTCGTGCCTTTCCAGACTGGAAAAGCATTTGTCTGGCTTTGTTTATTGTCTAAGATCAGATTTGGGGAAGACAAAAAGCTTCCAGAAATTCCCAAAGTTCCTGCAGAAAGAGATGCTGATGGAGGCACAGTTTTCACAGGCAGAAAGTTTGCAGATGTCAATCTGTATTTACCAAGAAAAGGGAGGAAATCAGAGCAGAGGAGTAGCAAACTTGTGGAAAGCAAAGTCAGAATTTAGAAACCACCTCAGCAACCATCCAAGCGGATTCCTCACGTGGAAATCATCCTGAACCTCTCCCCAGTGGAAATCATCCCGAGCCTCTCCCCGTGCTCCCAGGCAGCACCATCCATCCCCTCCGCCTCGGAGGCAGCAGCGGGATGTTTGCCTGTGAGGAATGCTAAAAAACATCTCCTGCATCAGAAGGGATCCGTGGCACAGCCCTGCTGCGGCTCTGAGGCGGAATTCCTCAGCGCAGGAAGAGTGGCTGGGAACGGCCCGGGAACGGCCCGGCTGTCCCGGGAACGGGCCGGGAACAGCCCGGCTGTCCCGGCTGGGAACGGCCCGGGAACGGCCCGGCTGTCCCGGGAACGGCCCGGGAACAGCCCGGCTCTCCTGGGTATAGCCCGGCTCTCCCTGCTGGGCACAGCCCGGCTCTCCCGGGAACAGCCCGGCTCTCCCGGCTGGGCACAGCCCGGCTCTCCCGGG
>WAAE01001568.1:184090-221571 GCA_013400495.1 Nicator chloris | reverse complement strand
ACAGCCCGGCTCTCCCTGCTGGGCACAGCCCGGCTCTCCCGGGAACAGCCCGGCTCTCCCTGCTGGGCACAGCCCGGCTCTCCCGTTAACAGCCCGGCTCTCCCGGGAACAGCCCGGCTCTCCCGGCCGGGAGCGTCCCCGGGGCCAGGACGGGTCTCTGGACGGCTCCAGCACGCAGGACATCAGTGCAGGCAGAGAAACACAACCCCATCTCCTACAGCACTGCTGAGATTCCGAGACTTTTCCTTTTGACAGATCATAAAATCACGGAATTGAATTGTTGAGGGTGGAGAAGACCTTTAAGACCAAAGCCAGCCGTTCCCCAGCACTGCCAAGGCCACCACTGACCCATGTCCCCAAGGGCCACATCCACAGAGCTTTGCGATCCCCTCACTCTGCAACAGGCTCAAAATCATGCCCACAATGTTTTTGTCTCTGTTTTAATCTCAGCCATTTTTAAAATGAACCTCAGTCATCAAACAAGGAGTTCTAAAGGCTTTCTTTCCTTTTTTTTTCTTTATAAGCAGCAGGAATAAAACACATTAAAAGCTGCAGAAATTCCCTCTTACTCTGGACAAGGAGAGATCAAAGGCAGAACATTTCTTTGGATGGATCCAGATTTCTGAAAAATCTGGAAAACGTTGTTGTCTGTACTCATCTGCAACCAGGAAAACTTCTGAGATCACAGAATCCCTGAAGGGTTGGAAGGAACTGAAATCCCACCCAGTGCCACCCCTGCCATGGCAGGGACACCTCCCACTGTCCCAGGCTGCTCCCAGCCCCAGTGTCCAGCCTGGCCTTGGGCACTGCCAGGGATCCAGGGGCAGCCACAGCTGCTCTGGGCACCTGTGCCAGGGCCTCAGCACTCCCTGAGTAAAGAATTCCTTCCTAACACCAATCTAAACCTGCTCTTTCAGTTTACAGCCATTCCCTGTGTCCTGTCCCTCCATCCCCTGTCCCCAGTCCCTCTCCAGCTCTCCTGGAGCCCCTTCAGGCCCTGGCAGGGGCTCTGAGCTCTCCCTGGAGCTTCTCCTCTCCAGGTGGGCACCCCCAGCTCTCCCGGCCTGGCACGACCCAGTGAGGTGTCACCCACTGCTCTCTCTCCTGTCAGTGACTCCCCCAACCTTTCTCAGCGAAAATGATGATTTTTCTGGTTTCTCAAATTACTCCTCATTAACATGAAAGAGATAATTTCCATTTGGCAGCATTAGCATGAATAAAACATCCCTGGGATAATAACCTGCTCGGGGCTAGAGGTGCCGACCTTCAGAAATGAGGACAGACCTGGGGTTGTGTGCAGGAGTGAGAAAATCCAGTGACTTCCAACATTCCTCAGCTCGGAGGAGAAAAGGGAAAAATTTCCATTGCTGAATATTCACATTACGGGCGCTTTTGAGCTAATATCACTCGGGTTCAGAATTTGTGCACGCTGGCTGCCAAAAATAAACGACTGGGAAGGGGCTGCTGTGTGTGGATGGGCTGGGTGAGGCTGCACGTTCTGGAGGTCCCTGCACGAGAAGGGGGACAGGAGCAGCCAGCCCAGCCCCGGCCCCAGCTCCTGGGGGGCATCCAGCACCTGGAGAGGAGGTGCAGGGATCTCCCAAGGATCAGGGGGGCAGCCAAGTATTTAAGGAGGTCTCACCTTGATTCTTTGAACCACAGAGCTCGATATCCCCTCTAAAATATTTATCCCTTTAGGTTTTCATAGCACATCACTGCAGCCTTTTTTTTTTTTTTTTTTGAGCACCAGGACCTACACGCAGCAGGAAACTGAGCTATTGATTACAGGCTGTTCCTAATTAACGAGGCATTCTGATCTTGTGCCTGTGATCAGGGTCCTTATTGGAAAAAGCTCGATTTCTTCCCTTTAAATGTGGCTTTGGTGGTGCCTCTGCTGGTGTGGGTGCAACAGGCACACACACAACTGCTTTTACAAGCCAGCACCAGGCACCCAGAGGTTCCCACTCTGCTCCTGGCCCTGAGCCACCCTCCCCTCCAGTTAATAACATTCTGTCTCCAGACAACCTCGCCGACAACTGGCACCCATCAACCCCGTGTAACATAATGTGCCAGCTATTTAGTGCTGGGAAATTTATCACTGAACAAGAGTCAAGGATCTCGTACCAAGCAGCACTCCCACTTCCCAATCGCTGTCATTTCACTTGCTGCACGCCATTTGCCAAAACCTCTCCCTCCCTCGGCCCTCCAAGGATTTCAGACCTGTGGTTTATGTATTTAACTGGTCAGAGAAAGCTCAGAATAAATTCATCTCTAAAAGCCAGCTCTGCAGCGTGTCACAGCACGCTCTGATGTGAGTAATATGTACAAATGAATATAAATATTGAACGTGGGCACAGGGGCAATTAGACACTGTCACATTAACAACACCCACTCCTCCATGGATGGGGAGGGAAGGGAAGGGATTTCCTCTGCATGTGACACTGGCCATTTGTCATGCAAGTGGTGCAGATGACCAGTGACGAATTGTGGGAAATTCATCATCATAATGAATGGCCACGAGTGCAATTCCTTTTCATAACATGTTATCATTGCAGTAATTAACTGCCTGCTTGTTCAGTTGTGCACCAGAGTTGTTGCACATAATCCATCACAGTTTCCAGTGGTAACAGTGCATTAAACACGTCCTCAGCCATGAAATTCCATGGCTTTGGCACAGCACGAGCTGCTTTAACAGCCCACCAGCAGCACAGCCCATGTTTTGTGTCCCTCACAGGTGCTCCACCAGCCCCAGCTCCCATGGCATGCACGGAGCTGCCCTGGGATGTGGGAGGAGCTGGAGGATTCCCTGCCTTGCATGAGCACGACTACAGCCTAAACATTCAATAATAAATAATGAACCTTCCCACTGCAATCAGGGGCACATAGGTTTGCCCTGGGGGGTGGCACTTTCCTGTGCTGCACCAATGCAGAGGAACTGCCCCTGGTGATCCCAGCAGTTCAAATGCCACGAGGCTCCAGCCCCATCCTGAATCTCCTAAATCAAACTGCAGCGTGCACTCCAGAGCCACACGGGCCACCAGCACAGGGGGCTGTGGGGCAGAACTGCTTCTCCCTTTGTGTCTGGGGGACACAGGGCTGGGCAGCTGCGGAGGAGGGGGCTGAGGGTCACCGAGCACAGCTGTCCCCACACACAGCCCTGGGAGTGTCCCCGAGGCCAGGGGATGCTCACAGCCCCAGCCCCTCCATTCCTGCAGCCCCAGGCACAGCTGGGAAAGCACCGGAGAGCTCAGGAGGAGTTTTTTCCTCCAGACATTGCATAGAAGGTCAATGACTCTTATCTCTCACGGTGCTGTTTTTAACACTTCTTCTAATACTGGAATTCCCTGTTCTGCATCCTTCCTGACCAGGGGCACTGGTTATGCACCAGCTCCCACCTCCTCTGCATCCAGGAGCTTCCCAGCTCCTCCTCAGCCCTAATGCTGCTTCCATCTCTAAGAGAATTTACTCTGGTGAAAGGATTAACTTGGGAGAGAGGTTTTAAATATCCCAGGCTCCTACACATCTGCTTTATTTTCCACAGTGTTTCATTGCACCTCACCAGGAGGAGTTAAACCCAAAGGAATTGCCAAGGGACAGACAATAAAAAGCCAGGGATGGGTTGAACAAAAGCCCCCACAGAACAGCTCCAGGATTGCCAGGGATAAGGGAAGGGTTGGTCACTGCAGACAAATAAGATCAGCACAGCAAGACGCTGGATGATTAAAACACTTGTCCTTATGCAAAATTCAGCAGATATTCCCCAATGTCCACGGCAGACAAATTGCACCATCTGGTCAGTGAGATAAAGTCTTTAAACAAGAACTTTGCAGGCCGGAGGTTCTCAGCTGTAAAAACAGGTCATGCTGGTGCCCTGTGATTTGCCCAATTGGGGGCAATCCACTCTTCCTCTTCTCTCCCACTTCACTGCAACATTAAAAACTCCATATGGTGTGTTCCCAAAGTGACACTGCCCAAAAGAATACAGGATCTGATCCCAGCTCCCTCTTTCTTACAATGATAATTGCCCATTTTGTCTGATTCCAGATGCCAACATCACTGCTAAAACACCATTTTCCTGTTAGGGAGCTATCTAATTAATACATATATTTTTATATAAGCTAATTAATAAATATGGTCCATCTTAATATATTTACCACGTACTCAGCAGGGCCTGAAGCCCTTTGAGCAGCACCTGTGTAACCACACAGGAATTTCTCACAGTGTCTGCAGAACGAGCCCAGGAACCACAGGGAGCCCCCAAAACCCCCCAAAATGAGCATTTCAGCCAAAGGCAGGGGCAATCCCTCCATTTAGCTCAGCCCAGCCGGATCAGCCGTGGATGTAGGAACCTGCCCGCCTCCCCACATCAAACATCTGTAAATTGGCCATTATTTTGGCACGTCCAGACAGAGCTCCCCAAACTCGGGTCATTAGTGCCCAGCGTGGAGCCTTTCCCGAGGCTGGCACGGCCGGGGCACCTGGAGACAGCTCAGGAGTGGTTAAACCTGCAAAATCCACTCTGAAGAGAGATGGACTGACATTACATCATAATCTCAGTGCCTGGACGCCAGGAGCACTGCGAGGAAAAGCAGCAGCTTTGCACAGGGGGAAGATCTGCCGTGTCAGTGTGAGTTCAGAAATCCAGCAGCCTTAATTACTTAATTACTATTTTATACATTGTGCTAATTTCCTTGATTGTGCTGTGAGATCAAAACACATAATGAAGACCTTTTTCCCCTCTAATAAAAGCTGTCAAAGTAAATAAATATTCATCCCCATCTGCCCCTCTGGACGAAGGGAGAATTAATTGATAATTTTCTGAGCTCCGTGACCTCCTGCCCGGTGCTCTGTTTGCTCAGGGCTCCATGTGGAGTCTGCCTTCCTGGAACCCTGTTAATACAAGTTTAAAAATCAGACAGGCATGGTGCACTAAATCAAATCTGTTTTCTAGGCTGCATCACATGGCAAAGTACCCATCTGTTCCCGAGGTGCGAGCTGCTGTTCTGCATTCACAGCAGCCAGCTGCTCTCAGATAACCTGGCTGCAGCCACAGCAGCGCTGTGTCCGTCAGGACACCTGCACAGATCCTGCTTCTCTACTCTGAGTAAGTTACTCCGTGTTGGAGCCCAGCCCTGAGCACCACACCGGATCTGCTCCCTGTTGGGGATGAAGAAAACACAGCCGGGTGATGAACTGGCAGATCTGCCTCACAAAATGTGGGTGGCCTCCTGTTTCTGCTGTTGCTGAGGATCTGGGGAAGGATTTTGTGCAGAGCAGGGATGTTCAGGGAGGCATTTGAGCCGAGAGGAGAGGCTGCAGGTGCTGCTCGTGTTTCCAGAGCACGGCCGCTCCTGGAGAGGCTCCGGGAGGATGTGGGGACATTTAAAAATTCATTTGCAGTGCAAATCTAACTCCTCTTTGTCACACAGAATCCCGTAATGGAAACGTGCACCCCGTGCCGGGGATGAGAGGGAATAATCACAAAGGTAAATGCCACTCGAGGGATTTTATCTTCTCATGACATTTGCAGAAGCTCGTCCTTCCTCCCGCCCGCACGTCCCGCCAGGGCAGCCCTGGCTGGGTATTCTGCACATCCGAACTGCTAAAGCCTTCCAGGAATTCCGGGGGAAGGCAGGTGGGGGGGTCCCTGCAGATGAGCAAACATTCAGGAAGCACAGGACAAAGCCCACGGAATGAGGAGGAGGTGCAGATTCCCAGGGAAGCGGATTCCAGGTTTCCACCGGTGTCAGGTGTTCCAGGAGCTCATCCCTGCCAAACCCTGCTGAAATCCAGGGCTCTGGGGCTGGGGGGGTTCAGCCAGCACTGAGCAGGATAATCAGTGCAAAGCCCAGGAGCAAAAGCTCCATCTCGAGCCCAACTTTGCAACCAGACACACTGGGGGAAGTCAGGAGTGCCAGGCTTATGAAAGCAGTGGTGTGGGGGACATATACATATTTTATATCTATATATCCTCACACCTACAGATCTGCAGAAAAGGAAAATCCATCTTATTCAGAACCAGATGCTGGACAGAACTTTATTAAGATGAATGAGTCGACTTCATTCCCCTTTAGTGCCTGGAGGTTGAAAACTCAGGCAATATTGCCTCTCCCTGGCATCAGAGCACTCCATTTCTCCCCGAAGTCCTCAACAATAATTCATGTCTCTGTATGGCATTGATCAGCCAGGCTTTGAGAACCTATTCTTTTGTCTACATCTTCTCTTGCACTCAGCTCCTAAGACCACGGGGAAGAAAGGTTTCTGGCAGGAAAGATAAAAACTATTTATTGTACTGACCTTTTTGATTAATGGGTGGGATTAGGTGTGAAATCATTTTTATCAGGTGAACATAATGACTTGCAGGACAACAAAAAGGGCATTTCAATTTTTTATCAAAACTTTCAGTGAGAGCACAATCCCCCAAGGTGAACTTTGGGGACAGCCCAAGTAGCCAGGAGTGAATAAATATCTTTTAACTTCAGTATTAGCTGAGAATTGGCTCATGAATCAGCAGGGATCGTTTGAAGGAGCCGGGCACCCCTTCCCCCTGCCTGCAGAGAGTGATTTCATGGAGCTGTGCTGTCAGGAGAGGGAGTCAGGCAAACTCAGACACTCTGGATTTTCTAAATATCTCTGTTATCAACTCCACCTCCACTGCGCTTCGCGGTCTGAAATCAGCCACTTGAGCCTAATTAAGTAGACGTTAATGAGATCTGAGTGTCTGACTGTGTATTAGTCTCTCAAAGTATGACAGAGCCATTCCATTTTCTGCCACGCCGCTGCAGGAAAACTGTCTGCCCAATGTTTATCAGCAGCACAAAGTCCCAGCAAAATATTGGAACTGCTTCCTTGGACCCTGTGACCCTGATCCTGGATGTTCTGTGATTCCATGGAAATCAAATTCAGCCTGTACACACACCGTGTGTATATATATATAATACCAGGCAGTTAACAATAAGGCTTGTAGACATTAAAAAATACATTTTGGATCATTGGCTGGATTAATGAGCCCTTAAAACTTGTTCAGAATTAACCCTCCTGACCCAAGCCCCTCCCGATGGGCTTTGAGCTGTGTTTACCCAGGCTCTGAGTTCCCCCAGACCCTGGAGAGCTCTGGCTGCCACTGAACCACCTTCCATTCCCTTGCACCCTGATGACACCAACCCAAACGCACAGACCGGGATGCTTGGGGCTGTAGAAGTGAAAACGTTTCAAGGCCAAATGGCCTTTTAATAATGCTTCTGAAGCACAGCACGGCTGAGGTCCCAGGCTGCAGTTAACAAAGCAAGGATGTTTTTTGGGGGAGGGCTGTAAAGGGCGCTCTGTCAGACAGAGTTTTGTTATCTCTGCGCCCCCAGCCTGCTCCAGCCAGCGAGAGAGGACATGGAAAGCTGATACAAAACAAGGGCTCGCTGGGTGCTCTGCAGGCAGAGAGGCTGGGAAGTGTCCACGGAGGCTTTGGAGCATCCCTGGGGCTTTTGGCCCCTCTGGGGGGATTGGGTTCTCTCCGGGGGTGCAGGGATGGAGCTGCCTCCTGCACCCCCAGCGATTCCAAGTCTCGCCCACTCAAGGGCATCATTATGACGGCTTTGGAACTCATTCCTCTCTGCCCGTCTCCGTGCATAATTTCAAATAAGCCTCCCAGGCAACCAGCAAGGAGAGCTCCACGGAAAGCAGTGGCAGGCTTTGAAGTTGGAGTCTCTGTTCTGTTTCCAGACAGATTTTGATTTAATGATAGATGCCTGCCCTGCCAGGGAAGAAATTTCGTAATGAATCCAGTCATGTGGGTATAAATAGAACCCAGGCACAGTGTGGAGCAAGGAGAGCAGGAGCAGAGGACAGGATGGGCTTTGGGTCGAGCCCAGCTGGGCTCGAGTCTGGGCTCGGCCACCCCTCAGGCTTTGCCCTGGGGTAGCAGCCCGATGGAGCCCCATTTTCCTTGGCTGCAGGGGTGGTACAGGCAGCAGTAACCCGGGCACAGCTGGGAGCCAAAATGCTCCTGTGAGCTGTGCCAAACACTGGGCAGTGCCTGTCCCGGGAGCTCTGACTTCCACAGGGTTTATTCCTGAACAAGGAATGCCCATCCCAGTTAACCAGAGGGTGGGATGCCTACAGGTGGCCAGCAAATTATTTAAAGGCTTCAGAATCGTGGAATGGCTTGGGTTGGAAGGGACATTAAAGCCTGCCCAACATAATATCAAAGATTATGGAGTATTATCTGGGTATTATAAGTCACTTTTTATTACTGCTTCAGTAACTATAAATTCCAGTTGGCGACATCAATTTTATCAACACAGCACCCTCAATTTGCTCATTATCATTTAAGCAACACCTAAACAACTCAGTTAAAACGTAAACACATTTCTTACCCCAGATAAAGCGGGGCTTGTTTTTTGCCTCTCCCTGGGCATTCAGTGACGTTTTTAAATTTAAACGAATTTAAAACACATCGAGTAACCCGAGCCAGCAGAGATTTCACCTTCCCAAAGGCATTTTGCAGCTTCCCCCAGACGGATCCCAGCACAAAGGGGTAACAGGGGCAGGTGGGCGGTGAGTGGCCACTGATGGCTCTCACTGAGAATCTGGGGTTTACCCATGATAAAATCACGTCTGGGTTAGAGCCGCCTTTCCCTTCACCTTCTCGGGGACAGTTTAGGACGATTGTCGTTTCTAAAAGAACAATTGCGAAGGGAACACAAAGCGCTGCTGGAAGCCGCAATGACCAAGCCAAGTGAGGTTTGGCCAGGCCACGGGTTTTTCTCACCTGTCCTTAATTCTGCCGCTCCTCTCCGCCTCCCCGTGCCCTGCGGCAGCATTTTGGTTTCTGGACTTTCACACGGTGCTTTACCCCGGTGACACCAGCAGCCCCTGCTGCCTCCCAAGCCAGATGGGAACTGCAGATGGGAGGCAAAGGCCGGTGCTCCGCTCTCAGAGCTCCCTTTCCCCAAGCACACAGACATTTCCCCACTCCATAAACCCAGCTCTGCCCCGGCTCAGCGTGGCCAGAGCCCAGGCAGCCCTGTGGGACCTTTCCCAGTTTTCCTGGTTGTTCCCATCACAGCGCGGGTGTCTGCAGAGGGACGGGCGGACCAGCGGCTCTGATCAGCTGAGATCACAGAGATCCTTGACGGAATTTTGGGAATTTTGGGGAAACGACACCCGGAGCTGAGAGCCGCTGCATGCAGGCACCCACCAGCTGCTTCCATCGGCTGCAGCAACCGGCTGGGAAGGAAACTGCTCTCCCAATTCCCCCCTTTCCCTCACCCTCGCCTATGTGCAGCTGTAATTCCACCTGAAGCAGTGGAAAATGCACTTCCTTTCCTCTTTCAAGATATATCTTCCAGTTCAAGCGTGTGGTGCTGATATTCATCTTGAGTGCCAGCAGCGAGATGAACCCACTGTGACTTTCATTTCTCAGATACAACATCCTTGTCAGCACTGCGGAGCTTAAGTGCTCTTCCTTTCACACCTATTAGGTTGGAACAAGGCTTAAAAGCATAAATAACCTTCCCCACAACATAATGAAAGACCTTATTACAATTTGGGATTAATTTTTTCTAATCTGTTTACAAGCAAAAAGGTCGAACTCAAAATTGACAGCGAGGAAGCGAGGCAGGGTTCATTATCTCCAGAAAGAGTGGAGAAAATGGATGAGCATAAACAGAAGATGGTTTTGGAGCTTGAATCCATGTCCTAGCCGCTAATTAAAAATTACCCAGCAAGGCACTGCCTCGCAAACACCATTAGCTACAGGAAAAATGAAATTCCTAATTACTGAGCAAAAAATATTTTGATCTCTATTTTTTTTTATTCATTTATTTTAAAAAGCCATCTTTACTGTTCAAACCCGCCTTCACTCCTTTTCCTTCTCCATGTAACAGCTCTGCTTTTTATCCTTTTCTTTTCAAAGGACGGGCAGGACATGACCACACGTGGAGCACTGATGTTTTCATTCAGCTGCCCTCACAAACCTCACCGTGCTGCCCACGAATCTCACCTCGTTCCCTCCGGCTGCAGCTGTGGGCACGACGGGCAGAGCTGGGGTGAGGATGGTCCTCACTCAGCTCTGCAGAACAACCTTCGAACGGCCGAACTGGTCAGAACTGGGGGAGAAGAGGGAGCGACGGCTGCAATTCCAGCGGCTGCTTTAGCTGGGTGGGGGAAGCCGGCCGGAATCAGCCCGGATGATGTGGAACCCCGGAGACGGGCAGAGGGAAGGGTTTGCACACACGCTGCCTTGGGTGAGTACCCACAACGGGCGCTTCTGGCCACGCAGATCTCCTGGCAGGGATTTGGGAAGGGCTCGGCTCTGCCTCCGCAGGCTCTGCTGTTCCTGAGGCTGTGCCTCCCTCTCCAGGCAGCCCGGGAGCTGCCACTGCTGCTGGCTTTTCATCCAACCCGGTTTCTTCCCAACATCCCACCTAACCCTGCCCTTTGTCGGTTTGAGACCATTCCCCCCTGTCCTCGCACCGCCCTTGTAATTATTTGCTCTAATAATTATAATACTTGTATTATTTGCATTGGTGCTCCTTGAGTAGCCGACTGCACTCCCTGGGCATCAGAGGAGTCAGCGGCCAGAGATAATTTGTATTTATTCCATGTGCTAACTGTATTTGTACGTGTTTATTTCATTTAAGCGTGCAGAGAATTTATTTCTTTAACTCCGTGAAAAGAGTGCCAGGAGGTTTTTCAGTTCGCTTCCGTCTTCACCAACTGTAAATAAACCCAAGCTCATTAAGAGCCTGCACAGAGCATTGCTTCCATTAGTGCTGGAGCTGGTGCTGCCAGGCTGGGCACGATCGTATTCCTGCCACAGGAATCACATGGATCGTATTCCTGCCACAGGAATCACATGGGATTACGGTGCCTACCAAAGCAAGGAATCAGGGGAGATGGGGAGCAGCATCCAGCGCTCCTGGAGCCAGCCCAGAACGCCACTCTGTGCAATTCCTACTAGAAAAAAAAACAAACAAAAAAACACAACAAAACAAAACGAAAGCCGTTATTTTTGTGGGCTATTCCTCGGCACAGGCAGGGGCAGGGATGTGGCCACTGGGAACACGGAGGATGCGCTTTTATCTCAGGCTCAGCCGCGTCCTGAGGGCAACCTGGGGAGCCAAATTCCTACCAACCACGTGCTTTTTCTATTCTTTTTAATACAAAGACAGAACGTTCCGTGTGCCCGAGCAGCTGATCTTTGAAGGGGATGGCAGAGGGTGGCTGGGTCTCAGTGCCTTTTGCCTGAGGAGGCAGAAATCCAGGGAGAACTCGGGGAATTCCATCCCTGCCTCGGCTGCCCGAGCACAGCAAATCTCTCATCGCCCCGTTCCTCCTAAAATCCACATCTCTGCGAGCACGGAGCTCCTGGGGCGGCTGAAGCACCCGGAACAGGGCGAACTGCAGTCAGACCCATGAAACACCCATTTTACGGGCGATGGGGCTCATTCCCAGGGAATTCAAGCACCTGGAGAAGGAGACGGGGAACTCAGAGCTTCAGTCCTCTGGCAGAAAGGTTGGAGTTTATTCTAAACGGCTCTTGAGATTCCTGAATGCTAAAAAAAGGAGGTTTAAAGAAAAAGGAAGAAAAGGAAAACCAGACATCATGAGGAGTTTGAAATCCCAGCATAAACAAACAGGATTATTGACACCGCCTGAACTGAGCAGCTTTCCTGCCTGGGGCAGGGAAGAAAAGGGAGGTGGAGAAGCTTTCCTCCAGCTCAGAGAGTGGCAGAAACCGGAGCAGATTTTGGGTACAATCTGGTTTTTCAGGCACCGCGCATCTCCGGAGCGCTGAGCCTGGCCCGCGGCTGGGGACGGGAACGGGACAGAGCCAAGTGTCTGCAATTCCTGCAGAAACCGCAAACTGCATCCCTGCCGTGGGCTTCATCAAGGGATAAACAGGATTTAGTGAAGCCTGCAACCTTTCTGCTCTGCTCTTTCAGTGCTGCTCATGACAGGGAGGAGATAAGAGCCCGCGCAGCTTGAGGCCCCTTTGCCTTTGTTTTTGTGATCACCGTGCTGAGTATTTGTGAGTTCCCAACCAGGCTCCGGAGGGAGGATCCCTTCCACCTCCTCCCCACACCCTTCCCAGAGCACAGGCAAACCCCAGCAGATTTCTCCTGATGCTCATTATTTCACGAACATAATTATCAGTGGATGAGTCTCAGCAACTATTCGAAAGCATTTTCAAAAATCACTTTTAAATAAGGCTTATAAAGCCCTTATAAAACTCCTTTCCAAAATCCGGGCATCAATTCCTGAAAGCGAGGCTGGAATAGCCTGTTATCACTATTTATGTCTTCATTTTTAGGGTTTCCAGCTCATTTTCTGACACTCACTGGGTGTTCAAACAATTTGGCTGTGTCCTCTGGATAATTATAATGAGCCACAGCCTCCCAAAAACCTCCAGAAAATGTGATTCTGCTCATGCTGACTTAATTTGGCTGCAGCATTCATCCTCTCCCCTGGGAATACTTACAAGATGTAGAGGACTTCTTGCCAGAAGAGGGGGAAATAAAAGGAAGAAGCAGCCGGTTGTGGTTGTTCCCTGACCTTTCCACCCCCGTGCCTGCCTGGCACCCAGAGCCTGGGGAGCAGCCCCTCCTCGGCCCTGGGCCTGCAGCATCACGTCTGCATTTACTGCCCATTAATTCCGTGTAAAGAGCCTTTGGGGCTTGCAAACACCCAACGGGAAGTGCCTATAAATGTGAATTATTGGACTTTTAGAAGCCTGAACTCCCTGTACAAGGTGCTGCCCAGGGCAGGGGCAGCACGTGGTGCTTTTGGCTCGTCCTGGCAGGGCTGGGTTTCCCTCGGGTGTGCCGGAGGTGTGGGCTCTGTGTGGAGCTGGGATTGCTCCCTGCCCTGGCTGGGATGCTCAGAGCAGGCTGCTCTGCCCTGCCAGGCACGGCACCTCCCCAGCCTGGAGAGCTGGGCACCTCCTCCCACCACAGCCAAAAACAAACCCTACAACTCCTCCTGAGTGTCTGGCTGTGCCGTGGGCACGGGGCTCTGGAGGCACCAGGGACAGGGATGTGATTCCAGCAGAGCTCTGCTCCCACCCAGGTGGGAATTCATCAAACCATCACTCAACTCAGAGCAAGAAATGCCTCAGCAGGGTCTCCTCCTCCCAAGGTGAACTGGACTCGAGGTTTTCCTGAAGGGAGCCACAAGAATGATGGAGAGGGGCTTTGGAGAAGGGCCTGGAGTGCCAGGAGAAATGGCTTTAAACTGACAGAGGGTTGGTTTAGGTGAGATTTTGGGCAGGAATTGTTCCCTGGCAGGGTGGGCAGGCCCTGGCACAGGTGCCCAGAGCAGCTGTGGCTGCCCCTGGATCCCTGGCAGTGCCCAAGGCCAGGCTGGACATTGGGGCTTGGAGCAGCCTGGGGCAGTGGGAGGTGTCCCTGCCATGGCAGGGGTGGCACTGGGTGGGCTCTGAGGTCCCTCCCAACCCAAACCAGCCTGGGGTTCTGTGATTTTCCACAATGCCATTTGCTCCTAGCCAGGGCCAAAAGGGACACAAAAGCCTGGGAAATGTGGGGATGCTGCAGAGCCATCTCACAGTCAGAACTGGAGTGGGGAATGATCACCTGGACAGGACCAAGAAAGAGCTGGAATTGGCAGGAATGCCCAAAGACACATCAGTGCCACAGGACTGGTGCAGAACACGTCCTGTACAGTGATGGGATTTTTTCCCATCATTTTCATTATTCTTGTTGCAGTTGTTACTATTATTTGTATTTTTCTAGGCTCACACACTGCCCTGACAGAGCTGGGGATGAGGATTCACTTATCACTGATGGCTTTGGCTGGTAAGGCCCTGCAGAACCATTGCTCAGCACTGCCTGCCCCTCACCCCTGGCCAGCTGCAGGGGCTCCCTCACCAGCCCATGATCTACGGAATGTTTGCCCAAACATCTGCCAGGCAGGGAGCAGCAAATTAACTCGCTGTAATTAAGGCTGATCACGCGGTGATTTGAGCAGGACCTTTGTGGAAAGGGCACAAAGAGTCTCCCATCACTCATTAACGTTGATAAAACACTGGAGCTCCTCACTAAATAGATGCCCATCAATGCTGCTCTGCCAAATTGCAGACAAAGCTTTTTAATTAGTGCCTTAATGCAGGGCAGGTCGTGCTACACGGGGACAGACAATGAAGGGAAGTTTGGGGTTAAGCATTAGAAACTGGATTGGTATCAGAGACAAGATGGTTTCCATCCTGCTCAGCAGCCAAATCCAGGTGGAAAAGGCTGGGGTGACACTCCACAAACAGCCCAGAACAAATCCAAAGGGGCCAGGGGGAGAGCTGCAGCTCAGGGGGATGGGGAGGAGCTGTGGTGGGGAGCAGCAGGGGCAGGATGGAAGGGCCTCCATCCCTGAAAAACCAGGCACAGGCAACAGCAACCTCGGGCAAAGAGCTGCTCAGATCCACAGGGAGGGAGGAATGTTAACCCTGGAAAGGGAGGGAGGGAGGGAAGGAAGGAAGGGAAGGAAGGGAAGGAAGGAATTCCAGGTTCCAGCCTGTTGCTGAGTCTCTGCTGAAGCCAGAGCTGTGCCTGTCCCCCTGTAAAACATCAGGTGAGCCTGGCAAACCCAGGCACTCCACAGTCCCAGATCCTTGCAGCAGCCTGAGCCAGGCTCCCTCCTCTCACAGCTTGATTTAAGGGATGCTTGCTGGGGATGCCCACCCTCAGAGCACAGCGATTCCCTGAGTGGCAACAGGTGGCAAAAAGTGAACCTTTTAAACATGCTGTGGTTTAATGTTTAACTCTAAAAGATTTGTCTAAACACCTTCAGCACCATCAACAGTGAGCTCAGCCCCAGCGAGCCAGGCCTGGGAAGGGATGGAGCTCCCAGCCCCTCACACCCCCCAGGGTTGTGTGTGCTCTGTGCTTTTTAAAACATGCACCCAGAGAATCCATTTCTGCAGAAAAGATAGGCCTGCATAATTACCTGTCCTCTGCACTGCCAGGCAATGTTTATTAAAATGTTTGAATAGAGAATTCTGCAGTAAGTCCAGTTTTGAATTATTTTTTTACCTCCTGGAAAGCATAAAAACTAGAATTGAATAGAATAACCAATAAAAGATAAAAATTCTCATCTTCTTTCTTTCAGATTGAAGTTTACCTCAGTTACACATATGCAGCATTTTACACTTCAAATGGATTTTGTGCTTCCACTAAAACCTAATCAGTGAGCTTTATTATTTAACTAATTCCATTTGCAGGAATAAAGCACAGAGTCTCTCTTGGTGTGGTTTTCTCGATCATATTTTGTGTTTGGGAGGCAGAGCAGGGAAACCAGCAGCCACCAAACCCTACAGCTGATTTTATCCACCCCAGAGCTCTGACCAGAACATTTCCTTTGCTGCATCCCATCCTGAGAAGCACAGTTGCTGAAATGACTGAACATTCTGCCAGCTGTGGAATGGTTTGGGCTGGAAGGGACCTCAGAGAGGATCCCTTCCCACCCTGCCATGGGCAGATGTCGCCCTGATTTTTTAGCCTTCTGATGTTTTAGTCTTGGAAATTCTTTTCCCGTGGTTCTGCTGTAAATAAGAGACTTGTTTGTGGTAGTTTTATCTTTGTTTGCATTCCTTCTTAGAGGAGGAGATCTTTGATGGACATCTGTCTTGACCAGGATGATTGGAGAGGTGTTAACTTTGCCTGCCAATCACTGGGCTTGTTTGAAATGCTTTATAAAGGAGTCAGAAATTTGAAATAAAGGATTTGAGCTCTCAGAAATCAGACAGGAGTCAGTCTCTTCATTTCGTGTCCTATTGCATCAGGCAGGGACTCTTCCACTGGCCCAGGTGGTTCCAACCCATCCCACCCGGCCTTGGGCACTGCAGGGGTGCAGGGGCAGCCCCAGGGTGTGCTCTGCATCCCCCAGGTGAGAGGCAGGGCTGTGTCACCTGTGTCACTCACTGAGGTGCCACTGCCAGGGGGGGATGGCATCGGTGCCCTCCCGTTCCTGCCCAGCCCTGCAGCTCTGCTGCCATCCACGTCTGAGAGAGGAAAGCAAACCTCTGCAGGTGTTTATTGCTTACACTGAGCTCTTTTGTCGGGTGGACGCTTTGGTTTTGACATAATGGTATAAATACATAAAAAAGAACCAACCAAAAACTGCAGAAATCAGAATTTACCGTGGGTAAGTCAGCAAAGCTCGGCTGGGTGCAGTGGCTCTCCCTGCACCTGCCAAGGCTGTTGGTCAGCTTACAGTGACCACAACATGAGCTGTCACCCACCTGTCCACCCACTTTCTCCAGCAGGCTGCCAGAAATCTCTGAGGGAATGAAGTGCTGAGGTTCCCCGAGTCCCAATTCCCTCTCCTGGACCCCATCAGGCTTCCCCAATACTGCATCACCAAAGAGGAACTTCTGATCACCAGAGAGGAACCTCTGATGAGGCACCAAGCTTTTGCTGCCTCCTGGGTCAGGTTTTACCTCTGGGGAATGTCTTGGGGCAGGATTTGCCCCTGGAAGGGTCGTGAGTCCTGCAGCCCATCCCAGAAGGGCTGGTGCTCGTGCCCTCAGCCCTGAACAAATGTTTCCCTTGTCCTTGAGATCTTCCCATTAAATCCAGCCTTGTCTCCTGTAGCCAGCAAGCCTGACCTCTCCCGCTGAATTCAGAGCCAATTTATTACATATTTTAAATTCCTAATGAGATCAAAAGGGATAATGCTCAGATGACCCCGAGATCAGCCCAAGACACGAGAGATAATTGTTTCCTTAATTGCCACGCCTGAATTGAATGACTTGTGTGCTCAGGGGAGGTGTCAGAGCCTGGTCCTGAACGCTGCCCTGCAGCTGCTGCTGGGGCAGGGGGCTCAGCTGGGACAGCCCTGCCCCTCTGCAGCTCCCAGCCAGCTCCACCTCTGCTCCCAGAGCTGCTCCCCTGTGCCAGGGCCACCAAAGCCAGCCAGGGCCACCTGCCCTCCATGCCAGGGCTGGGAATTGAGCTGCAGCCAGACCTGGGCTGGTGGGGAGGAGCTGACACAGCCCACGAGAGGTGCTGGCAGAAGGGCCAGAGGCTGCCCCAGCCCTGGCCAGGGACCTGCCACCAGCCCAGGCTGCTCCAGGATCCATCCAGCCTGGCCTGGGCCACTTCCAGGGAGCCAGAGGCAGCCACAGCTGCTCTGGGCACCACCTCCCTCCTTGTAAAAAAGTCCATCAGTTTCAAACCCTTCCCCCTGTGAGCTGTGCCAGTCCTGAGGCTGCCAGGGAGGCTCTGCAGGGTGACAGGGACACCAGGCACCCCTCCCTGGCACAGGAGAGCCTTTGTCCCAGCCAGCCCCCAGCACAGGCTGCCATGGAAAGGTGGATAAAGACACCAATATGCTCCTCACACTGCTTTTTATGCATTATTTGTCAGTGGTTAAGGAATTGGGGCTGTTACAAACAGCAGCAAATGAGGGTGGCATTAATTTTAAAGAGTCTGTAATAGCTATCAGGTGGTTACAGGATTTATTATAAATAACTTACAGATTTGCTGAGTCCTCAAGCCTGCACCAACAATTGATCACCAAATAAAAACATTTGAGTGAAGTGCAAGTACAGGTTATTAACCTGAATATGAAAACCCATTCAAACCTGCCAAGAAGGCCCAATTAAAGACAGAGAAGACATAACAGCCTGTTACTCTAGTTCTGGGATAGGTGATCCAAAGAATTACAAGACAACATTAAAATGAATAATATATTGAGCACCTCTTGTGTTTGCCAGTGCAAGGTGGGAGCACCCCCAGGGCTGTTGTTACACATTCCCACCCACCCAGATGGGGAGGAGGAGGTTGTGGCTCACAGGCAGCTGGGCAAGTGTGCAGGAGCAGGGAATAACAGACCTGGAAGCTGAGTACAAAGGAGGATTAATAGCAGGCAAATGAAAGGGTTTGTGGGAGGTTAATTGGGGGAAAAAGCACTCGGATCATTCCCATAAAAAATCCCCAAAGCCTCTGGCTGGAAGTGCAGCTGCAGGGGAGGAAGATTGAATCAGAGCAGAAAACAAGGCTGGGGGTTGTAAGAGAGCAGAAATCTGCTGTGAATCAGATAAAGAGGTCCCCAGGAGATGCTCTGGTGGCACTCACTGACCACAAGGAGGAAATGATTGCTTTGGAGGAGGTCAGGCCACAGCCCCCAAAATCCTCTCAACAGAAACTGCTCAGGGTTCTCCCAGGGCAGATTCCTTCCCAAATCCCAGCTAACCTGCCCTCTGCCTGGGGGAGCCACCCCTGGGACAGGTGGGAGGCTCCAGCAGCAGCTTTGGGCACACATTTATGGTGACATTGCCTCATTTGGGTCCATCTGCATTTGCAATGTTAACGGGGGAAAAAATTATCTTTTTTCAACAGATTTGAGAAGTTTTTACCCCAGAAGCTCCCCAGAAGCTCCAAAGCATTCCCTTTGGCCAGACCCTGTGACCCCAGGGGGCAGCAGCCCCAGCCAAGCCCCGTGGGGCACGAGCTCCTTCCTCGATCTCGCTGCATTATAAATAATTTCCATAGAAACTGGAAACATTCCCTAAACCAACAGAGGCTCCCTTATTTCCAGCAATTATCTTAAGGTCTGATTTGCATTTTGAATGTCACCTGTATAAATTAGAACTGTTTACTGCTCACACTGTCATTATTCTGAGTCATCTGGCAATAGCCAGCTCCAGACTTCCTTTGTTTGCTGCAGAAAGCTCCACACCAGAGCATCCCCTGCAACTCCCTGGGGCTGCCTCCTCTGACACAGGTGCCTGGCTCCTTCTCCAGGCTCTTAAACATTCCCTTTTTCCCTGAACTCACTGGCTGTGGCAAAGAAACTCTCCCAGAGCATCACTTGGGGTGCGTTTGGCAGCTGCTGCTGCAGCTTGCACAGCTGTTCTCTGCTGCAGGGATCCCAGGAAGCAGCAGCATCCCTTCTTTTCCAGCTCTGCTTTGCATCCTCCTGCATTCATTTTTTAAAACTTGCAGTCATTTTTAGGTTATAGGTGACTTTTTTTTTTTTTTTAATTCTTATACTAAACTTCAAGGACAGACAGAGCATCTCCACATTTGGGAGGTTTGAAAACCACTTGGATAATTCAGGCAACCAACAGGCCATGCTCTTAGTGGGTCATTGGCACACTGGGTGGCTCCCAGTTCGGACTGGGAGTTCTCTCCTGATCCACAGGGCACACAGGTGAGGCCAGCCCTGAGTTCCAGTCCTTGCCAGTGAGGATCTGCTCCCTGGATCACACCTGCCAGCTTTGGCTGATGGATGACAGCACTTCTCATTTCACTGGGCTTGGAAAACTCCTCCAAGAGCACCAGTGCAGGCTCTGAGCAATCCCCACCCTCCCAAACCATCCTCACCACCTCCTCCCCACCATTTCACCCAGGACAAGGCTCTGAAATCTGCCATGCTCAGAGCAACATGCCCAAATTTCAGGTGGGGAACACCAGAGTCCAGCCAAGTCTGCCTGTTTCAGATGGATGGGAACAAGCAGCAGTGCTGAGGGGCAGTTTTACAACATTTCACCCCAAAAAAGGCTTTATAAAATGTCCCTCAAAGCCAGGAGGAGCTGGAAGGGCAGGTCCTGCCCACCTGCAAAGACCTTCTGATAATTACTTGTTAATCACAGTCCCCTGGTTCTCATTATTTCATTCTAACAATTCCCAACCATTTTCTTCAGTTATTATCCCAATTTTTTCCATCCTTCAGACAAATTCTGGCAGTTGAACCTGGCTACACTTGGGATTAGAAACTGAAGAGGAGCTGCTAAAATCACAGCTCCTGCCTGGAAATTAAAGACTGAGGGAAGAAAGACACTTCCCTTAAATATTCCCCAACCAAACCTGCAATTAATAATAATGATAATAATAGAGAATAAAGCAGAAACATTGAAAATCCAGGCAACCTTCCCAGCAGGTCTGAGCCTCAGGATGGGAGACAAAACATTCCCACACTTTTCTCTCAAAACCAGCAGCCCCATTTTCCATCCTTCTTCCCAGGTGAAGCACACGTGGATGTCAGAGCCCCACAAGGTGATGTCCTTCAGCATAATTGTCCAGGAAAATTATTATTCTGAGGAAGTTGATGAAATTATTACTGTGTCCAACTTTGCAGTTCAGCTTAGAGATCAGTGTGGGTGAACTAATTCCACCTCCCTAATGATTAAATGCTTCAGATTGATATAACCCTGAGCAGGCAGGTTCAAGCAGCCTGCCTTGCTTTCAGTCCCTGGAATAATTAGATTTGAGAATCATTTTGTGCCTCCTTGGCTCTCTCTAAATTTGTTGTTTCTTAAAAAAAAACCTTTCCTGCACCTCCTGTTGCCATCTGACCTAAAGGGTTTGGCTCTGCCTTGGAAAACCATGGATTTAGAGATTTAAATCAGCTGGAAAAGCTGCAGGAGCCAGGCAGGGGAACAGCTGGAGTGAATCCCTCAGGACACAGCCAGAAATCAGGGAATTACAGCTCCTTCCATGCTATGACCAGAAATGTTTTGCCACAGAAACAAGAGAACCTCTGGATTCTTCCAGCTTTAAAACCTCCGAGCTGCTCCTGCAGAGAATTCCCTGAACTTCATCCCAGTGAATCCCCCGGGCAGGAGGAAGGCAAGGCAAGGGCAGGCAGCAAAGCAGGAGCCTGGTTTATCCTGGAGAGCTGTGGGTAATTTGTTTTATCCCATCCCTCCCAGAACAGGAGGCAGCAGCACCCCACCCACTGCTCCCAACCTGCTGGGACCAAAGGAAGGATGGAGCACAAAGTCCAGAGGCAGGGAGGGGAGGGGATGGATGCATCCAGACTGAGCCAACCCCTCCAAAGGGAGCTTTCCTGCAGCACCTTTGGGACTGAGGCAGGCTGTGTCCCACTGGAGCTGCCCCAGCCCAGGGCTGGAACCAGTTCTTCACCCACAGAGGGTTTTTTATATGGAAACAGGTGTAGGGTGTGTGAGACCAGAGCTTTTTAATAATAATACCACCACAAAATGCCTGGAACAAATGGCCTTTGCTGCTGCTGTATTCATTGTGCAGGCAGAGCTGTCCCTAATTAGATAATGTGAGATTCCTTGGCTCCCACCAAGCAGCCCAGAAGAAAGAGCCTCGTTATTGATGGGACAAACCACACAAAGCAACGGAGCAGAGTTTAATAAAGCAGAGAAGGATCAGAGAGAGAAAGGTTTTAATTCTTAATAAGTAGATCCATGGGTTTCATTAACCAGCGTTCAAAGGGGGTTTTTAAGGGTTGCTTTTATTACCTAATTAATTAAAGCCTGACCAATAAGATAGATTAGTCCAGTGGAATTGCGTCTTGTATTAATAGCAATACTAATTAATCACCGAGCTGAAGCATTCCTCTGCACTGAGGAGAAATCATTCCAGGGCAAAGTGGGAGAGAAGGCTGGAAAGAAAAGGGGAAGGATGGGCTGAGCATGACTTTCTCCCCCAAAATGTGATTTTGATGATCATGGCCAGTCCAGCTGATAAAGTGCAGGAACAAACACAAAATAATGTGTTAAACTTCTTTGATGGCATTTCTGAGGTTTTAAATGTATTTTCTAAACCCCTTCCATGGAGCCATCCTTGCTCTGCCCCTGTTCCATCTCCACATTCCCAGGATGAGGAGGCCATGGATAAACCAGGACTCAGACAAAGGGGATTATCCCAAATCTGTGACCTCCATTCACACAAAAACAGCCCGAATTCCAGGAGTCTCAGATGGGACATCAGACCTCCCTCCCTTCTCCTAATCACACATTCCCAGCCAGGAAAAAGGGAGGGGGGATAGAAAGGGAAAAAAAAGAAGGAAAAAAAAAAAAGAAGGAAAAAAAAAGAAGGGAAAGAAAGGGAGGAAATAAGAGAAGAAAAGAAGGGAGGAAAAAGAAGGAAAATAAAGCAAAGGAAAAAAGAACAAACAAACAAAACAACCCCATCTCTGTTGAATCTGATTTTTCTGCCACCGAATTCTGGATAATTCTCCTTCCTCCTCTGCAGCAGCTCCCCCAGATCCCGGCTCTGCCATGGTGCATTGGCTGCAGGCAGGGAAGCTAAAGGAAAGGACAGGGAATCATTTGTACATAAATATTAAAAAAAGAGAACCTGTAGCTCCCACATCATTTGTTTTCTCATTAAGCAGCGTCTGTGAGTGTGGGGATATTTGATCTATTAAAAATGCTTATTTAAATACTCCTCCTAGAGTGAATTTTTCCTCCTGAAGGCTGCTGTAAAAAATCCATCTCCTCTGGAACAGAGGAGGGGGAAAAGCAGTGTTTGTTCAGGCCGGAGTTTTGTATTCCACATGAAGTTCTGTGACAGAACCACGCTGCTGCTGCTGCTGTCACACCACGAGGATGATGATTCATGGAGCTTTCCAAGAGCTGTGCATGTTAGCAATGACTTAGCCCAAATGAACATTATAAATAATTAACAGTATGCAGATTGCCATCATTGGAAAGCCCCTGGGCTTTACCCAGCAAGAAATTTCAATTATTCAAAAGTATTAATAAACTGAAATAGTCTTTTTCCCCCCCCCACCACTTAATTTGTCTGGGTTTTTTTGTATTTTAGAGCACCTGCCTCAAGTGTGGAAAAGCCAAGGGAGTTCTCCCTATGATCTTCAAATGCCAAGGGAATTCTCCCCACAACATCCCAATTCGAAGGAGTTCCCCCCACAACATCCCAATTCCAGGGAGTTTCCCCCACAATATCCCAATTCCAGGGAGTGCTCCCCACAACCTCCCAGTTCCAGGGAGTGCTCCCCACAACATCCCAGTTCCAGGGACTTCCCCCCACAACATCCCAGTTCCAGGGAGTTCCCCCCACAATATCCCAGTTCCAGGGAGTTCCCCCCACAACATCCAAATTCCAGGGAGTTCTCCCCACAATATCCCAGTTCCAGGGAGTTCCCCCCACAACCTCCCAGTTCCAGGGAGTGCTCCCCCCAACCTCCCAGTTCCAGGGAGTGCTCCCCGCGATGTCCCCTCTCCCCGGGCCAGGGGGCACTGGGGCACTCCCAGTCACACCAGTTGCTCCCCATGGAGCCTGGAACTCCTTCCTGGACCCAGCAAATGCAGCCCTGATCCCCAGGGCTGGGCGGGGGCTGCTCCCAGCTCTCCCAGCTCTCCCAGTTCCCAGCTGTGGCGTGTGCCGGAGGTCAGAGCATCCTCCGCAGCTGCGGGCTGGGCCGTGCCGGTGCCTCTCCTCCCCTTCCCAGCCTTCCCGAAATAAAAAATCACTTCCCGGGGTTGCTGTTTGAAGAGGCAGCCGTGCTGCCTGCCCCTGGAAAACGGGAGTGACCAGCTCTGGGCACTGGAACGCTCTGGCGAGGCTGGAGCAGCTGCCCCGGGCTCTCCTCCTGCACAGCCGTGCGAAATGTAAGGCAGCAAAAATCACAGATCTTTGGGGGGAAAAGGGGCTTTTCAGTAAAATGGTTCCAAACCAATGGCCTCTCATCAGTGTGGGGACAAAGGCGACAAACGAGGCTGAAGGGGCACAAAGCAGCTCCCAGGGAACATTTCCTGGTGTCTTTCAGGTGGATAAACCATACGGGAGGTGATCAGCCACACAAAATCCCTCCCTGAAAGCAGTTCCCAGCCGGATAAAGGTGAACATCTGTAGGAATGAGAAGTGCCATGTCCCCTTTCCCAGTCGGGGATGCTCTGCAGGCCCCCGGGCAGGGAGGATCCCGCATTTTCCCGGGAAGCTGTGGAACTGCTCTTCCCAGCCTTGGAGGCACCGCGGTTTCAGCGGCACAGCCAACGCCTCGAACCGCGGCACAAGGGAGGGCTCTGCTGGAAGCAAACCGGAGCTACAGCACCACAGACCTCTGTCCTGCTCCAAACCGACTTAGTCCCGTGCATTTGACTCTAAAAAAAGTGAGTTTTCAATCGCACGTTTGGATTTTAAATCTTGTATCACATGCGATCTTACTACGCCCCGATCTCCCAGGAAAGTAACAATGGCAGAGTGGATTTTTTTGAGAGAATTTCTTAAATGGGGGTTGGAAAAGCTGCAATGAAAGCAGTCAGACCTAACCCAGAACTGCTCAACCCTCTGGGGGCAGATAAGGCAGCAAGACAAGATAAGGAATGACAGCAAACAGCGGCTCAGGGCAGTGACTCCACTGGGAAATGCGCAGCCATGGGGAAAACACCAGAGCTGGAGTGCTTGCCCCAAAATCAGCCTTCCAGCCCCTTTACACCCACCTTAGAATTGACACTTAGAAGTCTGAATGCAGCAGAAGTCAAGAAAGGCAAAGATCTCATCATCCAAAACCACAGAGGAACTTTCAAACCACTGCGAAATCCCCACCCCTGCTGTTCAACAGACATTTCCCTGGAATGGGGAGTTTGATCCAGACACAGCAAATGCCCTGGCAGCTCCAACAGCCTCTGCCCCAGGGCTACAGACCAGATAATGCCAGTCAGAGAGAAAACAAATCCAGGAGGGAAAAGCAGCAGAAGAGAAGCAATAGATCAAAGGGATGGTCAGACACCTCATTTCCACATTCCTGTTCCCAAACCCAGCCCGAGCTGTTTCCCAGGCTGGTTTTCCATGGGCTGGAGAGAGCCCAGCAAGGTTCTTGGTGCAGAATTCCCACTGAACCAGGCTCTTCATGGACTGCTTGGACAGAGGATTGGGAATCCCAGCAGGGAGGTCAGGACCTGCTCTTGAGACCAGGAAGTGCCACACTTCAGTTATCCCACATCAATCCCTGCTCTCAGCTGCCCCCAAATCCTCATGGAGAGAGGGGAGCCCTGTTTTGGGGTGGGTTTATTCTCCTGCAGGAAGAATAAATGGGATTCTCCCAGCTCTAACCAGACGAATCCCCAGTGTACAGAAGGTGCAGGGAGGTCCCCTACAAGACAAACACACATCCAAGTAGTCAAACACTATTTTTAATGCAGATTTGCAAAACGCAAGCCAAGTATTGAAAATTCAGGACATTTCATGAAAGGCATTTGGTCCTCTTCCAAGTTTCCCATCCCCAGTTAAATACTTCATGGATAAATAACAATTAAGCATACATGGCACTTTTAGTTAGGAAAACCTGATATTGCACATGATACCAAGAAATAAAAGAGTCTTTCAGCAAGTGATTCCAGCACTGTTATCAGTTCCATTTTGATGCCACTGACTTTTACAAAAGTTCTCATTTTAGTGCATAACAGGTGCCGTGTCCTTACAGAGTAAAAAGGGATCCAAGCAGTTTTAGAACAAAGAGGAAGAAAAACTGGCTCCTGAAGGAACACAGGATCTTTTACCACCAGCCTCAGTGAGGATAAAGAGCATTTCTGTGGAAAGATGACTGTCACATCACCAGGCAACAGAAATTCCAAAGCAATTCCCAAGGGAAGCTGACCAGTTTGGCTGGAAGACTGCAGTTCCTGTCTGGGCTGCTCCCATTCTCAGCCACCTTTCACTATTCCTGGCAATCACAAGGAAAACACAATGGCAAAACAGTTGTGCAACTTCCTCACAGTTCTGGAAGTTTCTCTGGGAAGCTCTGGAGCGGATTCTGTGCACAGTCCTGGGCTGGGACCCTCCCCTGGGTTCAGGAGTTCAGAAGGCACAAACACAGAGAGAGCAGCCAGTGTCACATTCAGGGAGCTGAACTGGGGCTCAGGGACAAACCTGGCCCAGGAGAAGCCACCACTACACTTAGGGTGTGTCTGTCCTGGTGTCCTGTCCTCCCTGGAATCCTGTTCTCCCTGGAATCCTGGCCACCCTGGCACTGCCACTCACAGTTTACACTTCCCAGCCAGTGTGGGATGCTGTGCTGTGCTCCCACCCCACCTCTTCTCATTCCCAAGCTGGATGAGCCCACCTGGCCCAGGAGCAGCATTGGAGAGCCCAGAAAACGCTGGGTGGGCAGAAGTGCCCCCTGCCTCTGTCATCCTCCTGCCATTCTCACCCTGTACTGGCTGGAAGCACGGCCTGAACCTCTCCCAACACCTCTCTGCATCACAACACCTTAAATTCTTGTTTTCCTTTCAAACAGACAGCTCAGACATTCCAATAATACCTTTGGCAAAGCCAATCCTACAGGAGCTGGAAGCAGCAGCTGCCTCAAACACCAAGGCAACCCATTCTATTACAATATTTTGGGAAATTTTAACCTATTTCCCTCTTCCCCCTCCAACCCTTCACCCCTTCAAACACACATAATAAGACTAAAGTCTTGATTTTTTTTTCCTGAATACAAGACTCAACTATCATGGAATAGAAGATTGTACAACAAAGTCCCTGAGATTCATCTGTACATTAAAAGATTCCAACAATAACCTCTCCAGCAAAAACTTCATATTTATTAGAAATGTTTTGAGTTGCAACACGTGGTTTATGAAAACCAATGTTGTTGTAAAAAGGTGAAAATACAGCAGATCAAGTCGCCCTTGCATTTATGCCTCAATTTAAAAGTCATTAACCCCAAAATAACACTCTACTACTTCAACTGTAGTCAAAAGTTAGAAGTACGTAAGCAACGAGGAACAACTGGAAAAAAACCCCAACTTGTTACATTTAAAATAGTTGTTTTGGCCTCAGTTTGCTGTCATCCCTCAAGCCCTTAACTGCTTTCCTTCTGAAAGTTCACAGATATTCTTCCAGCATCTTAAAAAAACAAACATCTCTTTTTAAGTGACTTTTGGTTCCACTGTATTTTGCAACCAGCTTGTTAAAAATACCTTTCCATCTTCCCAAGGAAGCTCAGTTTTCCCTGCTAGTGAAGAGAACTTAAGGCACTAACACATGAATCCTGTCAGGAATGTGAAATAGTTTGTTCTTCATGTACTGTGACACCAGTTCTTAGCAGCATCTCTCCTGAAAAGGCACTAAAACGTGGCAAACAAGGAAACTTTGGGAACTTCTGCCTGAGTGGCTTTGCAATTCCCCCTTCCCTCCCCCATTCCCTTCCAAAAAGGCACCTGGATTGGTTTGATCACTGGTTTCTGCAGCTACAGGCTCTCACAACCCTGCAGGTTCTGTCAGCTGTGAGTATGAGGGATGTCACACTCTACCAACAGCTCTTACACCACCAGGAGTTATGTTTCCAAGAGTACAGAGAACAGTTTTGTTTCAGCAAACCCAGTGGGTTCCTACCTGAGTAGACCTTCAGGTTGTGTATTGCTAGTCAAAAAAACTCAATAATTCAACTTGGTGTAAAAAATTGCACTTCCCCACTCCTTCCCCAAGCCCCGAGATCATTTCAAATTAAACACCAGACCCTGCTCTAGAGGGACATTGGTAACACAGCTACAAAGAGGTAGCTACGTGGCACAGGCCAATTTGCCTTCTTTTTCTCTTGAAATATGTTCAGCCTTCATTTGCAACAACGTTTTTCATAGGAAGTCTTGAAACAAGAGCTGTGTGTTCAGGTGGCACAGGAGGTTACCCCGGCTGGCACTGAGCTCCATCTCCTTTTGTCCAGGGCTGACCACGGGGGCCACCTGGGGGACTCAGCCTGTGCAGGGAGCAGCTGAAGGGGAGGAATGTCTGCAGAGGAATCCCAAACTCCTCTGAAGCTCCCTGCAGAGTCCCTCAGATCAGTCCCACCATTCTGTCGATCTGTCTCATGTAGTTGCTCTTCAGGGGCAGCAGGTACCTCCTCTCATCAGGGACTCTGTTACACTGTTGAGAAAATGTAAATCTTTTTAAAAACTCAAATCCAAACCCAGGCAAGCCCACCCCCTCTGCAATCTTTTCAGATCCCCCCAGTACAGGAAATTGTACCAAATAACACTTTTGACTCCAACTTTCCCTCGTTCTTTGCAGAATTCCAGCACAAATCCCATAAATGAGCAGCAAGTGTTTCCTCAGTGCAGGCTGCAGCTTCCAAACACACAGCACAGCTTGTTGTGCAACTGAGAGTTCCTTCACTATGACAACTGTGAATGTTTAAAATAATGCTCTTTTTCTGGAGCTTTGCAGGGAGGAGGGAAGGAACCACACCAGAACCTACCAGCAGAGATGTAAAAAAACTGTCCTTAACTGCTCTAGTGGAAGGTGTCCCTGCCCATGGCAGTGGAATGAGGTATCTTCAAGGTCCTTTCAACTTGAACCTTTCTGTGATTCTGTGATTAAAGCCACATCTGTTCTGGTTGGTGATGGGCACTGGAGCCACAGCTCTGGGCTCAGCTGAGGCCTTGCTAAGAAAGGTCCCCTTTACACCCCCCAAAAGCCACACTGAGGAAGACAAAGCTTGGTTTACATGACCCTCTGCTTCTCCCTTTGCCCCTGACAGCAACACTGGGGAGTTTTAAGGGCAAAGAAAAGGGGAAGGGAAAAATAATTGGAAGTAAATTAACAAAGAACAAAAAAAACCTGCAGCAAAATACTTCAAAGGGGACAGGTTTCACCTTCACCAGAATCCCTCACACGATCCCATTGATGCTGCTGCTGACAGTGCTTTTCAGGGGAGCTTCTCAGGTATTGAACACTTCTAGGGAAACACTTCACAGTGCCACTTCCAAAGGCTCTGTTTGTCCTGCCTGCCCCTTCTCCACCCCCAGGCAGGAGCAGCCTGTGCATTGCTTACGTTGGAGCTGAAGTTGGCTGCCTTGAGCTCCGTGGGTTTGGTTTTGTGGGCGCTGTCCTCCTCTGCAGGGAGGATGTCCTCCCACAGCGAGTTCCGGAAACGCCCGTCCACAGACACGATGTGGCCCTCAGTAGTAAACATGAACTTATTCCCAGATTTATGCACTGGATTCTCTTCATCAAACAACTGAAGGAGAGATGGGAGAGATGGTCATTGTAGGTGTGCCACATCCTTCATCTCCCAGTAAGAAGGAGTTGGAAACGGGTACTCACGCTTTGAAGGATCACACAAAAATACCTTTTAGTGCTAAATAATGCTGGAGCAAATGGAAATAAATGGTCTTAATGCAAGGGATGGATCTGAGCAGTTAGAAGAGAGCAGAAGAAAAACTTCTCACACAACTCAAAGTGCCCTTATTTTTCTAAGCTGCTCTGTGAGGCATTTCTAGGCTGGCATCCACTCAGTCACAGATTTATTTGGTTTTCTGCACTAAAGGAGATTGAGAACAGGGGCTTAGGCAATGTCAGCCCAAATGCTTTCTCCTGTGAGTGCCAAAGCCCAGTGGGGAGAAAGCAGAGGCTGCTCCAGGCAACTGAGCAGCAGCTCCCTCCAGTCCTGTTCCCTCTCCATTCCAGCCTCTTCCCAAAGATCTGCAGCTCTCCATGCCCAGGAACCATTCCTGGGCAGCTGCCCCACCTCAGAGATCGGGGTGAGGTCAAAGAAGAGGAGCTCAGCCTGAATCACCCCCATCCACAAACCCCAGAGCCCAGCAGGTTGTCATTAATGATGCCCAGCCCCCAACCCAACACAGTTTCTGATTAATAATTAATAACCTCCTGCCCCCTCCTCTGCCATTTCTGTGCACAGTGCCTTGGCAATGAGGAACACACACGTACCAGGTACAAATATTTACAGGTTTCACTGAGGAAAAAGCTCTCCATTCGATCCTCCTTGGTCTTCTCCACCACGTGGTGCAACGTGGCATAGCCACACCTGCAACATTGGACATTGGTTTGGGTTCAATTCCAGCTGTCCTGCTCTCAAAGTGTGCCCCAGATATTCCTTCACTTCAGAGCATTCCAACTGCCAGGGGTGAAGTTCAGATGGAACAATGGTGTTGTGCAAGC
This sequence comes from Nicator chloris, assembly GCA_013400495.1. Classification (NCBI taxonomy): domain Eukaryota; kingdom Metazoa; phylum Chordata; class Aves; order Passeriformes; family Pycnonotidae; genus Nicator; species Nicator chloris. Next base: position 191,944 of record WAAE01001568.1, on the reverse strand, counting down.
CCTCACTGGATATTGGTTCTGGGGTGCTGAGGGGTCTGTGATCACCTGAACTCCACTCAACAGCAATGTCTGACCTGGCCAATCATTACACATTTGTCTAGAAAATGAGTCAATTAATAATAAGGAATAAAAATTCATTGTCTTTCCCCTGAGCCTTGCAAGAAGGTCAGCTACTCAGTATTAAAGTCAGGATTCACTCATTGCAGAGAGTCAATCCAGGTGTTCACAGCTTGAACTGGAAGCTGATATCCCACAGCATCTGGCTTAGGGGCCATGCCTCAGTTCAGCTGAACACCATGAGGTGAGAAATAATCTTGCAGGATCCCTAGGAAAAATCCCAACTATTGTTTTCAGCAGTTTTTAGCAGCTGATCATCAACAATGCATTTTGAAAGGCAGTGATAAAATTCTGAAAGTATAAAGTTGCCACTGGACTATAATTTCATTTTCAGATGGGAAAGAAAGAAGTGCTCAATAAATAAATCATCACTTGTGGCTTTCAAGGAGGGCTGGGTTTTCTGGTTTACCTACATGTGGCAGACTGGATTCTATATAATATTTGTATAATAAAATGTAGGTATATAGCACTGAGAGAAGAAAAGAACATTGAAGACTGACTTTGCTTTTGTATATTTTTCCAAACTCTGCAGAATATCCATTCCCACATGAAGGTAAAACGGGTTCTTTGTGGCCTAAATAAGGAAGACAGACAAGAGTTAGAGTCAGCAATTTTGAAATTTTGTAAAAATAACAAAACAAAGGCCTATTGGTACCAGAGTCTTGTGTACCACAGCAAACTTATCTTTATAGGAGCATGACTTGGATTAGCCAGTGCAAGCTTCTCGTATTTGCCTTAGTGCAAATCCTAGAAAACCTGCAGTAAATCCAAACTCTCTGATCCCTTCCTTGTAGGCAGACAGTTATTTTAGTTTATTGTATCTGTGCCTGGACAGCATTGCAAGGAAAGCTGTTAAATTTGCTTCAGCAATTTTGGTTGAGCAGTCACAGGTCTCTGCCTTGTAAAAATCTGTCAGCAGCTTTTAGAAAAGGTTGTTTAGTGTTGTTTTTGCCTGCCTTATAAAAAAGGCTATTTTTGAAGCAAACAGCAGAGCAACAACATTGCACAACACTGCAGTGCCTGCCCAGAGACCTCCACGTGACAACAGGCAGCTCCAGGGCTGCCAAACTTCAGCTGGCCAGGGGTCAGGGGGCAAAAAGTGACTTTCTGAACAAAAGCATTTTGGCCAAGCCATGATGTGCACCTCAGAGAAGTCAAATACCTGATAAAGAAGATAGGTGGACTCCACCAGCTCCGGCCTCAGCGGGTAAAAGGGAACATCTGGGGCCTGCAGCTGCCAGTTGTACCTCTCTGGGAGAGCTCCATAGCGTTTCCATATGGCATAATAGAAGGCATGCAGACAAATGGCATCTTCCACATCTCCTATCAACACCTGGGCACGAGAGCAGCCAGAGACACACACACTTAGTGCTGCAAGCCAGCAAAGAGGAGAATGTGGCATCTAACACAACTCATCTCCCATAAAACACACAGAAAATAACCCCCAAGAAGTACTAATGTATTCATTCTTTGCAGTAAAAGCTTTAGCAGAGTCTCACAGCACAGAACACAAATGCTGAGGTTAAAAGAGGGAAGTTGAAAGTCTCTCAGTTCTAGCAGAGAGCAGGCCAGGCCTCCCCACATTGTTGGGTTAATGCAGAGCTGAACTGAACTCTTATCAGAGCAGCCAGATGCAAACCCACAGGTGGGAGCTCAGCTCAGAACTCAGACTCATTCCCAGCCCAGGATTAGGATGGGTCTTTAGCAGAAGGAAAGCTTACCTGCAGTCCAGGGAAAAAGGCCTGCAGAGAGTCAATCCAGGTGTTCATCAGCTGGCCCGTGTACATGTTCACGTTGACGTACAGGGGAGGGTCACCTTCTCCTTCATTGCAGGCCTCCCGACTGCCAGGGAACAACAGCAACATGGAAATGCCTCTGCCTGAGGACAGCACAGCACACTGCCACCAGCAAAGGCAAGCAGCCACTCCTCTGCTGTGCTGGGCTCATTGTCAAAGGAACCCAAACATCAGTCATGCTCTCAGAGAAGTTAATTCATAAAGGGATGTGTCCTATCTTAAGAGCTCTGCCAGCAGAATCTCTACCAAAAACTTCTGCTAGGGAAGATCAGGCTTTCAGAAGAACAAAGCAGCCAATTTGACACATTTCTTTTGCAGTGCCAGGCTTTTCTCAGCCTTAACATTTATAAATGGGACAGGAACCAGTCTGGCTTCTCTGCACCCGATCAGTTGCTGAGGAATGAGGAGACTACCACGGAAATGAGATTTTGCTTCTTACAGTAACAAGGAGAACAGATTTTCTAGAGCATGACACAAAGCACTATAAACACGTGTGTCAGATCTTGCTGGAGGATTCACTGCTCAAGGAATTGATGCTGACATGAATCACATACCCTCTCCTCAAGTGGTTCTGAATGTTCTGATAAGCAGCGTTGAACATCTCCAGGTCTTCCTTCTCCCCAAAGAGGATGTAGGACTTCAGGAGGTACTCATAGAAGGAATCTGACCCTGCTCCCAGTCCACTCTGCTTTCCAACCCAGTGACCAGTCTGGATATTCACAACATTTCCTTTCAGAACAAACACAAAGTTTAGTCTGAGGTTGTAGAGAAAAACAATCCAGTCAAGACTTGGGAACATTACACGTTCAGAAATTCCCAAGGAGGAAGGATCAAAGATTAACATCAGATGAAGTGTTACAATGGTGGATTCATCTGAGGAACACCCACACACATGCAGTTATTTTAAGTACTTTTAGTTATCTGCCAATCTGAATTATATTAATGGGGTCATACATATTAATTAATACACATTACATTAATGGGGATAATATAATTTATTAATAATCAATAAAATAGTAATAACATTAATGGGGACAATATAGATTAATTATTATATAAATACATTGTTTATATAATAAAGCAGGGCCTTCAGTTCCACTCCCCAGTTTTGTGAAAAATTCAATTTTTCGAATGTTTTTTCGAACCTGTGCCCTAAGGAGTCCTGCAGAGACTCCTTTTTTCTTACAAAACCCCAAAGTGCCATTTGTTCAACACAACCCCTGGGCACACAAGGAGAACGTGACTGAACAGCTACAGAGGGAGCAGAAGGACAGAGGTGAGGACACACGAAGGAACTGCGGCCTGATGGCACAGCCTGAGGCAGCCCACACAGCAGCACCCAGACATTACCCAGCAGTCCAGTGTTATTGCTCCTGAGGCTCCACAGGGCCTTCACAGCTCTCCTGGCCACCCATTCGAAGGTGGAATCACCAAGCAGCCTGCTGAGGATCCCAAACTCCACCAGCAAGGATCCAGCTCCTGCTGTGCAGGTCTCATTGTGGCTGTCTGGAGGAACCCCCTTCTTCAGGTTCACCTGTGAACAGGGACAGTGCCAACAGGGGCAGGCAGGCTGCACTCAGCCAGCTGTGCTCACAGCTGCACCCTCAGCTTTAGGAACAAGCCTCTTTGGTAGTTTTGCATGATGTGCAGCATGGAATGTGCACACAGACACAAACCCAGCACACTGCTGCTTGGAAAGCTGCAGTGTAGAATTCCTGACCTTCTTCTTCCAGCTTTAGAGCACCATGCTTGAAGTGGGCAAGCCTCATTTTTCTCTTACACTTGCTAACCCTTGCAAACTTCACTTTTCATGCTTTCCACTAAACATTCAGGCTTTTCCTTCTCTTCTGCTCCTCAGTGTGTGCTGTTGAAACTAAGAGCTTCCTCAGTGGATGCTCCTCCCCTTCCCCATGGAACACAGTGCTGAAGGGAAGTTACACCACCCTCAGCTGCTTTACCAGGTCCTGAACAGAAGTGAAAGTTCACATTTCTACAGCCTGGCAGGTCTGGGGAAAAGCAGTGCTGCTGTCTCCAGAAATTAAGAGCAGCCAGGCAAGTGCTAATTACAGTTTTGCAGTTTAGGATTGTTCCAGTAGTAGTGACATCCTTCTCCCTGCCAATGTATCTGCTTAAAACAAGAGGCTGTAGCATCCAAGAATCCCAGAGTATCGAGTACCCACTGAGCAGTCTTCAGGAAAATTATAAATTCCAAGCCCAGTATGATAAATATTTCAGAAGAATTTTATTCTAATATAATTGTTTTAGTAGCAAGTCACCAACAGAGTCAGTTTCCTCAGCTATTTGCATTTACAGTATTCCTTGTTAATGACAGTATTGTTTGCTGCTGTGTGACACAGGGCAGGGAATGCTCCAGCCAAACAGCACAGAAACAAATGACTCCTGACCCACAGGGAACAACAAACACAGTGAAAAATCACCCAGGGAAAACATTTACTAGACAGAAGGAACAACTTGTCTTACCCACATCACCAAAATTTAGGGCAGTGTCCCCTGTGTAACTTTGAGCAGGCTCAATACCCCAAGTGAACATAAAAGGGCACAAAATTGAAGCTGTGGGACAGGTGAAACCCTGCTTTGAGCCCATTATCCCCACTCACCCGAGGATAGGGAATGCCAGTTTTGGTGTTCTCAAAGGCTGGGAGCAGCCTCACTGCCAGGTCATGAGCCAAGTGCAGCAGCTCATTGTCATAATCCTTAATGGTCATGTCACCAAAGGGCTGCTTGGTGTCTGTAATTATGATGTGGGCAGACAGCAGGCTTCCCAAAACCCTGTGGGAAAAGGAAAATTCAGGTTTTCAGTCTGTTCTGAGCCTCATTCTTCACCTGAACACCTTACTGGTGTCATGTGTGACAGAATTATGACTTTGTGCTCCTTACAGGCACTACACAAAATGATCTGGTTTTCCCCCACCAGTAGTGAACACATGTAGAAGTCATGCTGTTGTCAGCCACAGTATCCCAAAACCTGGTTCTGCAAAATTTACCTAACCCAGGAGTTCTTGTTACAAGTTTGTTTAGGAGTGAAGACCTCCCTGCCCCTGCAAATGGCAGGAAGGGTGTTACACAAACTTAGTACTCAGAAAAAAGTAAGCCTAGCCAAGTGAAGCAGGAATAAACACTGCTTGAAAGACTCAGAAAACGAAACCCTTTGAAATCAGACAGTATCTAACCCCATTTCCAAGACAGAAGAGTGTTTTTCATGTAAAATGAAAGTGAAAGTGAGCAGAAGTCATAAAACAAAAACAAACCAGGGAAAAGCTGTCCCAGGGTTGTTTGCTGGGCACAGAGCTGAGTCTCTGCTGCAAGAGTGACAACAGGAGAGTCTGCAAGCACAGAGCTGACCAGTGTCTCACTGCTCCAGGTCACATGGGACTGATTAAAATTGTTGCCAATATGAACGGATGGAGTATTTTCATAGAAGATTAACAAACAGCTTACTTGAGGAAAAATTTTGGGAATAAAGCCTGCCAAACAACTCCTAATCAATGATTTCACTTTGCATTACATACAGCAAGTCTTTAACCATGTTACTGCTTTAAAGACAGAAACCCAGCACCACATACCTGATTGTTGCCTCAAAAACTTGGACTGTTGAGTCTTTGTCAAATGAAACTGTGTCAATCACCAACTTCACTGCCTTCTGGAATTCTGAGGAGTTTCCCATTACCTTTTACAGAAAAACAAAGGTAGTTTGTACAATTGTTGCTTCAGAAGAGGGTTAGAGAAGAGAATGGCAAGTTCACATCTTAGCCCAGCAGTCAGATTTAGCACACTGAGTGTTCAAACGGCTAGAACTATGAGTTCAAGAGTTAAGTTTAGCTTAAAACATAATTTGATTTAATGTTTATTTGATCAAAGGCCAGTCCAACCTTTCAGGTTCCTCACCCAACACTGCACATCCAGGAGTTCCCTTGTGCCTGCTTCCTACAGGTCTAACCTAGGAAGTGATTTCCACTGCATCCAGAGACAGATGTAAATTCAGCCTGAGCTTTAGGGGAGCAGGAATGTGGAAGGAAAGCAGAGGTTCCTGCTTGCCTGAGCTCATGAAAAGGCTGGGACATACCTACATTTTTAACCAAAGCACCAGGTGCCAGCTGTCCCCATTACCCAGACCCAGTGGGAAAGCATCACGTGTTTGATCTGAGCAATGAGGAGCACAACAGGCTTCCCCCATTGCATCAGCTTCTGAAACACAAGAGACTTTAGCAACCACAACCTTTACATTTGAGAAAAGAAGCTAAGCACTGCCCTGCTGGTGATGGAGGACAGGAAGGCACCGTCATCAGCCACACAGCACGGATCCAAAACTTCTCTCTCAGTAAAACCCAACATTTCCCGCACTTCTGCTTTTAGTTCTGCTCAGAGCTGCCCTGCTCAAGCAGCTCCTCACCAGTGCTGCAGTACCAGGGTAGAATGGGAAGGGGTTTATATCCCAGAGAGCCCAAACCACCTTCTGCACCAGAGGAGATACACATCCCCTGTGGCTCCAGCACATCAGTGAGCTCTGACACTCCAGAAGGCACAAAACCTGCCCTGGCTGCACAGATGAGAATAATGAAACCTACTGGGGTCTCTGCAAATGCCCAAGTATGAGGAGCTCTTCCTCATGACCCATACCCTGGCACTAACAAAAAAATGAGCTGTTCTTCACATTATCTTCTAGTTTTATCAGAAATGCAGGTGAGAAGCTGCTTCACGGGTTTTCCCCGCCTTCCTTTCAGCACTCTTCACACAGATCTGCGTGTCAGTCAGGCCCTCTTTGCCAAGTGAAACAACCAGAGCTCTTCCAGCTATTGTGCACACCAAGAACCCTCCTCCTGATGGACCTCTCAGCAACTCACAGCAGCTCCAGCTCAAATCCACCCATCCTGAGCACCAGAGTGATGGCATATCCCAAAGAGATCTCATCTGAACCTTGAGGAGGAGCTGCAAAATTTCCTCTGCCTCTTCTGGAACTCTCTTCTGACACCTCCAACTACTCTCATTCTGTTACCCCCATGTGACATTGCTGGTTTGTGATCCAGCTGTTAGCTTGTGGTCCAGCTGTTAGCTCATGATCCAGCTGTTTGCACCACCTGGGCAAGCCTCGGGGAGCACCCCCAGCCAGGGCAGGTCCCAAGGTGACCAGGGCAGCGTCCCCATGCCAAGGACTCACCGCCAGTGTGTCCAGCGCATCGATCAGCGTCAGGGAGTAGTTCCCCAGCACATCATTGATGTTCAGGTTGGAGCTGGAAGAGCAGAATCACAGAATTGTTAAGGTTGGAAAAGATCTGTGCAGATCATCCAGTCCAAGCCCCTGTCCAAGCAGGGTCACCTGGAGCAGGTGACACAGGAACGTGTCCAGGCAGGTTTGGAATGTTTGTCTCCAAAGGGGGAGGCTCCACAACTGCTTGGGCAGCTGTTCTACAGCTCTGCCCCACCATGGAAAGCAGTTCATTCCAGTACCTGAAGGGAGACTGCAAGAAATATGGAGAGGGACTAGAGTGACAGGACAAGAGGAAATGGCTTCAAACTGCAGGGGAATAGGTTTACATTGGATATTAACAGGAAATTCTTCCCTGGGAGGGCAGGGAGGCCTTGGCACAGGGTGCCCAGAGCAGCTGTGGCTGCCCCTGCATCCCTGGAAGTGTCCAAGGCCAGGCTGGACACGGCTTGGAACAGCCTGGGACAACGGAAGGTGTGTCTGCCCATGGCAGGGTTAGCACTGGATGGGCTATAAGGTCCCTTCCCACCCAAACCATTCCACGATATATACAGAAGTGGAACTTGTTGTATTTTAGCTTATAGCCATTACCAACTGTCCCGCGGCTGGGCAGCACCGGGAGGAGGCTGGGCCCAGCCTGACCCCCAGGGAGACACACCGGGACCGATGCCAGCCCCATGCCCGTGCCCGTGCCCACCCCGGCCCTCAGCAGCCATT
>WAAE01001568.1:142011-183555 GCA_013400495.1 Nicator chloris | reverse complement strand
CCCTTCCCACCCAAACCATTCCACGATATATACAGAAGTGGAACTTGTTGTATTTTAGCTTATAGCCATTACCAACTGTCCCGCGGCTGGGCAGCACCGGGAGGAGGCTGGGCCCAGCCTGACCCCCAGGGAGACACACCGGGACCGATGCCAGCCCCATGCCCGTGCCCGTGCCCACCCCGGCCCTCAGCAGCCATTCCCCCGCCCGGCCCCGCTCCCGGCCGCACTCACGGGTCGCGGCGGTCGGGCCCGCGGCCGCGGCAGTGCAGCGGGTCGAGCTCGTCGCGGGGGAAGGCGTGCTCCATGTAGCTGTCGTAGCCGAACACGAACATGCCCCGGGCAGCGTCCCGCAGCCGCGCCCGCAGCTGCGGCGGGAAGGCGCCGCTGTAGCGCCGCTCGTACTCATCGCCNGCAGCAGCAGCAGCCCCAGCACCACTGACCGCCATCGCATGGCCGCCCGCGCATAGCGCAGCGGCGCCGCCCGCGCCGCGCTGCGGCCCCTTTAAGAGCGGAAAGGAAACACGGGTCGGGAGCGGCGCGAGGCCCGCCCACGCCGCGCTGCCATTGGTGAAGCCGGCGCGGAGGTGGGAGCGGCTGCCGGCAATAGGACGAGCGGTGTGCCACTCAAGGGCGGCGCCCGGCGGCGTTAAAGGGGCGGGGCGGCACGGGGCTGTCGTGGCACGGCTCGCGGCCGCGGCTCCGCCCGGGCGCAGGGGCAGGGCGGGGCCGGCCAGCGGCGCGGCCTCCCCGGACAGGCCCGGGCCATGGGCCCTGCCTGCGGTCACATCGCCCGCGGAGCGCTCCGGGCTGGGCCAGAGCGGCTGCAGAGCTGGGAAAGGCCCCGGGATGTCGGTGACAGCGGCTGGACAGCAGCAGGAATTTTCCCCATGGAAAGGGTGCTCAGGCCTTGGCGGGGGCTGCCCTGGGAGGTTTGGAGTGTCCATCCCTGCAGGTGCCCGAGGCAGGGCTGGAGGGGGCACTCAGTGCTCTGGGCTGAGGACAAGGTGGGCATCGGGCACAGCTGGGGCTCGATGATCGTGGGGTGTTTTCCCAGCCTCAGTGATCTGGGATTCTGTGACACGTGTGACCCGCGGCTCCTGCAGCCCAGTCCGGGGTGGCACCAGGAGCCCCTCGGGCCTGTCCTGGAGCCACAGAACACGGCAGGGAACGACCCCGCCGAGGGCAGGAGCTGCGTTCCCCGGGCTGCAGGGAACTGCGGTGGGAGGAAGCCAAGCCACGCTCCCGGGCCAGGATCGGAGGAGATGGACACAGGGATTCCCATCCCGCACGCCAGAAGAGACTGGAGAACAAGGTGGCAAGCAGAGCAGCAGGTGTGACCGCAGCACCGGTGACCCCGCGGGTGGGCTCGGGGAGAACAGAGCAGCTGCGGGGCCCCAGAGCTGCAGAAATAGGAGAGCTGACAAACGCCGAGTGTGGATATGAGAGTGAACACGCTCCGGCAGTACTGGTAAAACCAAACCTCTTTGAAGATAAGCAAAAGAACAGAAAGAAACCACAGCTGAGGGAGGTAATGAGGAAACCCAGCTCCGAGCTACCCCAGCAACCTCAGCAGCATCCGAGTGACCAGCTGTGAACAGGTCACTTGTCACTCAGCTGAGCTGCCCTTTCACGCTGGAGTTGCATCCTTTTACCAAAGTGCCCGATTTGTTACAAGGAAATGGGACAGAATATGAAAAATGCCTACATGGGAAAAAACATAAAGGACTTACTAAGCACAGACAGACAACCAGACAATAATGATCTTCAGGTCTTAAGCCTGAAGTCAGATCTTTGTTTTCCAGTTATTGTAACAGAAACAGTAGAATGAATAAATCCAAACCAAGAATCACAACTCAGTGGTTCATCCAGACTTCTGGATGCAAACTTTGGACAAAATCCTCTAGCCTGGACAATCTTTCAGTTCCCTTCCTCAGTCTGCAGAATTCATGGATCTTTTCAATGTTATTCAAACCAAGAAGGGAATTCATTATTAATTCTAAAAAGAGGAAAATTCCTCCTTGTTGCAAAGACTGAATTATCCACACCCCAAGTTAATTCAATTACACAAAAGCACCTTAACAGTTTACTTACTCTTGAGACTCTTGTGAGAATCAAGTTTAGCTTTAAATTTCACACACAACAACTTTTTCTTCCTCTACTGACATATTTGCTCTGTTTATTGAATAATATGGTTCAGGAACTTCAGCCCAAAGGGTCTTTTCAGAGAGAAACACAAATGAGACCAACCAGTGCTTCCAGTACCAGAACAAAAGTAATCAGAAATGGGAATTTCACAGCCTGGCCTCTCCAAGTTGCCTGCACTGAGCACAACGTTTACAGTCACTCTCCAAATGAGGTTATGTAGTTGAATGTTTCTCACAATTGGGTAATGAGGGTTCTTAGATATTTCTAACAATAGTAAAAGCAGGTGTCCTACTACAGATGAATATGCAAAAGAAGTGGTTTTCAACAACACTTTATTGAAGCACTTCAAAATTATCACAATGATAGATGTTGCCTTTAACAGAATAAAACCTGTCATGTCATAATTAAAAGGCACTAATCCTGGCACAAAGGTCTACTAACCCACCTTCCACTGGGAGGGAAATAAAAACATCAAGTATTTCACTTCTCCTTTTAAAGAGTATGTGCAAAGCCCCTCTGAGTGCCATTGGGTGCTAGCCATTGGAGTGACACGCCAGAGAAAACCTCTCTGTTTCACCAGGACACATCCAGCATCTGCAGCCCTAAAGCAGCAGAGCACTCTGGAGGATCATGGTCTGGTGAGACAAGTGGTTCTGCACTCACATTTTGGGAACTAAAGCCCTGAAGCTCAGGCACTCACACATTGCTTCTCCTTTAACATGATTCACTGGTGTCAGAGACACAGCTAAATATCCTGCTTTCCACCCCTTCTTGGGATCCACACTCGTCAGGGTCAGTGCAGGAGCAAGGAGGGGAGCAGTGCTGGGCATGCTGGGGGAGCACAGTTCCTGCACAAAGCAAACCAGGACGTGCCACTGCACAGCCACGGCAATGACAAAGGAAACCTCAGGGAAGTTAAAAGCTTGACAATCCTGCTAAGCCATACCTCAGGTTATTACAGATCCCTGCACAACATTACTAGATTCAACAGAGAGACTGGTTAAGGCATTTTCTTTGGCCTTTACTTCTACCAGAAAGTGAAGATTATGCAGTTTGATATGTCAGCACCCAAAACCTTTCCAACCTGTTTCCATCAAGATGCAAAGAGAAAACATAAATCATTGAGAAACTGGATTATTGGTTCCACGGATCATGGAACAGCTCCACATTTGTGCATCTTTCCTGTTGCCAAGTGGTGGGACAGAGCTGCTCTGTGCAGCTGTCCCTGGGTGATGGGGACTCCCCTGCTCTGTAATTGCACCTTAAGGAACCACCACCCCACTGAAGCTGCGAGGACAGGGACACTCCAAGGAAAACTCTCACACAGCTGGAGCTGTGGGGACAAGCACAACCATTCCTCACCTCATCACTGCTGCTCCAGGAACACTTGCAATGAACAGAGCCAGCACCAAGGACTGAGAGCTGACTTAAACCTCAGGACAGCACACAGCCCAGCAGGGCACAGGGGCAGGACTGCTGTCCAGCTTCCAGGTATTCACCACCATGAGTTCTCTCTGGCTCAGTGTCTGCCTTTTCACAAGAGCTGCTTTTCTTGACATGCCAACAGTCAAGACCTGCATCAGAGGAGTTTTAGGACTATGGCTATTGATGTCAAATGCAGTAATTTATGAAACTAAAATGCATCCCCAAAAGCAACTTTTATGAAGAGAACGGAAAATTTAATCAGCCTCTTTTTACTGTCCGTGCTCACTATAGAGCCTGAGACAAATAATCATGGTGAGATTACATTTCTAGAACACAACTACAGCCTCCAAGTTCAGCAAACACCACTGCTAATGCCTGAACTCCACACCTTTATTGGGCCAGAAAAGATTTAACCTTGAACATAAAGTGCCAGTTTTCAGTTCAAGGCTGAAAGGTGTTGAGAAGGAAACACTTCCTACACTTCCCTTTTCAGAGGAAAAGGTACCTGGCAAGTTACTCAAGCCCAGAAACAGAACAAGTGCAGCCCTGTGCACTGGAATAAAACAGCCACTCTGAGGTCTCCTTCCTGCTTCTGGAGGAACCAAGGGCATCTGGCAGAGCAGCACCAGAACAGCTGTGAAAGCCAGCTGGGGGCATTGTGGGGAATATTGCAAATGCACCTTTTAGAGTACACACATTATAGGGGGCCCCTGTGTCTCCCTGCTATTTACACCTAGAAACAGAAACTGGTACAGAAATACCACATCAAGCAAAGAGCTGTGGGCCAGTTCATACCACAGCTGATTTACTGAGTGATTGGTACTGGTATCACACCACCCAGGCTGACAAGGCTCAGAGCACTAACATGGTTTTCAGATTTCTGTCTAGAGACATTTTGCTTTGACTATGAACTGCAGGGAGCTTGTTCTGCATGCAGGAAACTCCATAAGAAATACGCACAGGATCTTTAACAGTTCACTAGTCCTTCCCACCAGCTGAGTTACATATGAAAGATGCTCAAAGACCTGCACTCAGGACTAAAAACTAACCTGACACAGCTCAGCAAATTTGAAAGCTTAGAGGGAGACAAGCCTGAAACAAGACATCCAATTTCTTACCATTAATTGGAAGATGCTGACAGACAGTCCTATAAATTAATCAGTATCCTAAGAGAAATTAATACAACAAAAACCTTTGGGAAGAACAGTCAGTGAAACTTCGTATTAAAATCACAGCAAAGATTTTGTTCAAGACCTCAGTCAACAAAAGCCTCACTTTTCACTGAGCTAAGAATCTTTCTGCTTTAATTGGCAGTGAATGATCAGGCACTGCAAGATCTGACACTTGTGCTAGAAAAACAAAGGTTTTACTCTAGGCTCACACAAGAGCCAAGCTTGCAGACACATGCATTTCTCTCCTGAAATCAGAGCTCCCCTGAAGAAGGCTGCCCCTACTTCAGACCCTGCAGCTGACCAGTGCTTTTCACACACATAAAAAAGCCCTGAATCTGCTCAGACTGACTATCGGAGCTTGCTCAGGTAAGGTGAGCAAGCCCCAGGCCTCAAAGGTAGCTTTGTGAGCATTTCATTGCAATAGTTGAACGACAGAATATAAATCAGGTCAGGTATTGACCAATCCTTCTTCCCCCACTGTAATCTTTGGCAGAGGAGACAGACATCCCATCATATTCATCCATGAGTTCAGCCACATCAATTCAAGTCAGGCAGTTAAGTGTCAATACAACCCTCAAAACATAAGTTTATTGAATAAAGCTGAAGAGCAGTAAACCAACATATGCATCCACCTAAATAAAAAAATTCACGTATTTACAAAGTTCAGTAATTGTATAAGTTGTTCACATGCAGAGAGTAATGCACAGGTTAACAATTGGTAGTGTTTGGATGCCATAAATGCTGAAAGCAGTGAAGTAGATAAACACCAAACACATCAAGTTTAGCTATAGGCCAGTTAACTAAACAGTGACCTGGTCCCCCACAAAGATTCACACATTCTAGTTTTGTTTCCTTATTATAGGCACAAGCAAATTTGCTAAATAAAAGTAACTGTAGCAGTTCTGGTGAACTCAGGACTACAGTAGCAAGTTAATACACCCTCTCCTCTACAGCACCAGAGTATGGATTAATTGAAATCATGCTTCAGACAACTGAAAGGGGACAAAAAGTTCAAATGCAACTTCAGACTGAAGGAAGGCAGGCAGCGTGTAGTGTCTGTGCAGCAGTGCCAGAGCTGGGACACCACAGTAAGGCCATGGCAGTCTGCACTGACACTGGCTTGTCAGAACTGAGGGCACTGCTCCCAGCCACAGGCTCCCACGGGATGCAAACCACATGGAGGTGAGGAATCACACACAGTGTGAGGCAACACAAGCAGCTGCACCATGGATCTGCACACACGAGTAGCTACACTGACACTGCTGGATGAACAAACCAGTCTTAACAAGGCTGTCCCTTTCAATATGCTGAAGTCACTGAGAAAGTAAAGCTACAGAAACATTACAGTCTTGAGTTTTACACACTTCCCTAAGCTGCAGGAGCTGGTCAAGAGACCGGATCAATTCATTGGCTCTCTTGTGCTTTGACACAGCCAAACATTTCATTGCATCTGACAGGCTTTGCACATGGTTACATGGAGAAAGCAGGCGGGTCTAGAGTTGTCACAATAGCCCAGGTATTCCATAGCACCAGGTGAAACTGTGCCCAGCCATTCCAGGAGCAGGAGAGACACTGACAATTACACACAGATTGTGCTAAAGGTCAACAACTGCCTCGATACAAGAGCATCAGTAATTTGGGTGTCATGCAGCTGCTCAGAATGCGTGTTCTGGTTTCAGAGAGAGACCACGAGTATCTGGAGATAGAAAAATGTATTTGAACAAAGCCTGATGTTCCTAGCGATTTGTTTTCATGCTGGAATACTCCAATTTTTGAAAGTTTGACAGAACAGTCCATTCCCATCCCCCACATAAATGTTAAACAGAAGCAACAGAATGATTTTAAACAGATGGCTTTCCTAATTCACCAAGAGTTTTCTTTTTCAAGTGACAGGATCTCAGCTGCAGATTAGTGATGCTGATCTACGCCTTGTGCTCCCCTCTGCAGTTTCCACTTCTCTGCTTACGTACACACATCACATGCATTTGTGAGATCATTCAGTATCCCACAACTCACGCTTAAATGTTTTCTAACTACTGTATGTGGCATCTTACAGAATCTTAATGCTGTCAAGCATCAGCATCTTCAAGCCACTAAACACTAGAAATAAAACACTTGCTGAAAATCATATAAAAACCTGGCCCTGAAAAACCAGAACAGAGTGTACCATCGTAGTTAACATGGTAGAGATATTTTTTTAAAAAGCCCCCCCACAACCCTCCCACCACAGATGGTTGTAAAATAAATATTTGTGCTGACTTTATCATGACAACTCTAGTTGTTTTGTGACAGAATAGGAATACAAGTCTTCAGCAGTGCACATGAGAAATGAACCGTGAAAAGGCAGATTCTTGATACAGGATTTTTGGGTAGTATCTCATTATGGAGGGAAGTGGACAATTGAGATTATGGCCAACTGGTACTGGAGATTCCAGGAAGACTTCAGCTTCTTCTAGATTTTGAATGCTGAATAAGCCACTGAAGCGTGATATCTATAGGGAGAGAGAAGAGAAGTCCCACATTCAAGTGTCTGTATGACATAAGTGGCAAGGCTTTGGTATTCCAGTGTCCCAAACACAGGACAGGAATATCCAAGCCCTTCTCTAGAGGATGGCCCAGGCAGATGAACAGAATGATTTTTTAGGATGCTTGCTGTCCATGCTTTGATCCTATAACTGCCCAGCATCCTTTAGTTAACAATGGCAGGCACTGCCTCACACATCCTGGTTC
This sequence comes from Nicator chloris, assembly GCA_013400495.1. Taxonomy (NCBI): domain Eukaryota; kingdom Metazoa; phylum Chordata; class Aves; order Passeriformes; family Pycnonotidae; genus Nicator; species Nicator chloris. The sequence goes on along the minus strand of WAAE01001568.1, from coordinate 176,083 downwards.
CTCAGTCCTGTCCAGCTCTGGAAAAAAGATACTCCTTCATGGGACACTTCACTATGGCTCCAATAATCAGTTTTAGATCAGCACTGCTCTATTCAGCCAGCCTGCAGCTCCTCCCCTGATGAGAACAAAGCTGCTTTAGCCCTGTGCCACAAGGCATCATGCTCCTCCCTGCCTGGAAGAAGCTCTCCTAAGGAAGGGCAAGGCCCTGGCTCCCTCCAGCAGCTGCTTCCTCAGAGCCTCAGGGATGCTCAGCTGTGCTGGGAGCCTTGTGTGGATCTCCACAGAAGGGAGTCTCCACTTCCATCCATCGTGTCTGAACCTTTAACTGATGCTAAGCTGAGAGGGGCTTCTTGGAAGCCACAACTGTTCCACAGACTATTCAGTTTCCCTAGAAAGAAGCTTTTTCCCTATAAAGCCATCCTGGTATCCTTTAGAGCTTCTTCTGGGAGCATCACCCTGAAGTTTTCTCATCAGCAAACTCCTTTTACCCTGGAAATGCACCAGTGTTAATCCCATGGCAGCTATGGAAGGCATCAGGAAAAGGATGGAGAGTGTTGTAAATTCTGTTTTCACTCAGCTCAGATGACTCAGTTTACTCACAAAGCTTATGGCAAATGGCAGAGATTACACAGGACATGGTTTCTGCTTTGAACTCCACAAGTTCTAAAGCATTTGATGTCTGTGCCAGAAAAAGGCACTGTTTGGCTGCAGGGAACAGAGACTGGCAGATGCCACAACACAAACTGCTCTGATAACACAGCAAGGGAAGGTGATTATTTTGAGAGAATGACTTGAGGAAAAACTTGATGCAAGTACTTGGCATCCTCACCAAGTGAGGCAGAGGTGAGAGCACCTGACAGAAGTATAAAATAATTTAGGCCAAGCCAATGGACTAGTCAGCTCTTTCCTGCAAAGTGACTGAAGAAAGGAGCAGATTTCACAGGGACTGACATTTTTTGGTAACTACAACCCCTAAAACTTTAACACCAGTCAGGCTTCCTCACTGCCATCAGGAGTTATGCTGAATTTAACCAGTGCACTCACATAATGGTCTTTGATTTGTTCCCGGTTTCCTGAAGACAGAACTTTGTGTTTAAGAAGTTACAATCCCCCCAATCCATCCTCTGACAGCACTTCATAATTCTCAGTGTTTTGGGTTAAGAGTTACCTATATTATCTTTCTCTTTGCAAGAAATTGAGTAGCAGCAGATTTCTCTGTCCTGAATAGCAGCAAGGTTCCTAGGAAAGAGAGAACATTTCAGCACACATTTCACTGACACAAGGACCCTTACTGACAATCTGAACTGTTCCTCTCCCCCCTCCCCACACAACTTGTTCTGTACAATATTCAGTAACCTGCTGTTGCTGAGTTTTCCACTCATGCAAGCTTCCTGATCTAATAACAACCCTATGTACATGAATTTATTAAGAGAAATGTTTCTTAGCAAGGGTTAGACTTACATCTTTTCAATTAGCTGTTTCTCATCCAAAGCATTAGGAAGGTCTCTCTTATTTCCAAGTACTAGCACCTGAAATCCAGAGAAGGAAATGGTTGTGGCTTTGCTTAAAAAAACCCCTAACAAACAGACAAAAACCCCAACCAAAACCAAAAAACTTCAAGGGAGTCTCATGAGCAGTCTGCATTTGCCTATTAAATCTAATTGAATGAGATATTCACTGTTAAACCAGATCAAGAAAGAAGACTGACCTAGTCACAGGGAAAGGGGGGGGGGTACAAATAAACTTCTGTGCAAAGAGCAAGCAAGAGAATATGTCAGCTGATAAAACTGAGAATGTTTGCAGCACACTCATGTGAGATTCCCCAAATTTGCTCTGCACTTCCGTACTACACTGTGGTTAACCTTCAGTCAATAGCACAAACTCATCCTGTGGAATCCTCTGAACTACTGTTTCAATTGTATTTATTATGTTTTGTGAGCACTGAATCAAATAAGACCACTGAACGTCAAAAATTGGTTGAAGGCACTGGGGGCAGGTATCGTTCATGCTTGTACTGACCAGTAAGGTTGGGCCTTACAATTCAGAGTTCAAGGCAGACTTCAGAGCTGCTCAAGTGATGCACATTCCTCAGAGGCATTTAATGGTGTTTAAGGTGATGTTACTTACAGGGATTCCTTGTAACTGGGGCTTATCTAGAAGATTGTGCAGCTCATTTCGAGAGGCTTCTATTTTGTCACGATCTGCAGCATCTACCATGTAGCTTTAAAGAGAATTTCAGGTTAGGTCAGTGACACTGAGCTCCTGCAGAAACATCACTGTTTCCTTTACACTGCCAGGTCTGAGCACATTCAACAAGGCTTTCAACAAAGCTAGGACTTCTGAGCAAAGAATTTAGTTCTTTAAAAAAAAATTCTCTAAGAGCAGAGTAGAAGGAAGATGCTTTGAGTTAGCACTGCCACCCAGTTCAGACAGGGAGGAGCTAGCACTCCAGATCAGACACTGATAAAATAACCCATCCTGAGCCCTGAACTTAAGGGTGAAAAAGGTCAGTGTGGTTGCAGTGCAGGTTCAGGATTACAAGAAGAACTACAGAGTCAGGCATGCAGTGTTAGGAAGGCTCCCAGAGAAGAGAGGCACATGTGAAGGAAGCAGAGGTGAAGGAAGGACACTTACACAATAGCATTAACTCCTCTGCAATATCGCTCCCACATGCTTCGGAATCGGGGCTGCCCTCCTATATCCCAAATCTTAAGGCAAGGGGAGAAAGACAATTTAGCCATGCACTGTGTTTAAACATGTCAAGCAAAGATAAGACAAGAAATCACAACAGTTTTTCCTTTCTCCTTAAGCAGCTGCTTGATCTCTCCCATGTTAAAACAGGAATAATCCCTTGCACAGCTGCTCAGAGCTTAGGGCCCAACAGCAGGAGATGCAAACTGGAGCACCTTGCACCAGACACAAGAACATCCTGTGTATGAAGCTTACACACTGAGGTACACAAGAAAATACAATGTATTCACTTAAAGCTTTGCTTTTGATGTAAACCTTCCTTTAAGCAAACTGATGAGCAGGAAAGCAGCATCTCTGGGCCTCAAACATTCAGATCTAAGCCAGACAGCATTATCACAACAGTGCTTTAACTAGTCCATGAACCTGGGAATCACACACAGATTCTCATTTCAGAAACTCCATAAATAAACATAAATGTCTTCTTAAGCTACTCGACAGATTTAGCTGAGCCTCTTCAGTTTTCTATATTTGCCTCAAGGCTGGAAGCAAAACACAGCAAACATGTAAATTTCGAACTAGAAACTAAAAAAAAGCAGTCAACAATGGCAACATACCTTTATTGTAACATTACCCTTTGTAACTTTCCTCATGTTGAAGCCCACAGTAGGAATCATATCTTCACTGAATTGACCTGACTGAAAAAAAAAGAAAAAAAGAGGAAGTTAAATTTAGTGGTTATCGACAGAACTGGTTTACATAGGAAAATATCACAAGTTTTTTCTAACCATTTGCCTTCCAACTGAAGGTTTTATGGCCAAGAAGTCATGGATGTTAAATCCACGTGTACTGGAGCTTGTATGAAGTCAGACAACTTTAATTTCTTAGAAGCACTGAAATCATTTTTCAAGCCTTGAGGCAGCCAGGGGAGCAAAGTCACCTGGGAAGGTGCTTTGCACAGTTTAACAGATGGACAGCAGGGCAAGGGGAGGAAAAGAGCCAGTCACCTACTTCTGCTGGAGCCAAGGTCTGCATGTCAGGATCTCCCAGTTACCTGGGAGCTAGAAATATCCAGAAGGGCTCCCTCTGATGCAAGCTGCTCTCTGGCCAGCATTTGCAGTAATAAATCACTCTTGTGGAGGAAGCCTCCAGCCCACAGGTACGGGGTGACTCCCTGAGGAGTGTTAAAGGCTGCAAAGTGGAAGGACCTGACAGGTCAGCGTCCTGCCAGGCCGCAGCGTCCAACGTGTCCAGCAGTGGCAAATGCAGCTCCAGAGTATCTGAGCCTGTTTCCAGCAGACACTGAGCATCACTCCCAGCTGGGACAGAACTGCTGCAAACAGCACTGCACTGGAGAGCTTCTCCAGTGGCAGATGTTTTACTGCCTGTAACACTTCCATCTGCAGCAGCTTGAGAGCCAAGTTCCTGCAGCCGTAACAAGAGTTTTCAACACTGCTACAGATTTCTCCCTTGGCTGTTTGGCAGAAGGTGAATCAGCCACAGTGGCCATTATGAAGCTCACTACATCCATTATGTGTAATAGAACCAGACAGTCAAGCACATTTGGAAAAATTAGGGTTGATCTTGAAGCATTCAGTTGTTTAGTTAGGGTTTGGTATCACAGCAGCAAAGTCTGCATCTCTCCCCTGACACTGCCCAGAGAAGTTCCCTGGGGTTCAAAGCCTTTTGAGATCTCTGAAGCAGACACACCACCCTAGAGTTAGGCCCACAAACTGCAAGGAGCAACTAAACCTGACTAGGTGGCCATGAAGGGTAACAGCTCATGGCTTGTATCAGGAGCAGTGTGGCCAGCAGGACCAGGGTGGCACGAGGAGCTCGGGTCAGACCCTGCAGCACTGCTTCAGAAGCCACTCTACCCTTCCTACAGCAGCAGGGTGGGTGCCCAATGGGAATGCCAGTCCAGGAGCTCCCCACTCCTGCCCAGAATTCCAGGGCCTGAGCTGCCCATTGCAGCCAGAGTGGTCAGCACAGCTCAGAGCTGCTGGTCAGCCATGCTGCCACGGCTGGGGCAGCTCAGTTCAGCTCCTCAAACCAATCTTGCCTCTGAAGGGTCACTTGCCAGTTGCTCAAGCACCACAGCATTCCTGCCTCCACATTCCTGCCTCCACAGCCACACCCCACACCCACAGCTCCCATCCCAGCGTCTCCCAAGCACTCCCTGAGCCTCCATCCCTGTGCTGCTGAGCCTTACCCCAGATGCTGCCAAGAATTCCCACTCAGATCCTTCCAGATCCTTCTCTCGAGAGCTGTTCTTATCAATAGGAACACACATTCCAGGAACCTCCTGGACTCATCACCTCCCTGCTGGCTTTATTTCCAGCAGACATGTGGGAAGCTGAGGTCCCCTCAGAGAACAAGGCCTAGCCACGGTGAGACTTCTCCCAGCAGCTTAAGGAGGATTTTGGTGCCTCTTCATCCTGGGCTGGGTGGTCTAGAAGACTCCCACCACGATATCTGCCTTGTTGACATTCCCCCCGATTCTTACCCATAAAGAACCTTATCATGAACCTCATCAAGCTCTAGGCTGTCCAAACACGCCCTGCCCATCCCTGTGAGGAGTTTACAGCCCTCCCTTGCAGCACTCACTGTGCCAGTCATCCTACTAATTGCAGCATGTTCAGTACCAATTTCATGTTCTCCCACTGCTCTTTTAGGATACAGATTCCTGCAGATTGGAGCAGGACTTCATTTGCCACATCTTTAATGTAATGTTGAAATTACTGTGACCCACCACAGGGAAACTTGTACAGAATCTTCAAGAAAGCTGCTGTATCTTATTCCTTCCCAAGTGCTCTCTACCCACGCTGCACATCCCCAAACTTGTTCTGACTTGCTCAAAACCTCAAAACCTTCAAACTGTGGTCGCTCAGTTGAGTTTCAGCTGCCTGTTCTCTGCTTTGCAGAGGGGCAATCCAGAGCTGACAGGAACATATGGGTCAGCTCAGGGCCCCATTTGAAAGACCTTCCCCTGATGTGAGTGTGGGTGTTCCTCTGCTCATAGGCAGTGGGCCCAAGGAAAGCTACTGGCAGTCACCTTCTCTTTCAAGACAGGTCAAAAATTGGTCAAAATGATTGTTAAGGATTTTAGCAGCACACAGTGATCTCCTTTGATGGATTCTACTACCACATTCAACAGTCTTGGCCCAGAAACAGTTCTCTAAACTCAGAATTTAGAGGGCTTTTGTTTACTACCTCCTCAGAGGAAAAAAAGCCAGGAATTCAGCTTCAACTTAGAGTATTCATATGCAAAAGCTACTCGAAGAGCAGAACAAAAGGAACATACTTTTACTAGCAGTCACCTCCCTGGAATCAGCCTTCCCTCCCAGAGCAGAGCACTCTGGTGCTATCACTGTGTGCTCACATTAAGATGCTTTCTCCTTCTAAACCACCAGCTTTAAACCAAGTTTGATCTGCACAGCAATATTTTCAATTCCCGATGGGAAGCCTTTGGCAGTTGTCACACACAGCAGCACTGCTCCAACGCTCATCAAGGACAGCAGGAGTAGCTGCTGACAAATGCAGCAATGCCTTGTTTTCAGCACTGGTGCCCACCCCACCATGCAGACCCTGAACTCCCTGCAGGGCTGCTGGAAGGGCAGGAGCTGTCCCAGCAGGGATTCTGATGGAAGCCTCAGCCCCGAGGTCACACAGACCACACAGCACCAGCACAAACCGAAGGTCACCAAACAAAGTTAACTCCAACCCGTGTGGGAGATAAGGGACAGGGAGACTAAACAGAGCCAATTTCAGAGGCCACATGCACAAGGAACCCACAGGAGTAATCCTTCAGCCTCCTGGTTTAAGAGATGCTCCCTTCAAAGCTCCTGGAGAACCCAAACATGAGATTTTAGTGCAGCATGAACCCACTTACCCAGTTGAGTACTTATGTTGGATAAGGATCATTCAGAGCAGCAAAACTGCATCCAGACTGACCTAAGGGACTTTATTCCATAGATCAGTTTGGGTTCAGCTCACCTTGTATCAGCAGCAGCACTAAATCACAGACTGCAGCATTTCTGAACAAGCCAGCTACAGGTACAGTGCATTTCCCAGAGGAAAACTTAGGACAAGTGTTAACTTGCCATCCCCTGACATTCCAGAAGTGTACAAAGGATGTGAGTTTAGTCTCTTTTATAATTTAATTAATATTATAGCAACCTTATTAAACCTACTATTTCCAGCTGTCTTGAGCCAAAAAAAAAAAACATAAACCAAACAAAATCACATTCGGGTTTCTTTATCTGCCTCTCCATAACCATAAACTCCAGCCAGAAATTCAAATTCCAGGAAGTTATGGAATGGTAGAGTGGGACAAACCTCAAAGACCACCCAGTTCCACACCCTGCCATGGGCAGGGGCACCTCCCACTACACCAGATTGCTCCAAGCCCTGTCCAGCCTGGCCTTGGACAACTTTACCAGACTGTCAGCCCCCTAAGCAGCTTGATTTTGATTGCACAGCCTGCACAAGGACATTCTTTGTATCATCTGAGAAAGTCAAGGCAGCCTTTAGTTTGTATCTCATAAAGCTGACATGATTCACTACTGTTATAGGACCAATTTCTTCATACAGACTTTGTTATTACACAGCAAAGATTGTTTTATCTTTAATCATAATACTTTTCATCCAGCTAGATGAGATCACAAACAAGCTTAACCAACTAGGAGACAACACCACTGGAGTATGGAATCCAGCCAGGACACTCCCAATCCACCTGAACCAGAGTATTGCATTAAACCCTGCTGCTCATCCCTAAAAATTTCTCCTTTTTTGCACTAAGAAAAAATGCTGCATGTCTCCAAAATGTCTTCTTAAAAAAATGATTTAAAAAGCAGTGCAATTTTAGCATTATATCAAGCTACCCCTACACTAAGCCTCCTCTGCAACACTCATAGCCTCAACCAAGCAGTGCATCATAAATGGACAAATCAACTTTCTACAGTCCAGCTTCCTTCTTTAGAAATACTTCAGTGTTCCAGCTACTTGTGATCATGATCAGAAGCCTGAACTCCAGATAAGAAGCTTCCACTGCTGAAAGGCTTCCCAAAAGCACTTCCAGGAATGATTCCCATGAAACCAAAACAGAGGTATGTGACAAGGAATAGCATTTTCAGTTCCCTAGCCCTGACTTTAACTGAATATTTAAAAGGGCATGGACTATTTAGCAACTATCTACCATATAGAAGACATATGTCTGTCTAGAAGTCAATCATGTAAGAGCTCAGGACATTCCATGTTTCTGATGGTCAAGAAAGTGTCCTTATCCAGACATTACCACTTAAAGCTCTGCCACTGCTTACAAAGTGCTCTACAGGAACTCGGGACCAAGATGGAAAAAGGAGATTCTGATTTCAGTCACCTGTTTTAGCCCAGCCAGGGTACAGCAAGCAGGACCTCAAAGAAAGGATCTGACTCACCTTCTAGGAGCTTTATTAGCTAATGAAGTGATGCAATGCATCTCAAGAGACTTCTGCCATTAAGAAACACTTCAAATTGTATCACCCTTCTCCCTTAGCCACGGTGTGTATGAAGTGACAACACACAGGATTTATGGCCTATCTGGGTGGTTCAAAAGGCATTAGAACAGCACTCGAGCTCTTTGGAGCAGTATTTTTCTGCACTTCTCTGTGTGCTTCTTCAAGTCAGATTTACTTGTAACAGTCATGACAACAGAAGGAAGTTGCAGCTTGCAGCTGGCCAAACGACTCTTTTGTTGAGAGGCACTTCAGGAATTGCCTCTCCCTAGAAACCACAGTCTCATTCTAACACTTACTAGATATTCCAAAGTCAAAAAACCAACCACACTAATCCAGGCTCCGACACAAATCCTAAAAGGGGACCTGATTTACCCTGTCACCACAAACAGGCTGAGTTTAGCTCTTCAACCTGATAACTGTATCAGAAACGTCCAACTTCCTTCCACTCCTCCAGACCTCTGCTTGCTGACTATCAGGCTAATGAGCCTCGGCGTTCCAGTGCCAAACACCTGGATCAAGGATCAACCTGTCAGGCGTCAAGCAAAACTTCCACAGAAAGGCCAGGACATGCCAGTGTTCCATGAAAGAGCTGCTGAGGCTGCAGGAGTGCCCCATTCTCCAGCAGCACGCCGCGGGGCCGGCAGCAGGCTCGGTTTACTTGAGTCGTGTTTCAGTTGCGTCACTGAGCCAGAGCAGCCCCCTGGCCTCGGGTGCTCCCCACAGCAGCACGGCCACGGCTCCCAGCTCCAACCACAGGGCTGAGGGAAGGCTGGGAATGGCCACGAGCTGCAAACACCACAAGATCCTGCAGAGTCTGTAAATAATGGGCATTTCCAGGGCTCGGATCAGGAGCCCACAATTCCAGATGTGATCCCGGGATGACATGCAGTTTCTCTGAATAAGAGCCACAGGCCATCCACATTAGGGAAATTAGGACCAGGAAGAAATTATATCCTCCCTTGTGAGCAAGTTTACTCACACACATGGAAAACTTATGCTTAATATCTAATTAGAGACAGTGACTAATGCAAAGCCTTAGAAAAGCAGAAGCTGCATTAGCTGAATCCAGCTCTAACAAGATTTCACTGCTAACGTTGGGTTTTAAACCTTCTAATCAAACTGATCACAGGAGGGTTTGGGTTGGAAAAGACATTCAAGACCATCTGGTGCCACCCCTGTCATGGGCAGGGACACCTTCCTCTATCCCAGGGTGCTCCAAGCCCTGTCCAAGCTGCCCTCGGACACTTCCAGGGATCCAGGAGCAGCCACGGCTTCTCTGGGAACCTCTGCCAGGGCCTCACCACCCCCACAAGGAAGGATTTATCCCTAATATCTAATCTAAGCTCTCCATCTCTCAGTTCAAAGCCATCCCCTCTTGTCCTGTCTCTCCAGGCCCTTCTTTGGTCTGATTACAAATCAAGTGTTTGTTTGCACTAGAGGAATAAACGTGGTCCAAACCTGCTACCAAACTAGAAAAGGATTACTCTAGAACTGGACTGTCTGCCTCTTGTGGCCTGGCCCCTTCAGCAGCAGTCAGGCCTTGTACCAATTTTCCCTGTGGAACTGGTTGAGTTTTCCCTCTAGTTCCATATGCCTGATTTGATGGGCAGAGATTACTTTAGAGATTTATATTGGATTAAACTCACTGTTGTCGAGACTGGCAAGAGCCCTTTTTCAGGCAGCACACAACCTGCTAAGCCACATCAAGCTCCTGGTGTGCCCTCCAGCTTTTAGAGCTATCCTACAGGACATCTTGCTGTGTCATTCCTCTCATTTCAGTTTTGAGGAATCCCAACAGCCTCATCCACCCAAACCATTAACTGGCCTGCAGAGAGCAGTTCTTCTTTTCCTGTGCTCATTCCCAAATGCAGACTCTGAACTAAAGTCAGTCAAAGAAGCAAAAAAGAAATAAGCTCTGCATGCCATGGACTGCACTTCTCTAAAAAGTGACTTTGCACTGGTAGCTGAAGCTTATGCTATTATTTTGTTTAAATCACTAATACAAACCTGAGGAAACCCCTTCCCTCTGTGGGTTTTTTTTTTTTTGTGTAAACACTCACCAGATCTCCTAATTAAAAACTTCAGAAATGTGACCTGATGCTTCCAAACTAAACCCCCTCAGGAGGCTGTGTCAGCATGCTCAACAGCTTCCTCCTTCCCCGGGGTTTTGCAAGGCTCTTTGAACGGCACTCACTCAGATAAATGCCTGGGTGTGATCCTAACATGTGGCTGAAACCTTGCAAGATTCAACCCCCGCAGAGGAGGCTGGAAACAGACTCCAGCTTTACTTAGGGAAACTTCTCCCACTGGAGACAACTTAGATGAACTCAACTGATGTGCAGCTACTACAGCTCAGACTGCTGCACATACCTGCAGTGAGTTTCACAGGTAACTCCCCAAGCACGTGCTGCTGCTACTGTACAGAAGCAAAGCACTTTTTTGTCAAGTGCCATCAGCAGGAGGACTCCAGAGGATGAAAAGCCTGCAGAGAGCCCCCAGCTGCGGAAACACTCCAAGCATTATCAGCTCAGCAGCCACAGATCGAGATTGTTCAACAACTTCAGAGCTCCATTTCTACAAATCAGATGTATTGGCAGAGTGTGAAAGAAAAGGCTCCTGGCATTCCTGGGTTACTCCGGCAACTTTCAGCTAACAGCTAGTCAGAGAAAAGTTACCTTTCATGAAGTAACCCATTTTCCATGATTATTATGGAGCCCAGTGAGTGCTCACACCTGAGCTGCACAAGGGCTTGCTTATGTTTTGCCAGGGCGTTTGTCAGTATGCAAGGATGATGCATAACTGCAAGAGAATGAAAGTCCTCTTCCCAGCCAGTAACTCATTCAACTGGCACTTAAATAACTACATTCTTACAAGTATTTCATGGTGTGAAGGACACGGCCTCAAAAACGAAAAGACAAGCTGAAGGTGTGCTCACTCTAAAGCTGGAGACATCACCTTTCTCATTCTAGGTGCACTGCACTCAGGTCACTCATGCTCCCTGAAAAACCAAAAGATATCCTGGCTGATCATTTCAGGAGCTCCCAAAGTCCAGCTTGTCTCCTGGAACATTTTCCATCACATACATCAGCAGAGCAGGACACTGATGAAGCTTAATGTACCTAAATTTGCTATTTAGGCAAAGCCACTCTTTATCTCGTTCAACAATGGAAAAGCTTCGTGTAGGAGTATTCCCACACCCTTCCTTTACCTGCTCCAGGCACATCACCAGATCAGCAGGCCCGAGTGCAGCAGTTTGCTGCTGACGGGCTTGTGCTTGTGAGTTGTACTTCTTAGGTAAGTTGTACCTTAAGAGAAAGGAGATGATTTGATATGGGTTTCAGCAATCCACAAGCAAAGATTTGAGAGCAGAACCGTGAATGGGTGCTGACACTTAAATGATTTGGGACTATTGAAAAACAGTCAAAGGGAGGCGGCAGCTGAAGACACACAATGTTATCTCCACATCTAACACGAGCCCTGCCACACCGACAGCCTGACTGAAAGGCGCCTTCAGAGCCCTCTGTGGGGCCGTGCCCTGCTGTGGGATAGCGTCCCCGCGGGTCCCTTTAGCACACAAAGCTTTGCGGAGGCAGGGCAGCCCCCGGGGCTCAGCCATCGCAGCTAGCGAGGGCTCACACGCTGCTCCCGCGGCCCGGCCCGGCCCCGCTCCATCCCCGCGGCCCCGGGCCGGGCTCAGGCCGCTGCCGGCCCCCGCCCGCCGCCCCGCTCACCGCGATGACGTTGACGAAGGTGGTCTTGCCCGAGTACTGCAGCCCCACCAGCGTCAGCTCCATCTCCTCCTTCCAGAAGAGCGAGCGGAACCAGTCGAGCAGCCGGGACAGCAGCGCCAGCATCGTGGCGGCGGGCGGGCGGGCCGGGGGCGCTGCGGGCCGGGCCGGGGACGCTGCGGGTTGGGCCGGGCGATGGCTCCGGCGGGCCNGGGGAGGGGCGGGGCCGCCATGTTGGGTGTGACGAGGAGGGGCGTGACACCTCTGAGCCGCCATGTTGGGTGTGATGAGGAGGGGTGTGACACCCCTGAGCCGCCATGTTGGGTGTGATGAGGAGGGGTGTGACACCCCTGAGCCGCCATGTTGGGTGTGGTGAGGGGAGTGTGACACCCCTGAGCCGCCATGGAGCAGGCTCTGCCCTGTCCTCTCCATCACAGGCTCCGTTAGGTTGGGGAAGACCCCCCAAGGTCATCAAGTCCAACTTACGACCCAACACCACCTTGTCACCATGTCCAGTCATTCCTTGGACACCTCCAGGGATGGGGACTCCACCATCACCCTGGGCAGCCCCTTACAACGCCTGAGCACCCTTTCCATGAAGAAATTCCCCCCAATGTCCAACCTGACCCTCCCCTGGCACAGATTCAGTCTGTGTCCTCTCATCCCTGCCGTGCAGGGGATGTGGTGAAGGGCTGCCAGTCCGCACCCCTCATGCACCACCATGGCCGTGCTGTGAGGGCCCCTCAGGGCAACTCGGATTCAGGGTCACCCACAAATGCAATCCCAGCTTGCAGAGGAATAAGGATTTTAAAAATATCAACTGTAATATTTCCAGTTAGCCTAAGTATGTTTTAAGCAAGTGAAATACAAAACCTTGTGTGTGCTCACAGAACTTCCAAAACCAAAGGGACAGCCCACTTCACCTCATTATTCCCAGTTATCCCCACATAACCAGACGTTCTCCAGAAGTTCCTACCTTTTGCATGGACTTTGATAAACTGATTTGCTTCTTAAGCCAAATAAACTATAAGTAGATAGTGCTGACCAAACTACACCATTAGGTGCATTTATCATAACTTAGTTGAGATCACTTTAGTTTCCAGCAGGAAGCACTTCCAAGTGCAGTTGAAGGAGTAGCATGCATTTTGCATGGACTTTTCGGGTGATTTACCTGAGTTCTTGTCACTGTAACTGGGGTTATTTTAATTCCCAGTCAAAGTAAGCCCAAATTCACAAATTTTGCAGCTCCAGCTCTCTGGGGAGTTACACAGTGGCTTGTGCACTGTGAGGTCAGGTGGGAGCAAATGGAGATGTAGCAGAAAAAAAATCACGAGGAACCTACAGGATGCCTAAGGAATATTTTCTGTTCCCCTGAAGCACAATCATTTTCCTCAGGATTTTTTATGATGTTGCAGTAAAACTTTCATTACTCAAATTAAGGGCTATTAATGGATATTAAACAGGATTTGTTCGTTGTCAATAGGTTGGAAAAGAGCTACTGTTTTGCACCTGGCTACAATGGCTCTCAAATTATTTTACAACTATTAAAGAGCTAAGAAAATGCATGAAGAACAGACTGGGCTGCCTGGATATGGACTACAAGTTTTACATGCTATGTCTGGGACTCCTGCAAAGGATTCTCCTTCTCCACTGCTGGCAGAAGGAAAAGCTTTAAATCACACAGAAAAAAAAAAACCAAAACTGAGCGAGAAAAAATGGATGTCACAAACCTACTTTTCAGAACAGTGTAAAACAGGCGTAAAAAACCCAATTAGAATGGGCTCGGTATGAAAACACCAAACTGTGCACTGGAGGATGCTGGTTTGGGGGACGTGGATCAGCATGGGGAGGATGCACCATGCCCAGCCCTTGGTGTGCCAGCAGCTCCCCGGCCCGGGGACACCCGCACTAATTGGCCTCTACCCGCAGGGCCCTGCAGGAGGAATAACGAGTGCTGCACGCAGAGAATAAAGCCCATTTCCATCCCTCCTCAGGCTCACGGTGCTGGGGAAGGCGCTGCCTTCAAATGCCGCGGCTCCGCCACACTGAAACGAGAAATTCCCAGCTCCCCAGCGGCAGGGAAAGCATTTGTGCATGTGCTTTTCCACCCCAAAACACGGCTTTCCTTTGTATCCATTAAAAAAAAAAAAAGCCAACTAATATACTCCTTCCAATTAAGCTGAGATATGAACTGCACTTTGAAAGTTCTTAATCCATTCTCTGGTTCATTAACTCGGAAAATTTCATCCCCATGGTTAGGCCTATCAGAGAGCATGGAATGCCTGGCACCAATTAGTTCTAATAACGAGCTAAGTTGTGCACAGATTTTGGAGCTTGTCATTAGTGTGAGAAAATAGGACAGCTCCTCTCAGCACAGAATATCTTTACTGGACTTTCTTTTCATTTGTCTTTGGCTAACGACTCCTCCCGCAAAGGAACTAATTGATTTGATGAGTTACAGCCGCCTGCTGTGTGGCACCTCCCCTGCTGCCGAGCAAGGAGCTGCAGCCAAAAAAGAGTGACAATATTGCTCTGAGATTCTGCTTTCCTGCTTGTTCACAACCCGTGCTCTAAGGAGGCAAACACACATGCCCTGTTAGTGCCTTCAGTTTGTCTGGCTGCTGGTTTTCTTCCAGGGATTCAGCTGGGTATTGGTAAAATGTCAGAGACTGTGTGTGCCTCCCAGGTCAGGATCCTCCCTTGTCGAGGGAGGGAGAAGCTCCTGGGTCTGGGAGATCTGAGGGCTGTGAGGACAAACGGGAGCCTTGCTCCACAGTGCCAGCAGGCAGCTGGGGGCTCCTTCCAGCTCTGCTCTTCCAAGGCCCACTTAAAATAATATCAAAAGAAATGGAGGCAGATGATAGCAGATACAAGATATGTGTCTTCTTATGTTACAGACTCTTAAAGGAAAGGGTAAGATTAGTGGTCACCTCTAAAGAGACGGACATTAAATAACTGGTTCCTAAAACTGCCACAGCCTGTAACAGTCTTCCTGTCATTTTAAACAGCATTTTTCATACTGCCACAGAATAATAATCATTAAATAACCTGAGGAGGCAAAGGAAGGATTTCTCTGTGTCTTCCTCGCTTCTTTCCTGAAAAAAGAAACATGTCAGTTGTACTATTACTGCTTAAGCTAAACCAGAAATATTCCTTTGCCATGAAGAGGGAGACACACCATGAAAATTAAACCATAACTTATTTCCTCAGAGCTTTTTACATGCTGCCAGCCTGCCATAAAATCCTGCCTCTTTCTGCAGCCCAGGAAAGCACCGAGTCTTCTCCTCAGTGGGGAGGAGAGACGGAGAAGGGGACGGAGGTGGCAGTGAGGGCAGCACAGCCCTGCTTCCCCAGGGACCCGGGGCAGGCAGCAGTGTGACTCCTGCATGAAACCTGACGTGAGCAGCAGGATCTCATTTCCCAGAGTCACGGGATCACAGGGTGGCAGAATGGTTTGGGTGTAAGTCAGAGGGGAGCATGCTTGGACGCTGAGGTTTCCGTATCTCTAAGAGGACTGCCTGCAGGTGAGAATCCTTATCTCAAGGTGACCTGGTTCATTGGGAGGCATCACTTTTCACGCACCTCCTTCACCTTGGAGTAGTCTCCAAGGCTGGAAACGTGGCAGCTTGGCAGCTGGCAAGCTGTGCAGCTGTCTGTCACTGCCAGGGAAAATATAAATGATGGCAGTCGCTTTAGCATTTCCATTTCGTAGGTGCTGGCAAACGCTCCCCAGCATGAGCTGCTGCATGCAAGTGATGACCTTTAGGAATGCTGGCATCTCCCAGTGCCGAAGAAGCAGGAGCATGAATCAGCAGAAGGGAGCAGGGGAAAAAAAAAAAGATAGTTAAAAAGGAGCCTGCTGTTAGCAGTAAGTTAAATAAAATTCTCCTGGTCCTCCAGTCAGATTTATTAGCAGTGACCTTGGCACTTGCAGAGCCCCCTGCACAAAAGCCAGGCCCACGCTTGCAGATCTAGTGCACAGTCAGGGCCTTGGCCAGCCCAGTCACCGCATTTCACCCTTTCTGTAATTTAGATTTTACATCTGCAAGGAAACAAACCCATTCTTCCAGTCTAAGAACAAACAGCTTCCAATGAGGCTCTGAAAGGCAGGCACAGAGCCCTGGGCTCCAGCTCTGCACAGACACCTGTAGGACAGGAGCAGCACCTTGGGAAGGCCACAGCAGGGACTCCTTGGAGGTCCTTGGTTAGACTGAGCCATGAGCTGCCCACCCAGGGACCACGCACATGGTGCCAGGCCAGGGGAGGCATTTTCTCCAGCCTCTGCTTTGAAGTAGAGCTCCCTCCCACCCCAGCTGCCAGGCAATATCCAAAGAGTGCTGCAGCCTCTTTCCCGACAAACCCCAGTGCCCACAGCCCAGGTTGCCATGTGTATTTCAGTCTCAACAAGTGTTTTGCAGCTCATGCCCATCAGCCATGGCCCCTGGGCACAGCCTGGGCACCACCTGGGCTCTGAAGCAGCTCTGAACCTGGCAACACAGCACTGAGCCTGTCTGTGCAATTCTGTTTGGTTCCAGTCACGATTCTCTGCCTGCTGTGAGACTCTGCCACACCACCAGGACCAGTCCGAGCCACGGCACCGGGTGCTGCCCCTGCCTCACCTACCCGTTCCCATACTGGAAAGTGGGATTGTGCCTGGCACAAACGTGATGTGTCCCAATTTCTGCAGAGGGTTGTCCCCAGCAAGAGCCCTCTCATTGTGACGGGCATGGGATGAACCCCAGTGGAGCCCAGACTGGATGCTGCGATGTCCCAGCGGGCCCCAGGGAACCCGGGCCTCACTTGTGCTCTTTGTGCATTAATTTCCCCTTTTCCTCTCAAGTTTTGTCCTTGGCCAGTGGCTCTGCTGCCTTTGCTTAGATTTTCCAGCAGAGGGGGATGCAGCCTCACCAAAGCCATGCTTCTTCTCTAAAGCCTTTAGATGTGTCCTCACCTTCACCCTCACCTCCCCTGGGCTGGGCTCCCTGGACAGCACAGCCCCCTGGCCTGGCAGTGCCAGCACCCACACCCAGCCCTCCCCGGCACACGGGCACCACAGGGTGCTCCAAATCCTCCTCTCTAGTTTTCGGAATAAATCTAAAGCAAGGGATGTTATCAGCAGTGAGCTGTTCACAGGAGATGGACACCAGGAACAGCGAAGCAAAGTCCCGTGTGAGCCCCACAGGAACATCCCTGGGGAGTTGTGCCCAGCGTTGTCAGAGCTATCACTGCTGCCCATGCTCTCACCTGCTGGTGAAGGAGCATCCCACTCGCTCCAGCTGTGAGGGGCAAATCCCAGGTGATGCCTTTGCCTTTAGTTTAGGGGAAGAAACAACACATCTACAGGTACAAAGAGCCTCCCAGGAGCCCAGGCAGCTGAGCTGCACTGATTTGCACCAGCCAAACACGTGAGCTGTTGCCTCAGCACCTGGTGAGAGTCCTGAACTGAGCAGGGGGGACTCCATGAATGTCAGTGCTGAAATCAGGAGCAGATGGGAGCACCCAGCCCACTCTGCAGTCTCTCTTGCATTGGATTTTGGGTGCTCTGCTTGTCTGTACTGTCCTTTGTCATCTGCTCTGGAAGTCACGTTCCCTGCTGGCATTTCATGGAGCAGGGCCATCTCAGGGAGCTGGGCACCCCATGCCACCATGTCAGAGCTGTGCTTCAAGGTTATTTCCTATCAAATGCTCCTTCTTCCAGCCATCCAGTTATTTTCTCCTTGGCTAAATCATCTGAAAATAGTCTGTAGCCATCCTAGTTCTTCCTGCTTTGTATGCATGAGCAGGAAGGGGAATTTAGGATTTTGCTGTAATGCCATACACAAAAGCCTGCTGGAGAGCATCACTTTGATTAGGTCTTATTGTACACCCAAGAAAACAGAAAAGAATAAGAATAAGGGAGAGCCCAGCATGTGGCTGCTGTTCCTTGCTGCTTCAAGGCTGCTCAGAAAATCTGCCTGGCTGCTCAGGGCCCTCATCAGGAGCATATTTGTGCATATCCCAGAAGTGGCTTGAGTTTTAGCCTCTTAAAAATAAGGGAAAGAAGGGCAGGAGCAGTGTGATGATTTGCTCCCTAACACATCCCAAAACTTGGGCTCTGGCAATAAAGCAGACCCCAAGGTCTCCCCTTCACTTGGTCACCTGCAGGCAGGTGAACCTTTCCACACCACACAGGCACAGCAAAGCTTCCCAACTGCAAACAAGGCATCCCAGCTCCTGGAAGTCTGAGATGGAAAACTTGATTTAAATCTGGGAACTAAATTAGCAAAAGGGATGAAAAAGAAGAAAAATATCTCACATCCAAGCATGCATCTTTGGCAGAATTTATGATCGGAAAAAAGTATTGGGACGTGAATTTTGCAGACAGCTCTGATGAGTGATGGAATGGACCGAACTCCTCGCTCTAAACTCCCTGAACTTTGAGGATTTGATGCAGATCCAGATTTCAAATTTCCATTGGGGCCTTTCTCATTAAAACCAGAAGCAGAAGGATCTTTTTTGCCTACAGAGGCTGTACCAGATACTAACTTGCCCCTTCTTCCCCTGTGTCCTGGCCACCCCCTCTTTATCCTTGCTCAGTTTATGTGAGTCTTTGTCACAAGGTGCTGACAAACTGAGCAGTCCTGGCTCTCCCAAGTGATTGGGCACTGCAGTTCTGGAAAACAGAATTCAGGGCAAGTATCTGCATATGGATTTTTTAAAATAAACTAATCCCAAACAAGGCTCATCTGAAGCTGTGGGCACTCAAATCATGTTTAAAAACACGAGAACACAGGAGAGACAGAATGCAGTCGATGCTTCCCTGCTTCCCACCCAGCCAGGCGAGCACCAGTCATGAGACTCACACAGTTTAAATCCCACTGTTACACTTTCCCACCAGACAAATCCTACTTTATTAAACCAAAGTGCAAGGGAATTAGCAAAACCGCCCGTTTCCTTCACACTATAGTATACATAAGCAACCTAATCCATACGCCAAAGCTCCCACCGCTCTCAGAACCTCTCAGCTGGGAATTCCCGTCGCAGTCTCCCTCCTGTCAGCTCGGGATTACCTTTCCCTAACAGGGCACGGGAAGGAGAAAAACACGTGGGCACCTGCCAAACTCATCCCTGCGGCTCCCCCCGCACGGTGACCCCGCCTGAAGGAGAACCGCAGGCATGGGGATGGGGCAAGGGGCTGCACACCAGACTAATTAGTGCTCGGCTTTGCTCATTAAAGAGGCTCCTTTGGCTGACCTGACCAAATGCTTCCCATTGTTTCCTTCAATCCCGTGGCCGCTATGTCTGCTCAGCGGCGCGGGGAGGAGAGGGATTGATGATCCAGGGAGGGATCCCCATGCCCTGCCCGTCACCCTCAAAACTCTGCTGAGAGAGAAAGGAGGTGCGAAACAGCGAGGCCGGCGTTTCATTTCCATGAGATAAGCGCCTCCGTGTAGCAGCAGCAATCAGGGGTAATTGGCGGGGCTGGGAGGACGCAGCCTTTTGTTACACAAGGCTTAATGGGCCTCCTCGGAGGGAGCGGGAACCAGCGAGCGCTGCAGCCTGGAATAGCGATGTGCTACATCCCATTTCTCAGGAGGGAGGAAGGAAGGAAGGACACGTGAAAAGAAAATAGCAGTAAATGATCCCACTTCATAATTTTTCTTCCTGTAACCCTTCTGGCCTTACAAACAGGAACTTGGTTTTAAACTAAAAATAAAGCCTGATGCGTGTGTCGCGGTTGCAGATGGGTGTTTCCAAGTGCGCCGCTGGGGCTCAGCCCTGTTCTATAAGCAGCCTGGGCCGGGCACCCTAGGAAAGTGCCTGGCTTTGCATTTGCTATATTTACATATCATCAGTTATCAGGAGAACAGGATGTCCCAGGGGATCTGAAATAGGATATACCACACTCCATCTCCTGGTCAGTTCAGCCACGGGCCAGGCCCGTGTGACTGATCCTGTTTGCCTGTCTGCTCTGGGACTGCCGGCGGTGCCCGGTGGGTGTTATCCGCCCCAGCCCTGCTGGCACGCAGGCCAGGCTGCTGTGGCATCCCCAGCCTTCCTCCAGACACGTGTGGCTGCAGCAGAGAAGGGCTGGGGGGGTGGAAAGCTCCTATTTCACTTTCTGCCACACTATTTCTTATTGTGAAGGCAGAGGAGATTTATTCTGCCCTCCAAAAAATCAGGTCTGTATTCTGCTCCACACATTGTTTTTCACACTAAAGCCCCAGCAGCCATCAGGAGCATTTCAGTACAGGGTGATGGAGCACAAACAAGGCCTTTCCCAGGCAGAGCAGTGCCAGGGCAGGAGCAGAACCCCTGGCACAGCTTCCCGCAGGCCCACGGAGGGGCTCACCGGGATGCAAAGCAGAGCCAGAGAGGCAGGTGGGCAGATGGAGGGGTGGGTACCCAGTGCCTGGGCACTGCACACCCTGCCAGGCACGGGCTGTCCCGTCGGAAGCACGTGGGATGCCCTGCCTACCTCACCACCTTGGATTTAAATGCCTTTCTCACACGCTGGGCGTAGCTGCCAAGTATTGTGACTTCAGTACATCACTCCACCTTGATTTCAAACCACTTCAGCTTGTGTTTGGGAGTGGTTTCCAAGCATTCAGCTCGCCCATATCTTATCCACACTGGTTTCCTTTATGAGCTGCACCCACTACAGGTCCAGAGCTTTAAATGCAAACCCAAACAAATATGTGGTAGCGCTTCCCATTCCCACTGGACTGGCCTGGAGTGGGAGTGGAATGAGTCAGGAGTACCATAAAGGAAAGTGAAATAGATCCACCCTGAGCAGATGATAGGATCAGGGCAGATTAGTAGCCTTGGATCAGATTCAAGGGTCAGCATAAATCTTTAATCTTTGCAAAGTCCTCGAGCTTCCCTCCCCTCACTGTCTCACATGCACACACACCAGGCATGACTAAACAGCTCTCTGCGGGGATGGCAGACGCTTCAGAAACTCCCGGCTGGTTTTGGTTTGCAAAATACAACAATAAAGCTGCTCTCTGTTCTGTGAACGTGAGAACTTCCCTACGCAGGCACCTCGCCCCTGGATGCTGTGGGATGCTGCCAGGGACAGTGTCACAGCACAGCCACTGCTCCCACCAGCACTGGGGGCTCACTGAGGCCTCTCTGGTTTGCTCTGACCCCGCAGTCAGCCTGCACCGACCAAGCATCGGGTGAGAGCCAAGGACAGTCCCCACCTTGTGCCTTATTAGGTCCCGGCAGGGTCTGCCAGCATGTCATTACTCATTATTCCTCTCTATTTGCTTCCCACTGATGCTGTGCTCAGTGCACATAATCTGGATAGTTCCCAGGTTTCACGTGGAGCTGCAAGTGCCTGGCTCAGGGGTGGTGGAAATGCCAGGCTGCCCTGGGAAGGGGCTGTGTGGGAGCAGAGGGGCTGGAGGAGAGGTGTGTGCCTCCTTTCCACCCAACCGATGCATTAAGGGGGAAAAAAAAAAGAAAAAAAATACATAGCAAAAAGCCCTGGCCTAGTTTTTGCTAGTTTTTGTTTCACTGTGCTGGGCTCAGGCTCGAAGGATGTGGTTTGGTGGTCAGCGCATCAGACAGCAAATGAAAAAAAAAAAATTCCTTTGATTAAATCCAGATCGGGTCTGTGCAAGCTCTTCCTGTGGCCATCGGGAAATCACACGAGGGAAAACCCTGCCCACGCTGCCTGTGGCTGGGCACCAAGGGACGTGACGCAGCCCTGTGGTGGCCCCGTCCTCTCGCTGGGGCACTTCGTCCCACGGAGCAAGGTGTCCCATCCCAGCACCTGGAGGACTCAGTCCCCAGGGGGGCTCTGAGACATCCATCTCTCCATGCTGCAGGCTCCATCTCAAGCCTTCTCGATAGATTTATAACAATTCTAGTCACTCTCACCACTGCTCTGCACACAAAGGGCCAGGCAAGTTCTGTATAAGTGAGTATTTATATATTCCCATAAACATTTTTAAATGGGAAATTGCCTAATGTGCCTTATTAAAGGGAAAGCACGAACAGCTGGCCAAGGGCGCCTGGCAGAGCTGCTGACGGTGGATGTGCTGTTGCTGCTGCACCTCACAGCTTTAATTGTTTCAGGAATCCTTTGACTCATCTTCCGAGCGGCTCCAGGATCTGAACAGAGATCTCTGTCTTGCCGGTCTCCTTCAAAACCTTTGCCTCGCTGCTGGCTTCAAAAAGCTCGTGCTGCAGATGCCTCCTGACCTCAAGTGCCCAGGTGCTCGCTGGAGCCCGGAAAACCCCTCCGTGGTTCCTGCCGCAGCCGGGCTCCTGCTTCTCACACAGCGTGGCCCTGCCACAGCAGATCCCCGCCACTGCTGCAGGTCCTGGGGACAAGGACCTGCCACCAGCCAAGTCCTCGCCCAGCCCCACACCTGCCCCTTCCACCCCCTTGGCCAACAATTCTTAACTTTCCCGGGGCTGCAGAGGCACACTGAAAGCAGACACGCTGTGGAGCGCAGGAAAGCTGTCCCCGGGCTCCTGCGCACCGCCGAGCACTTGGGCACGGACCACGCAGGTCCTTGGCTTCTCCCTGGGGACCAGGGATGTCACTGAGCGCTGCCGTGCCAGCCTGCTCGGTTACTATGGGGACAAGCACCACGGGGCTGCCAGGAACAAATGTATAAAAATCCCCAGCAGCTTCGCTCCGAGGGTGGCAGTGGGATCACCAGGGTGCCGTAACCTGCCGTCCCTCCCTGCCCCTCGCGCGGCTCGGTGGCCTCGCACCCCTTGCGACACGCAGCCCGTTGCTCTCTTTGCCCAACCTGCCGGGCTGCCAGCTCAGGGCTTACACGCAGCTGTGGTTGCGCTGGCCCGGAACCGCCCCGCGGCGGAGGCGGCGTGCCCGCTGCCCTGCCCGGAGCATCCCTGGGCAGCCTGTGCCGCCAGGGCTTGTGCTGCGGGCACGGCACGCTGGGCACCGCACGGGCTCCGTGCCCCCACCAGCACCAGCGCAGGGTTTGCCGCGGCCAGGCAAAGGGAGCGGAGCGGGTCAGGCGTCACTCACTCACTCCTTATTCACCCGGCTGCGTGAGCTGCAGGCAGCGGCTGAATTCCCCGTGACCTCTGGACACTCATTTCAGCCATGGAAAGGGTGATGGGCAGCCAGAGGGAAGGGAAAACAGGCAAACGGCCGGCGAGATGGCAGCGCTGCCGTGGGAGCCTCCACCCCACGCTGGGAGGTGGCACCGCCGCAGAGCCTGCCAGCACCCGGCTGGCCAGCAGCTCGTGGGACACCTGTGTGCTGGTGGTCCCGTGCCTGTCCCGCCTGGGGAAAGGCACTGCTCCCACGGGAACGGGCCCGAGGAGGAGCTGGGTGCGGCGGTGCTGCCGGGAGGGAGCTCCACACACCGCAGGGCCGGTGACAGCTCTCCCGAGGGCATCGTCTTAGAAAGCGGCTCTTGGGAGGCCCGGTGATTCAAGGGGAAAGCTCTGCAACACTCATTCTGGGAAGTTTCCATTTGAATTGCTGCAAAGAGCAGTTTTTCCATGATAAACAGATTGCTTCAGTTCCCCAGCAGCACTGGGGGGGTCACCGCCACCCCCTCCCTCCACGGGGCCCTGAGTCATCCTCCACCCCAAAGCTCAGCCAGGGGCCAGAGTGGCTGCGATGGCAGGGCGCTGGCAGGATGGGCCATGAGAGGTGCTCCAGCAGCCTCCCATGCCACAGGGGAATTCAGCCCTGGAGCAACTGGCACCTCTTTGAGGACAAATGTTTGTCTGAAGTCAAAAACCTGAGAAAACCCCTCCCCAGCCACATCCCCACCAGCGTGTGCAGAGCCAGGGCCCCTCTGGGCTTTTCATTCTTGAACCAGGACCCTAGCACTGGTGGGTCAAACACCTGGTGCAGGCAATGCTGATGAGAACGCTGCCTCCTGTGTCCCCATGCCACCAGGAGTTCTGGATCACAGGGGGCTGCCCAGCCCCTCACATTTCCCTGCAGTCCCAGAGCAGCAGCCCAGCCCTGGCCAGCCTTCAGGAGCCTCATCTCCTCCTTGGGCTGAAACCAAAACCAGGCTGGGTGCTTCATGTCCCGGCCAGCTCCAAGGCAAACATGTAAGCAGCAGAGATCAGTGAGAGAGAGGAATCCCAGTCCCTGTGCCTCTGTAATCCTGTGGAATAATGCATCCCATGAAGTGCAGCCTGGATCCAGTCCAGCACTCACGGAAGGCAATGACAGACCTCCCACTGATTTCAATGGGAGCACAGTGAGCTGGGGTTTAATCAGTGTGGCACCAGCAGCAATACTCATCAGCCCAAGCATTTCTGAATACATTAGAACATGTTGCCTATGCCCATAGGTCACATTTCATCTCAAATCACTCCAATTTCACAATACATGCACTAATACCACGAGATAATCATCAGTGACTGCTTCCACTCGGGATGGAGCTTTACCCCGATCAATAGCTGCAGTCAAACCTCACCAGCAGGTCCCCAGGCCCTGCCACAGCAGGAGGAGGGCGCTGGGAAAGGCCCCCAACACGGCCATAACCTTATTAAAGATTCGGTGTCAAGAATAGAAATAAGAGTTAAATCTTCCCTAAGCTGCTCAGCTGCACACTGGTGGTGTACACATCCTCAGGCAGCAGCACAAACACGAGCTCCGTGCACACCCCGTGACGCGGATAAGCAATATTTCAGCCCTAATAGTTTGCATATTCATCAGTCCTTTCAAAGCAGAATAGATCTCGGCCTTTTCTCTCGCTGCCACAGCACGGAGGCGACCGGGGAGCTGCACGGAGGAGGGAATGCTGCTGTACTTCCAGCAGCACCACGGGCTGGAGGAAGGATAAAGCTGTATTGCAGAGAGAAACTAATTATTCCTCTTGTGCGACAGCTCTGGCAGGCACAGACCGTGGCCATCACTCCCCAGGCTGAGCTGGTGCTCAGAAAACAACAACATGGGAGCCCATCCTGGGCCCTGGAATAAAGGGCAGAGGTCAGAGAGGAGGTAAAATAGAGCACTGGGGGCAAGTCCAAGGCTGTAATGCCAACCCAGCCCTTTCCCATCAGCACTGTCACCCCACAGAGGGTCACTCATGGACATGGGCTGAGATGACCGAGGGCCCACCCTGCAGCAAACACCCACCTGCCTCAGCCAGGCCGGACTCCGTGTAGGTGCAAAGAGTTGGATGCCAGGAGCAACCAGCCCAGGACAGACCCCACCACCTCCCACTGTCCCAAGGACACCATCAAGCACAAGAGGAGCTGGGGGAGCTGCCTTTTATTTCCAGGCATTCCTGTTTCCATCAGCTGTGTGGGATTTCCCAGCCTACTCTGTTTGCAGTTTTAACAAGGCACATGTGGTGAAAAGCCCCTTCCCATGCAGAGCTTTCCTGTTTGGCCATTTCCAAAGGCACTGGGTGTGATGGCAATAACTGCCTCCACGGGGTGATGTGCCTGGGGCAGAAACACACCTGGGAGAAAGACACATGTCTGAGAAATAAGTTAGTCCAAAATAGGTAGAAATATTATCCTCCATTTCTTACACCCCAGCACGGTGGTGCCCCAGGAGTGAGGGCACAAGGGCACAGGTGCCCCTGAGCCATGCCCAGTGCAGAGGTGCCTTGCCCAGGGCCAGTGTTGCTCAGTGCACTTAGCAGCTCTTGCTGGCACCGAGAGGCACCGAGAGAGTTCTCAGGTGCTGTGAGTTGCCCGCAGAAGGGTAGAAAGGCAGTGGGAAAGGTCTGGAACACGAGGGAGCAGCCAGAGCCACATCTCCCGGCTCCGGCAGCACTCCAGGGTTACAAAACACGGACACCCCGTGTCACAGAGCCAGGGTCAGTGTCACCAGCCCCCTGGGCTACGGTTACATGGGCTGAGCCCAGCAGAGTCACTCTGCCTGCAGCCCTGTGGAGATCATCCTGCCTCTCCTCCTGCTGCCCGGGCATTCCCAACCCTCTCCTTCCATCCCGAGCATCACACGAAATGTCTAAGGGGGCAAAAAAAAAAAGACTTGCTCAAGACCTGCTGCTTTTTCCACGCTGAAGCAGAAACAGCAATTATCTGGTTCAGTCTGGTGCTGCTGGCCTGGAACATGCCATGACAACGTGTTTCTCGTTTGAAAGCCTCTTTTGTACTAGGACACAGTTCAAGGGATCTTGCAATGCCTGCATTTGTAAACACGCCGCACTTGCAGCTACACGCTCTGCAGATGAAAGCCAAGGCGGAGCACAAGGGCACTTCCCCCTCCGTGTGTCACGGCCAGGGGACAGGGCAGCTCCCCCCGGCTGAATCAGGGCCCCGGCAGCCCCGGGGCTGGCTAACCCTGCGTGGTCCTCAAAAGTCACGGCACGTTCAGAAAAACGGAGTCCTGGAAAAGGGGGGAGGGGGGTGAAAAAATCACAGCAAAAAAAATGTGCGTCACTGCAGATTATTTTAGGCCTTGGTCCATGCATAATGCAAATAAGCAGCTCCCGGGGTACATGCCTGAAAAAACCATCCAGTCCCACAGCGCTCGGCTACGGGAGCTTTCCAAACAGGTGGTGAAAAGCTAAAATTATGTGTCTGTGTGTCCTCAGCGGGGTTAGGAAAGGCCCTGGCTCTCAGGAAGGCTCTCCCCGTGCCTCCACAGGGCTGGTATGAAACAGGACCGAGACATTAAAAAATTCAGGAGCATTTCTTTCCTTTTGAGGCAATCCTGTGCTCCTGCTCAGCAAACCTCACTCAGCACCTCCACGACACCCTTTGATCTGCCTGACCCCGCTGCCCCCTCACACCCGCTCTTCACACACACTAACTTTTTTTTTTTTTTTGCCTAAAATCATTGTATCCTCCTTGTCTGACTTCAAGGAGTTGCTCGGGAAGCCCTATTTATGGGTTGAAATGCTGCTGAAAGAGTTATTGCCGTGTTATTCAGCTGTTGTGCCAAGCCTGCATGGGGATCGGGTTTCTGCTGAAAGGGTGCCAGGCACGTCTTTTTCCAGGAACCAGCAGCCGTATTTAGCCTCCGGCTGCACATGAAAGACTGCAGTCGGAAACGTGACATTGTGTCAACATTTGAGGCAGGTCAGAGCTGGGTGAGACCATGAAAACAAGCCCGGGAACTCAGCACACCCCGGCGGGGCGGGCGGCACGGGCTGTCCCAGGCTGGCGCCGTGCCGGGGGTCGCCCCTCCACCCATCCATCCCTTCCTTCATCCATCCATCCGTCCATCCACCCATCCATCCATCCATCCATCCATCCATCCATCCATCCATCCATCCATCCATCCATCCATCCATCCATCCATCCGTCCATCGATCCATCCACCCATCCATCCATCCCTCCCTTCATCCATCCATCCGTCCATCCATCCATCCACCCATCCGTCCATCCCTCCATCCATCCATCCCTCCATCCATCCATCCCTCCATCCATCCATCCATCCATCCATCCATCCATCCATCCATCCATCCATCCATCCATCCATCCATCCATCCATCCATCCTCCTCCTGCCCCGGGGCCGGGATGGAGACCCCGGGGATGCTGCTCTGGCAGGGCTGGGAGGGGCTGCTCTGGCACTGGGGTCCCCACCCGGTGCCACTGCAGGTGCAGCCCCTGCCCCACCCTGCCCCACAGAACTCACCTGTCCCACTGGCACTGGGCCAGGGCAGCAGAGAAAATTCCCTGCCTGTAATAAATTTTTGCTTCCTGAGTAAATATTCTTTCTTCCACTTTTTTTCACCATTTTTTCCCTCCGTGACTGAGATCTGGAACTCCTGCAAGTCATCCCACCATAGGACAAGGAGGGTCAGAATATGAGGACCAGAGGAGAGGGAAAGGCATAGAAGGGAGCCAGAGATCCGGGGGGTCCCAAGGCTGGATACACCTCTGGACTGAGCACCAAATGCTGTCCCCAAATGGGGTTGTTACAGTTGGCTTCAGGAAGATCAATATTTAGCCCTAATTAAAGCAAACATAACGTGAACGCTGGGACGTGTGGAGGCCCCAAACACATTAAACCAAGCAACATTTTTTTCTACCATTACTTCAGCTAAGGTTTCTTTAGTTCTAACCACAGTCTAACAGAAGCATTGGCCTCTCCATGTGGGGTCCTGCAGAGGCTCAGCCCAGGATGGAGCAGTGCTGGCCCAGTTGGACACCTAAACCACTCCCCACGTTTTGTGATTCATCTGCGCAGTGCAAATCTGAAATTCCCCCTCAGAACTGCCCGTGGCCCATCCACGCACAGGCAGCACCACTGAGAAACCAAGTCCTCCCACCCATCCCTTTGTTTCACCCCTCTTTTGCCTTTGGGGGAGGTTTGGGGTTGTTTTCATTTCACCTGTAGACCAGAAACAAGCATTGCTGCTGGAGAGGCTGGGAGGGAGCCTGTGGTGGGAGAGGACCTTACCCTCTGCCTTATTTTGCAGCACTGGGAGTAGAGGCACCAGGCTGCTCCACCACCCACAGTGCCAGCTGGAATTCCCAACTCAGGGACACCTGGGACACGTGGGGCAGGCAGGGATCACTCCAGCAAAGGCAGGACCTGACCCTCACACCCCAAAGCCTCAGGGATGGGCACCATCCCTGGCAGCCCTGGGACAGCTTGGACACAGGCTGAAGGTGCTAAAGGAAAACCAGTTTGCAGCAAGTCCATTTTCCTCCAGGAACTGGGCAAAGCCCGTGGAGATGTCGCATCCTCCAGGGTGAGGGGCTGCCTCCTCCCCACAGAGCTTGGGGCCCAGGAGCCAAATGCCAGACACAGGGAGCACAACGTGACATCAGGAGAGAGCAGGAAAGCCAGCCAGGCTCTCCTGGCACCTCCCTCGAGTCTGGAAGGGAAAAGAATCCCTGAAGGTGCCAAGGGAGTTAAAATAAATAAATGTCCCTGGTGACAGGGGAAATGGGACCCTGAGCTCCTTCAGGCACCAACGGTGGAGGAGCTGTGGGGGGGGGAAGGAGAGCCCTGCTCCCCCCTTCACCCCAAAATCCACCCTCCCCCTCCTCCTCCCTGGGATCTCCCATCCTCCCTGCATCCTGAGATCCCTCATCCCCCCAAGACCCCACTCACCCCTGCACCCTGGGATCCTCACTCCTCGCTGCACCACAAGATCTCTGCTCCTCCCTGCACCCTGAGATCTCCCATCTTCCCTGCACCCCAGGAGTCCCCCCACTCCCCCCTGCATCCTGAGGCCCCCCCTCCTCCCTGCACCCTGAGATCTCCCATCTTCCCTGCACCCCAGGAGTCCCCCCACTCCCCCCTGCATCCTGAGGCCCCCCCTCCTCCCTGCACCCCGAGATCCTGCCTCCTCTGCATCCCGAATCCTGCTCCCCCCTGTGCCATCCCCTGCTGGACCAGCCCAAGTGGAATGACCCTGCTCAAACACTTCAAAGCACAGGAGGCAAACCCTTCTCTTCCACAGGAAAAGAATTATTTTATTAAGCATTTTTAAACAGCTACTTAACATTTACTCAAGATAAAAATATGTACAATATCCCACCTTGAAGGCGGCTCCAAAATATAAACACTGTACCTCTCCCGAGAGAAAAACGGAATATTCTTCTCTTCAAAAAAAAAAAAGACAACCCAGAAACAAGAATACATTCATATTTCTCACTTCTTTATGCTCAAGTAGTTATACAAATAATAGACATCTGAAACGTTTTAACTTTCAATATATTTATATAATATATATATTTATAACAGGATTTTACAAATAAAGGCAACAACTGTATACCAAAAAAACCCAAAAAACCAACAACAAAATAAACGTTAGAACACAATCTGCAATCAAGCATAGTGCATCTCAACAGCTGGTGCAATGGGAGGGCGACACGAGGATCCAGACAAGGGTTCTGCTCACCAGTTCTCAAAACCAGTAAGAAAAAAAACCACCAAAGAGCACTGCCTGTAGCAGTGAAGTCTGGGGTTTTTAATTAAAAAGAAGCTGAACTAGAGATGATGTTCCTCTGCGGAGAAAGCCTCTTGCAGTTCACAGGACAAGTGTCACCACCCGACCCCTCTCTGCTAACACGGGGGGGATGTGAGCCAGGGTTTCCCAAGGAGGAAGCCAGCTGCTCAAACCCTGCCGGGATCAGACTCCTTTGAAAATCCCAGCCCTGCCGTTTTCCAAAGGCACTGACAGGGGCACGTTCAGCAGGGATGGCGCTGCCGGCTCCGGCTGAACCGCTCCCTCTGGCACGAAGCTCCCGCCCCGCCCGGCCGGGAAAACCGCGGTGATTCCCGAGGGCCGCGGCGGGAGAGGCCGGAGCCGGGTGCCACCAGCAAAGCCATCCCGGGGACAGCTCCTCCCGAGCCGCCCCAGCGTAGCAGCTCAAGTTACAGGAAGGGCACAGGTTAATTTATTTATTAGATGTACGCCATGGAAAGCTCCAAGCAGCAGCTACCTTTTATTTCTTAACAAAATATCTATGTATCGGCAAAGGTGTGGAGAGAAACCCGTCTTAGGTCTGCCTGGCCATTTGTCACCAGGCAGTGACTGCTGCCCTGCTCCTCCTGGTCTGGTGGCAATGCCACCACCTCCCAGTGGCCGCTGCCCTGCTCCTCCTGGTGACATTGCTGCCCCTGCAGTGAGCACTGCCCTGCTCCTCCTGTGCTCACGGTGGCATTGCCACCGTCACCCCCCCACGCTCGGGGTCACTCGGACACCAGTCCAACCAGTCCAGCTCCAAGGAGCCAGCGGGGCCGTTGCCTTCAGAGCCGCTCAGGGAAGTACCGTGTTTTATATCCACGTATTTTACACGCGCAGACCCTCAAACCTGGTCTGCCCAATGGAATATTTCTTCACAGCTTTGCAATAGATTGGCAGCTGACCGAGTCAACTGTTGCTCTGTAGATGTGGAGAGGGAGGAAGGGAAGGGGTAAAGCACAAAACCCTTCTTAAACCCTTCTTTAATCTTTTGGAAGTAGTTGTCAATCGCTAACCTGGGCGCATCCTTCATCCTTCTCCAAGCTACCTGACAAGTCAGAGAAAAGGGGATTTAGCTTCCTACGCACAGTGAACCTCGTCCCCACACCTCAGTCCAGCCAATATATAAAAGTGAAACAGTCTCTCAAACTAAAAAAAAAAAAAAAGAAAAAAAAGAAAAAAAGAGAAAAACCAGTCACACTGTGCTCAGTCTTTGGTTTCCAAGTTCAAAGGAGGAATCTGCTTCAAAGCTTGGAGCAGAGCCGAGGAGTCGATGGGGGAATGGGCCGGTACAGGAGAAGGGAGTCTCTGGGGCATCAGCAGAGGGGGGGAGATTTTGTCGGGGTTCATGAAGCCCGTCAGTGCTGCGGCAGAGGCCGGCAGGCTGGGGTACAGCACGGGCACCGAGGCCGGGTACCAGCACTTCTCCAGCATGGGCAGGTAGGCGGTGGCGGACGGCGGGATCAGGTAGAAAGGCAGGCACAGGGGAGGCTGGTGAGCGTGGGGGCCCAGGAAGCTGCTGGAAGAGCCCATCATGTCACTGCCAAAAGGGCCCTCGTCCTGCGGCGACTCCAGCCTGCTCCTTTTGGCCGGCGGGTCCTCAGTCTCTTGCTTAATAGAGCTTATTCTCTCCTGGACAGCGTACTTGAGGTCGGTATCCTTTTTGAAATAGGGCTGTTCCGACTTGGAGTCACTTTTCTCCAGCTCTCCCCCGTACCCGCTGTCCGTGTCCGTGTCGCTGCCGCTCTGCTCCCCGCTGGAGTGAGCGAATGTCCGCTGGATCACGGGCACGCAGTTCTTCCCGTGGCCCTCGCCCGCCGCGCCCAGCGGCGCCGGCTTCTCCTTCAAGTCCAGCATTTTGGGAGGGATGTCCCCCGCCTTGCGGGCCGCCCCGCCCTGCAGCACCTCGCTGGCCATCCGGTGCAGGTGGCTGACCAGCTGCGACGACTTCAGCTCCTTGCCGTTCTCGTGCTTTGCCAGGTATTGCAGCATTTCCTTGGCACACATCTGGAAACCGGATCGAAACATTTCCTGGCTGGAATCGAGGTTTCTCGATGACAGGTCACCTAAGGAAACATTAACAGAGAGAAATTAAAAATTAACAACATGCTAAATAGTTCCATTTCCATCTCTGAGGCGCACCAGAGGCGATGTTGGACTTGGGTTACAGCACAGCCAGAGGGGAATGCAATGGCCAAGCTGGACTCTGTAAACAGAAATCCCTGGATTTCTGCAGAAATGACAATTCCATTGGAACATCCACCTGTCCGCTTTCACATAATAACTTTACGCAAAACGTTGCCTGCTCTTTTTTGTTATTTACTGTATAATCCACCTTCAACCGGTACTGGAATGTGGAGAGGGGAGTGAGTCAAGCTGTGGCTTCTCCAGGAAACCCCCCGGGGAAGGCAGGGTGCAGCTCACCCTGCAGCTCCGGGCAGGGAGCTCCTGGCCCTGCCAGCAGCTCTGCCAGCCCCAGGGGACTCTGCTGCTCCAGCAGCTCCACTGCACTCCCTGTGGCTGCCGGGGCAGGGACGGCGCCTCCGAATAATTCGGGTTTACTGTATCAGATTCACGTGAGTGCCACATGTGAAAACAGCAGGAGGAAGTGCATCTAAGGCTGATAAGCTGAAGCACCGGGTCCCCTCTGCCTGCAGAGCACAGGCCAGCTCGGTTATAAAGAAACTTAAAAAGGTGTGTACAGAAAGCAGATTTATGTCTAATTCCAGAGCAAAACAACCAAATAAACCCGAGTGGGTTATCTAAAGCTCACAGATACAAATGGGAAGAATTGAATGGCTTTGGAGAGAACCTCACAGCAAACCTGGGCTGCGACTGAAACTACTTAATACCCAGTTTAATTTCAAACAACCCCCAGGGCACTCTGCACTGACCACCTTGAGCAATGCGTCTTTTTTTGTGAAAGCTCGTAAGCAAAGCCTGAGAAAATGACAGCATGAAAGGCCAGAATTCCTGTCTCCTCTCTTCTCGGGAACAAGGTGTCACAATCGCATTTCACAGGCTCCCCAGGGAAAGTCCATCACACACACACACACACACAGGCTCTCTCCCTGCCATCTGAGCACTCACCTGCCTGCAAACCGTTCTGCAAAGCGATGATCTTCTGCTGCTGCTGCTCGATGAGATTGGTCAGTGCCTTCACGTGCTTCAAGGTGAGCTCCAGAACCACAGCCTTCTCCAGGTGACCTAGAGTCTGGGAGCACAGGGACAGGTTGGCACCCGCCGCAGGCTCAGCCATGCAGGCAGGAGCCCCAAGGGGCTGCCAGTGCCTTCCCAGGAGCCGCGGGAGGACGGACACGCCGCGACCCTGACTACCACCGGCAACATTCCATGGAAATAAGTTAAAAAGCAGGCTACGGAAAAGGCTCTCACGGAACCCTGCGGGTACTTTCGGAGCAGCCGCACAGCTCGGAGAGATGCGTTTTATTTATCGGTCCTGCTGCCCCTGCTGGCACCGTGACCCGAGCCCGGGGGAGCCCGGCCGGGGACTGCTCTTGCCCAGCAATGGGTTGGGGGGGTCCAGCGGGCAGCTCCCGCGGGGATCCGCAGCTCCCGGGAAGTTTGGGATGCGCTTACAGCCTGCCCGGGCAAGCGGCACCAATACAAAATAAAACCCACCCCAAACCCGCGGTGAAGCGGCCGCAGGAGAGCCGCTGCCCCGTCCCTCCGCTCGCACCTACCGTCAGCTTGAGGTGCTCGGGCAGCAGGTCCTTCAGCTGCGCGATGCACTCGTTGATCCTGTCGCGCCTCTTCTTCTCGATCAGCCGGTGCGGCAGCTTGTAGGTCTCCTGCGGGGCCGAGGGCAGCGGGTCAGCGGGGGGACAGCCCGCACGGCCCCGCCGCCGCTGCTCCTCCCGTCCCGAGTGCGCCGGGGAGCGGCCGAGCCCCCGCCCCGGGAGCGCACCGGCCGATTCACCCCGTTAACCCCCGGTTTACCCCGTTAACCCCCCGTTTACCTTATCGCCCCTCATTTCACCCCGCCAGCCCCCATTTACCTTGTTGTCCTCGCTCCTCTTTAAGCCCCTCCGGGGCTTGTACACCTGGTACATGTGCGCGAAGTCCAGCCTGCACGGGCGAAAGGAGAGCAGCGCGTTACCCCCGTCCCGGAGCCGGCGGGGCCGCTCCCCCGGAGCCCCCCGAGCCCCCGAAGCCCCGCTTACCCCGGCAGATCTCCGCTCTCCAGGGCGGGCAGCTTGCCCAGGCAGGCGGGCGGGGGCTGCGCGCTGGGGATGCGCTCCATGGCGGGGGGCGCGGGGCGCTCAGGGCGGGCAGGGGCTGCGGGCGCTGCCGGGG
>WAAE01001568.1:85748-141939 GCA_013400495.1 Nicator chloris | reverse complement strand
CGGCGCGGCGGGGCCGCAGCTGGCGGCTGGGCCCCGGGCCGTGCCGGGCCGGGCCGGGCCATACCGTGCCGTGCCTTGCCATACTGTGCCGTGCCGGGCCATACCGTGCTGTGCCGTGCCATACAGAGCTCTACTGCGCTGTGCCATGCTGTGCCATACCATGCTGTGCCGTGCCATACAGAGCTCTACTGCGCTGTGCCATGCTGTGCCATACCATGCAATACAGTGCCGTACCGTGCTGTGCCATGCTGTGCCATACTGTGCTTCACCATGCCATACAGTGCCATGCCATACCACCATACAGTGCCATACTGTGCCCTGCCATACCGTGCCATGCAGTGCCTTGCTGTACCGTGCCATACAGAGCTATACTGCCCTGTGCCGTACTGTGCCACACCATGCCCAGTGCCATACAGTGCCATACAGTGCCATGCCATACCACCATACAGTGCCATACTGTGCCCTGCCATACCGTGCCATGCTGTCCCATACTGTGCCATACAGTGCCATACCATGCCGTACCATACTGTGCCATGCTGTGGCATACAGTGTCCTGCCATACCCTGTGGTGCCGCTGCTGTGTCCCAAGATCAGGGAGGAAAAAACAAATAAAAATCACCCCCAAAGCGACACAGGCACCAACAGGGACCTGGGGAAAACTGCAGCTGTGGAACTTTGGAAATGTGGGGGAAAAAATAAATAGAGTGAGAGTCGCTAAAATGAGGGTCTGGGGAAATGGTGCTGCTGCAGGGAAGTTTTGGGGTGGCAGGACCCCATCCCTGAGGGTGTCCAAGGCCAGGCTGGACAGAGTTTGCAGCAATTTTCTCCAGTGGAAGGTGTCCCTGTCCATAACAGGGGGTGGAACTAGATGATAACTTTAAGGTCCCTTCTGACCGAAACTATTCTGTGATTCTACGATCAGCAGGAAATTCTCTCCTGTGAGGGTGAGGAGGCCCTGGCACAGGTTCCCAGAAAAGATGTGGCTGCCCCTGGATCCCTGGAAGTGTTGCATGGAGCAACCCGGTCTAGTGGAAGGTGTCCCTGTCCATGGCAGGAGGTGGAATGGTGATAACTTTAAGGTCCCCTCCAACCCAGACCATTCCATGACATCCCGTGCCCGTGCCAGCCCGTGGACGCCAGCAGTTGCACAATGCTGAGCAATGATAATGGTTTGTGTGTACCTGCCAAGGCAGAGCTCTCCTGAAGGGCCGTGGTCACCTCCCTGCTGAGTGCTGAGCAAGTAGAGGCAGGCTCAGCTGATAAAAGGTGCATTTACCAAGATAAGGGAACAGCAGAGCTCCAGCACTGAGCTGCTGCTATTGCCTGCAGAGTCCTGGCTGCTCCACCTCGGGAGGAATCCGAGGGCGGGAGGTGCTACATGAGAGCACAGAGAGGTTTTGTAAGGGTGAGGGAGACAGGCTGTTTAAGGCTCACCCCCATCCAAAGGTGTCTGTTGTCACCAGGAAGAATCCCAAGGGAAGTCGGAGCCTCAGAAAGATGCTAGCCATAAATGTAAGGTCTGTAAAAGCCCCAAATCTCCTCTATAAGCTCCCAGCAGCATCTCCAGTGTGAACACCACAGCACTGTACCAGTGACATGGGGCTTCCCCAAAACAGATGCCTGGGCTGTCCCACTCAGCATGGTCTTCTCAGTGTCTGACATCTGAGCCTGCAAACTGAGAGATTATGGCCAGGATCATGGAATCCCGGAATGGTTTGGGTTGGAAGGGACCTTAAAGACATCTCAATCCAACCCCCTGCCACGGGCAGGACCTGCCCGTCGATCTTGAGGGTCTCTGTGGTGCTGCAGCCCCAGTGCACTGTGGAGGAGAGGACTCAGGACTGAGCATGGAGCTCTGAGTACCACAGAACCTCACAGCAGAGCTGCTCTTTCCAGCAGACACTGAACAAATCCAGCAGAAACCATCAGAAGACATGCGGGTGATGCATTTTTCCCCTGCTGCAGCTCAGGGCACCGTAACCAGCCTCAGTAACGAGCCCTGGAGCAGACGGTTCCTTCTCTCTGTGCCCACAAGACCCAAGACATTATTTTCCAAACAAAGGGTGAAGAAAATACGGACAATTTTTCATCTGTCCCATCACTGACCCTTTGTCCAAGGCAACAGAAATAATTAGAGCTTGCTGCTGCCTTTTGCTAATGAAAAATGAGGTTTGGGGCCAACCTGCTCTGCATTTGAAGTTCAGGCTCCAAGAGTACGTGGACAGCTTCATGCCCGTGGATTGTCTGACTCCTGCATGCTCCTTCAGATATTCAGTACATTCCTGCAGTGGGTGGTGAGCCACAAATCAGGGTCAGAGGTAATCCCCAATTATTTAGCCCTTTTACTGTTCTAGTGCTTGCCAAACAATTCTCCATATCAGGATTTGCTCATGACCTTAAGGGATGTTGCCAGGGATTTAGGAGTCCCCCTAAAAGGAGGATCCAAATGAAGTTATTACATTCTTGGGCATCAAGTGAGATTGCTCGAGAGTTGAGTTACATTTTCCTGGGGATCAGTTTTCATAAGCAAGGGCTGATGCAATCATCAATTTGCCTTCTCGCTTGTGTTTGCTGAATTATTTCTACACGGAGGGCTCCTTTCCACCACACGATTCAGGCAGTAACAAAATGTTTAAAAAGGCTGAATTCCCTCAAGCCATCCGTGGAGCAGCAGCTCTCCTGAGCGCTCCTCCAGCAGGGCTGGGAGTCACAGGACCGCGACAGCTCGTGTCCAAGGGGATTTGCAGTTATTTAAAGAGGCACGAGAAGGTGAGAGTTTGGGGGCTGGTTGGGGGTGGGCTGGGAATCCGAGACTCAGGATCTGCCCCTTCCCCGGGACTGTCCCCTTCCGACCGCAGGGATTTGGGGGAAAACGTTCCAAAAATCCCTGGCGCTGCTGTCTGATGGAAGCCTATGTGGGCAGCGCCGGGAGTTAACAGATGGGTTGTGGATTCGAGCTTACGATAAGGTTACTGAGGGTGGTTTTGTTTTAAAATGTCTCTTACTTAATATATCCATGAAGGCCAGGCATGTGCCTGTGGCCTGTAATCAAATCGCTGACTCTCCCTCTCTCCCATTTCCAGCGGCCCCGGGTCGGGTTACTGGCACCGGAGGTGAAAGCTCAGCCCTGCCCAGGCTGGACGCGCTGCCGGGCGGGATGCGCTCAGCCCTCGGCATCCTCGGCCCCGAGCCTCCGGCAGGAACACCCCGTGCTTTCCGCACCAGGAAAAGTTCCTGTGGGAGCCAGGCTGTCTCTGACAGAGCCGGAGAGCGCGGTTCTCTCCTGTGCTCAGCAAACGTGAAGGCTCCGCTCCCGAGCCCGGCAGCTCCGCTGCTGCTGCCGCCGCCTCCGGGACGGACGGGAGGCACCGGCCGGGCAGCAGGCTGCGGTCAGCCGGGGGGCACAGCGCCTCCATCCCCACGGCGTCTGTGGCCCTGCAGAGCGTGATCAGTGTGGGATGTACCCAGGCAGGAGCTCCCAGGAGAGCTGCACGTCTCCTTTCCCACCCGCCGTGTCCAAGGAAGGCGCGGGGGAGCCCACACCCCGCAGCCAAGGCCGGTCCCAAGGGACACTGTGCGACCTCACAGCGCAGGGTGTGAGGAGCAGTTTGACACCCACCAGGGCTCTGCCTCAGCCTTCTGGGAGTTGCAAAAGCCCGAGTTGGTGTGAAGCCAGGTGGTTTCAGCTGTGTGTGACTCTCGATAGCACAGCTGGCCGCGCTCGCTGCCGTGGAACAGTCAGGAACCGTCACGAGTCAGAAGTCGAGATTTAATATTGCAAATATGTGCATCCATCGCTGCTTAATTGCACTGGTTTAGGCTGCCATGGGCTCTGCCTGGATAAAGCACTGGGAAAACACAGTAAGAGCTGTTGTCTCTGTGCCCTCCCTCCGGCACGACCCTGGAGCGCTGCCGGGCACGTGAGAGCCGCGGGAATGACGCTGGCATCGCTCAGCGAAACTCGCCCGAGGACTATTCAAATGAAAGCCATTCCCCTCTTTGAGCAGAGATGTTTGCCAGCACCCAGCGCAGCAGTGGGAGGAACATGTAGGTGGAAACTATTTGGAAGTGGCAAAATTTGTGGACATTAATAAGAGACTTTAGCCCACTTTGATAGTGTGTTTAATAAAACACGCCGGCTTGCCGGTGACATCCTGCCCCGCCAAGCCCCGGCAGCTCACGCTGTTTAACCAGTTCCCCCCCGGCTCTTGCACCATCTCGTGAGAAAGAACCCCGGGCGTGCACACCCGGCACACCCCGGGGCTGCACAGGCCTCGGCTCTGTCTGCACACGGCCTCATCACGGAATCTGGGACTCATGGAATGGGCTGGCTTGGAAGGGACCTGAAAGTTACCCACTTCCACCCCTGCCACGGGCAGGCACACCTTCCACCAGCCCAGGTTGTTCCAAGCCCCGTCCAACCTCGCCTTGGAGACCTGCAGGGATGGGAGTCCACAAGCCAAGAGCCATTTCAGAGGTGACATCCTGGCTGCTGCAGGTGGGGCAGGGGACAGCGAGGGGTGACAGCAGGGTTTGGAGGGGCAGGGAGGGTGAGGAATCACTTCTCCTCCCGCTGCTGGCACTGTCTGGTGGATGCTCTGCACAATGGGATCTGATCACATCCCTCCTCCTGCCTCACATCAAACAGTGAGTCAGCGCTGGAGCCCCATCAGATGTCTCTGCCTCGGCTTTCATATCTGGGAAGCAGAGAGGATGGTGCTGTGTGAGTATGCAAAGCAAGGAAAGCAGGGTGCCTTCAGATCTGCCACTTGGAAAATACCACGTTATTTATTTTCCACTGGCACCCACGTACCCCGGCAGGAATCGACACCACTGAGGCTCCCAGTCTGGGGAGATGTTGTTCTTTCGGGGGATGCAGGTAACAACAGCTACAGGGCCCAACTGCATCATGTCTGAGTCAAATATTAACATAGAGAATATTCTGAACTTGCTAATTGAGTCAAAAACAAATGACACACCCACCCCTAAAAATAATAATAAAATAAAGCTGGGACAAGCAGAAGAAGAGCCCAGGAGTGTGTTCCTCCTGCAGTTCATGTGAGGACATGAGTGAGTTAAATCTTGACCTCTCAACTCAAGGCTTTGGGACAAGGTGTGTGTGACCTCCCTGCTCATGGGGTGTGGGGCACCGAGCTGGTTCAAGCTGCAGATGACTTCAGCACAGGGGTGAGCAGGGGCTGCTCTCAGGGCACGAGGCACAGGTGAGAGTGTGGCAGGCCAGGGTGGGGAGCTGGGGAGCTGGGGGCTGCAGTGCTGCCTGGGAGGTGGTGGGGTCACCACCTCTGAAAGTGTTCAAGAGCTGTCTGGATGGGAGACATGGCTTAGGGGTGGTGGTGCTGGTGCTGGTGGGACTGGATGATCTTGAAGATCTCTTCCAACCCTGCTGATTCTGTGATTCCATGTGATTCTGGGGAGGGGCACACCGGGAACACAATGGACTTTACCAGGATGCCACCAGCTCCTGGAGCCAAGGGAGAACCAGCCCATGAGCTGCCCGTGGCTCAGTCTGGTCTCTGTGTGATCCTGTGGGATCAGGCACCTGCTTGGAGGGCCCGGGATGTCCCTCAGCTGGCTGAGGGCTGCAGTTGTCTGCTTTAACTGGGGCTGCTTCAGGTGCGTGGGTGGCTGTGTTGGGAGAGGAAAAGGGATTCCTGGCACTCCAGCTCATCAGGACTTAATGAATATTTGGCCCCTTGGAATAAATGGGATGCAAAGAAAATGAAGGCAGAAGGGGAAGTGCAGGTGCACGAGGCCAGACAAGCCGTACACATGACATTGTTTCCTCGTCAGGCAGACTGAAAAAACCCTTGGCCAGGAATATCATTGAGCTCTGGGGCAGTCTGGAGCAGCCGTGGGAGAATGCAACCCGTCATTTTCTAAATAAGAAGCCAAACCTCTGCATCCAGATCCTCCCAAAGTCCCGGCCTGATCCCATGTGCATCACGAGCCAGATGTGGCTTGGGCATTACTCCTGCTGCAAATTCAGCTGAAATAAGCACCAACAGGAATTAAATGGAATAGGAAAGATTCATGGTGGATTTCTGCCTAATCAAGATTACACACAGCTCTGCTGACTGTGTTCCTCCAGCATGGAGCAGGACCCTCCTACATCACTCTTGGAGCCCTCTGTGCCACACAGAGCCCTGATTCCAGCCCCCAAAACACCACCTGGAGGGGAACGTTTAGGTTGAGGTAAAACACAGCCCACCAGGACAGGGAGAAAGGCAAAGGACACCCAAGGCATCCCTGTGAGGAGTAGTATTTGACAGGAATGTCTCTCATAGTGCCCTTCCCTCTGTATCAGCAGGGATCTGGCTGAGAAGTCCTGGAGCAAACCACAACTGAGGGTGTTGCTGTCTTCCCCAAATACTTTCTCTAATGAGGTTTTTAAATAGTTTTGCCCCGCCTACACTGGCAGGCAGAGCACTTTCATCTCCAGGTGAATGGGAAGCGAGGTGGGACTCAGCTGTCTGCCGGGAGGATCATTGCCATCCTGCAGCCAGGCGGGAGGCACACCAGGGAACAGCTCCGGCTCCTCTGGGAGCCGATCCCGGCGCAAATATTCCCCTCGTGCATCGCTGTTTGACATGCAGAGAGCGCTGGGGCAGTGTGGGTTGGCAGGGCGGGGGGCCTTTGGGTTCCACCTGGGCCGAAGAGAACGGCCCGGAGCCCGCAGGTACCCGCTGGAAATGAGGTCTGTGAGCAGGACTCCATTTGTTACAACCTGCTCCGGGTAACCACACACCTCTCGTTCTTAGGTGGCAAAGATCACGTCTGTCCCGGAGGCTTTGGGGTGGGTGTGGAAGTACTTTCCACGGCGAGGCATCTCGCCCCCTTCCCCTCCCCTGCGCTGCTGCCGCCGGAGCGGCGCTGACGCCGCCGGGGAGGCGAGCGCTCGCCCACCCGCGCCAGCCCAGGAGCCCAGACTCCCGGAATTCCAGAATCACTGAGGCTGGAAAGCTCTCCGAGATCGTCCAGTCCAAGCTGTGCCCCATCCCCACCTTGTCCCCAGCCCAGAGCACTGGGTGCCACCTCCAGCCCTTCCTTGGACACCTCCAGGGATGGGGATCCAAACCTCCCTGGGCAGTTCCAAGGCCTGAGCACCCTTTCCATGGGGAAATTCCTGCTCCTGTCCACCCTGAGCCTGCCCTGGCCCAGCCTGAGGCCGTTCCCTCTCCTCCTGTCCCTGTTCCCTGGGAGCAGAGCCCTACCCCCCCCGGCTGTCCCCTCCTGGCAGGGACTTGTGCAGAGCCACAAGGTCCCCCCTGAGCCTCCTCTCCTCCAGGCTGGTCTCATTGCTCTCAGGTGTGTCTCCCACAGGGATCAGAAAACCATGGGATATCCCAGGCTGGAAGAGGCCACAAGGATCATCAAGTCCAGCTCCTGGCCCTGCACAGGACACCCCAACCACCACATCAGAGTGGGCACCATGCTGGCCTCACACACAGGGCTGCAGGGCTGACTGGGCTCTGAGAGGTCAGACAGGGCTCTGAGCTCTTCTTCTAAAGGAAAAGGAATCATTTCATCCCCAAATATTCACATGGGCTATGCTGCAGTCTGGGGAAATAGAAATGGCCACACAGGCTTATTACAGCTGTCCCTTCTGGTTTTATAAACTGCACGTCCCTATCATGGAAATAAAGCTCAGTCCTGGAGAGCTGTGAACATCTGCAGCTGCTGCCCAGATGTGGTTGCCCGGAGCCTGAGCAGAGGTTTCAGGGGAAAACCCCGGTCTGCCTTGCACAAAATGCCAAAACAGAGGACAGAGGTTTCGCTTTGTAACCCTCGACCAAGCAGACATTAAGTGCCTTTGATCTCCAGATAGAAAAATGATCTTTTGATTTCAGATTATGAAAATGAGGAACCATCTGCTAAGAAACAGCTCTGGACCCACGTTTTATTGAGGCCAGATGGTGTCCAGGGTTCCTACGTATGAATTCAATTAGCTGCTTGTGTCTGCGTCAGTGAGTCTGGATCCACCCAGTCATGTTTTTGGAACAAATATTGTAATATTCCCATGGATCCTCCAGACAGTGGGAGGTGTTTCCTTCACTGTGAAGGTTTTGGGAAGTGGCGACTTTGTCTCATGTTCATCATTTTCATCCCTGCTCTGCATTTCTAGTCCCTTGGTTCTCAGGGCTCAGGGCTTTCCCTGGATCTTGAGCCAGCTGTGCTGAGTGAAGACATCCTTGATTGCAGTTTGCCCATCAGGGCTGAGGTTTCAGCCCCTGGGAACCTCTCCCATCCACCTCTCCTGCACTGTGACTGAGTTTTAGCATTATTTGGAATCAATAATGCTGAACATCAGCCAGACCTGCTCCAGTCTCCTTTCCATGGTGCTTACCAGGGCTTGACTCGGGGTTTAGCTCTGCTGAGAGCAAGGTCCCTGTTGCCAGCACCTTGCATCCTGCTCAGATGGATTTCCTGCCCGGACAGCCAGGCTTTGCAGATCCCAATTAGCTCCCCTCATCTTCCCAGTCTAATAATCTGGAAGTGCCTGGTTGGTTTTTTATACAGGTGTGCCTCAGCACCACACGTTACCCTCAGCAAGCTGCATGTTTGCACCAATTTCCCTCACTGCAGTGTTGGAAGGGGGAAAATCCTGCTGTGGGAATGGGCTGGGCAGCAGCCTCAGGAGCAGCAGGTTGTGATTTGGGGCTGGAAGGGCCTCACTCACAGCCCACACCTTCCTCTGCATCCTGGGAACTCATCTGCCTTGAAAAATGTTCCTGAGCAGGAAGTATCCCTGGCAAAGGGATGGCATTTGTTGTTTTCCCATGACTTTTTAGGGAGGGATGGGGTTGTCAGGCTCAACTGCTGTTTACAGACACAGGCTCTGGGCACAGGGTCTGCCACTGCCCATGAGCATCTCTTGTTTCAGGGTTCCTCACCCGTGAGCTGTGTTTGACTCTGGTTTTCCGTCACTGGGAGTGCTGGGAGGTCCATCCCCTCTTGCCTGCCTTTCCTGCCCTGGAATCACGCTCTGTCCGGGCACGCTGTGCCTGCTGTGCCTGGGAATCCCCAGGGCACCTTTCCGGGCTGGCTCTGCTCCTCACTCTGCACGGCTGTGATTACAACCCCATTACCAAATTAGAGGATTATAAGCATAATAACGCACGGAGAAACTACTAATTTCCAATGATTTCCCCTTTTAAAAAGAAAATCCAAGCCCTTTAGCAGATGGAGTTTGCAAAGAACTCTCCAAAGGAGCTGCCATGAGGGAAGAGCCACAGAGTGGAGGGATGGGAAAATGGAGCAGGTTCTCATTAGGGTGCAAGGTGTGTGATAATTACTTGAGGAAGCACAGGGAAGGCAGGGCTGGGCTCACCCTGGATCCCACAGCCACTGCAGGCTCCTCATGTGCAGTTGCTGCAGGCCTGGAACACAATTTCACAGCTCTGCCCAACCCAAGCATCCCTCACTTCTTCCTTCCCGGGAATCCTCGGGAATCCATACCTGATCCCACATGCCACTTGGGGTTTCCCCTCCTGTTGGTGCTGAACTGCTCAGCAGAGCTGTTATTGCTCCAAACCCAGCATTTTAGGCAGCTGGTTCAAGTTTGACACCCCTCAACACGGATTAGTCAGCTTTCCACCGTACTCATCCCTCTGCTCATTCAGCCTCCATTGACAATCTCACCCCCAGCAGATGTCCTGGTTTTGCAGCCTCACAGTTTGTGTTATTCCAAGGACCCACCAAAGCTCCTTGGATCTGCTGGCAGGTCCTCTGGGATTCCCTTACAGCAGCAGGCAGCCGCTTTAGGGCTCCCAAACCTCGATGCAGAACCTTCCAGAAACACTGAGTCCGCCCACCCGTCCCCATCTCCATCACACATTACCAACGTCACCCCTTGCAAACCACTTTGAGGAAGGTGAAGAGTTGGCTGGTTGAAGCCAAAGTTGTGACTAATATTTTTTGGGGAAAGTACTTGATGTCAAAACAAGTGAGAAGTGAAGCGGAGACATGTGGTACAGAGATGTGGGAAGGGATGGAGGGGCTTTTTGGTGCCAAATTTCCCTGTTCCCTGAAGGGAGAACCCAAGTTGCCTTATTTCTTAACGTAGAATGAGACAGAGAAGGAAAGCAGAGAAGGAAAACTTCCTTCTCTACTTCTTTTAGATCCTTGCATTTCTAGAAAGCTGCTGAATCACCCCCCTATGATAGAGTGTCATGGAAAAGGGTCCCCTGGTCATGACAGTGGCCACAGGGCAAGTCCCTGCTGGGTTCCAGAGCTGCTGGAGCCCCTCAGTGTCACCCCTGGCCCCTGCCCAGCACAGGCTGGAGCTGCCAGAGCCCCCAGTGATCCCTTTTCCTCATGCTCCTTCCCACAGGCTGCAGGTTTCAGGTTTTCCAAGCCTTTTTCCAGCCAGAGCGAGGTGTGCAGGCACACAAACACCTGGGAAAACAGTCAGTGGGGTCCAGCCCCAGGGACAGGCAGCACATCCAGGGTCACTCCTGACGGGACAGCCGGAGTCAGGTGTGTTACATGGAAATGTGTGGGTTCTGCGACTTTGGAAGTGAAATAAAACCAATTCTTGTTAGCAGGCAAA
Source organism: Nicator chloris (assembly GCA_013400495.1). Taxonomy (NCBI): domain Eukaryota; kingdom Metazoa; phylum Chordata; class Aves; order Passeriformes; family Pycnonotidae; genus Nicator; species Nicator chloris. The sequence goes on along the minus strand of WAAE01001568.1, from coordinate 131,369 downwards.
GGACTCAACCCTCAAGACGACTTTGCTTCCAGGAGTTATTCAAACCCTGTGGAGCCACATAGATTTGCTTATTAACGAAGTGCCTGTGCTGGCCGAGCCTCCTGCGCCCTGCCGAGCCCGCTGTGGTGCAGAGGGCTCTGCCTCCTGCCTTCGGAGGCTCAGCTGCAGAGCTCATTTCCTATTTGCATCCCAGAAAAGCCCAGTTTAGCAGCGGCTGCTGCCCCTGCAGCCAGCAAGGTGTGCAGTGCAGGTGTGGGAGGGTGATTCACCCTGCGCCGGCAGCACCCGCCGCTTATCTGCGTCCTGTGGCTCCCGGTGCTCCCCCGGCACAGGCAATTCCGAGCACACCCAAATAAAGTCCCAAATCAGCCCTGTCTGGCCTCACCCTCTTTCTCAGCAGAGGGTTTGGACAGCTTCCATGGCTCTTCTTCTCTTCCTCCCAGAGGAAGTTGGCCTCACAAGCAACTCCCTGTGAAGGCTGAGCCAGAAGGTGGGACCTGGCCTGCTGTCCCTCTCTCCCGACCTCTCCTGATGGGAATAACAACCTCCGAGTCTCTCCTACGCCCTAGATGGGCTTTCCTCTTCCCCACACACAGCAGCCCCTTCCCAGAGCAGCCCAAGCTCCCTCGTGAAGCCCTTGTCTGCTCTGGGCTGCACAGCCTGGCCGGGGGAGCCCCAGGTGAGCTGAGGGATCAGTGGGGACTGAACCCTGATCCCACTGATAACTAAACGAGGCAGCCAGGATTGAGGAACTGCACATGGAAATGAAACATCCCACCACATTCTCCTTTCAGCTGGCCTGTTGCACAAGGGGGGATGGTTTTAAACTTAAAAGAAGAGAGATTCAGATTGGATATCAGGAAGAAATTCCTCCCTGTGAGGGTGGTGAGGCCCTGGCACAGGGTGCCCAGAGAAGCCGTGGCTGCCCCTGGATCCCTGGAAGTGTCCAAGGGCAGCTTGGATGGGGCTTGGAGCAGCCTGGGATAGTGGAAGTGTCCCTGCCCATGGCAGGGAGTGGAATGGGATGGTTTTTAAGGTCCCTCCCAACCCAAACCATTCCATGACTCTATAAACAGCTGGCTGGAGCCCGTCAACTTTGGCTACTCTTTACAAACTCATCGGAAACACTAAAATAGCCTGATTTTGGTTTGCCATCCCTTGGGAACAGTGGTATTGTTCCCAGGCAGCAGCCAGGAGCTGTCAGGATGCCCAGACCATGACATGACTGGCTGAATGCCCCTGACAACCCCAGTTTCACTGGAAATGACGGGGCTGGGCTGGACATCCGGGTGCTGTGGCTTTGCCAGGCTCCAGCCTCTTGGTGCTAACGTGCAGCAAGAGGCACTTCCTGGGGACAGATAGGATAAAAACTGAGCGTTATCACTGCCAGCTCACCAGATCATTGCAGATTATCTTCAAGGACAGAGACCTCAGGAACAACCCACCTGAGCAGAGGCTGCTCCATTATTCACTTTGGCTGCCCCCAAACGGAGCGAGGTTTGAGGCTCCCTCCTCCATCCGAGACGCCGTGTCACACTGTGACTGGATCCTGTGCTGAAATGCAGCTGCCGGAATTATGGAGGTGGAAGACCTTTATTTAGCCCAATCTTCCATCGTGAAACCTCCTCCAGACTTCCAGCAACCCCCTCCCAGAGCACTGAGTAACAGGACCAGCGCAGCTGCCTGCCATGACCTCCCCCGAGCCACGGAGCCTTGTGTATTTTGGATACCAAATTATTTCCATCAGAAAGTAACTTCCTCAGAAAGTTGCTGGGAGATCTTGGGGTTTATTTTTCTTATGGGATTTAAAAGTACAGATAAATTCTATTTATGTTTGCAAAGAAGACTCCGAAACCTCCTTTAGCCATAAAACAATTTGGGAGCCCGGCCTGCCCTCGGGCTGTCGCCTCTCCCCAGCCATGGCTGTCGTTTGAGGCATCACTTAGCAACCCCTGTGAGCAAGACTTTGTGCCGTGCTGGGGTCACCACACCCACCACCACATCACACATCCGCACAGCCAACTCTCCAGAAAAATGAAATTAAAAAACCAACAGCAAAAAGAAAAAAAAAAATCAACTCTTTTGGCGGCTTATTCCCACTACTCAAACGTTACTGATTTGGGGTGGAAATTCCCTGGCAGAAGCTTCTGTTTCCATTCTGTGTCTTGATTGGGAAACGTGGTGGGGAGGGTTTTGGGAGATGAGCTGGGGGTGCCAGGGCTGCAGCCTCCCCCTGGAGTCCCTCAGACTCCTCAGATGTGACCCCAGCAGGCTGGGCACCGACAGGGACCGGCGGTGGCTGTCACTGAGCTGCAGGACACGGTGCTCCCTGATCTCCTGCTCGGGGATGCTCCCAGCAGGAGCAGCAGCAGCTCTGTGAAAGGCGGGTGCACATGCACCCCACATCCTACACACACAGACACCCCTGCCAGAGCACACGGGGCTCCCAGGTGGAAGGAAGCCAGAGCTCCATCCTTGGTGAGCAGAGCATGGACACACACAGACCTGGCACTCCCACAGCAGGAATCTCCTGCACTCCCACAGCAGGAATCTCCTCCACTCCCAGCCAAGGACAGGATGCAGTGGCCAAAGGAAGGCCTGACCTCCCTCACACCCTCCCAGCACAACCAGCCATTTGGGGAACTTCTCCCAGCTGGCTCAGGGGCACCTTTAATCACACACAGCTTTCCCTGTGGGACACTGAGAGCTGCCACGGAGCCACGGTGATGCCACCAGGGCTGGCAGGAGGTGACAGACACCTCACACCCCATGGGACACTGATGATCCACCACTGTCCTCTCTTGCCTCTTCCCAGTTGCAAGACACAGAAAACCCCTGGAGCCTGACCTGGCCATGCCCCGAGGGCAGCTGAGCAGGACAGCAGTGACTCAGGGCAGGGCTTCCAGGTCAGCTGGGTCACAGGGTCCCACCAGCCCCTCTGACCCTGGGCAAGTGGGATGAGGAAGGCACGGGGTCAGGTGGGCACAGGGGCACTGCTGGGCCGGCTTCCAGCTGGGGTTTGGGAACCAGTGCTCGTTCTCGTGTCTCTCACGGGGCCGTGTGGTGTGGCTGTACACATTTCACACAGATCTGTCTGTCTGGATGCTCCCCTCCCTCAGCATCCAAACCAGAAAATTCTTGTTTACTTTTCTTGCCAGGCACTACCACTCAATTGCCATATTTCATCTCCATGCAGTTCCTGTATGGAATTCTCTGCTCTGGGACTCTTTAGGATGAAAAGCCCTGTGTAAGTTTGAAACTATCTCTGAGTGCCATTGAAACTACCTAGAAAGAATATAACCCCTTCACTTCTGGAAGCTCAGCACGAGGCAGGATTTAATCTTTACCTGCCCTTGGCCAAGCACATTCCTGTGCTCACCAAGGTGCCCTGAAGTGACACCACGCCAGGGTTCTGCTGTGGGGCTCATGACTGGTGGATTTTCACTGCTTGGGTAAAGGAAGGAAAGAAGTGAAATCCTGAAATGAATAGAAGTAAACCCACAGCTTTGTTAGAACTGCACTACCTCCCTTCTATCACAAAAGGTTTCTGATTTCTGCAGCCTGGCTGGCAATGCCTCCTCACTTCAATGCCCACGACACCCAGAAAACCACAGCAGTACAAATCTGTGCTGTTCCTTGCCTCCCTTCCCCAAGGCAAAGAATTAGGAATGGTGAAAACAAAATCATGGGACTGAAATAATAAGAATTTAAAAAATAAAAAAAAATAAAACCAAGGAATCACAAGACCAGTGGTTTGGAGCCGGGTGGCGCAGGGAGGGAGCCCACAGCCAAGCAGGGACCTCTGCTCAGGCTCCCACCACCTGGACACACCACAAAGAACCTTCTCAGCTGGGATTTCTCCCTTTTTTCTGCCTCTTTCCAGCTCCTCAAGTCTGCACCTGAAAGAAGGCACAGAGGAGCCAAACTGATTTGCTGAATTTTATCCTTTTTTTTTCCCCTATAAGGAAACATTCTTTTTTCCCCCCATGAACATTTCAAACCTTGCACATTTTGGGGATGAAAGCTCCTCTGTGTGTCTACAGCTAAAGAGGGACTTTGACTTCCCACCTGCTACTCTGGGACTGATGCAAGCAGGAGCACGAGCAAGCTGACTCCCATTTCCTGGGAGACAGATCAGCCAGATTTAGGAAAAACTGAGCAGTCTCCTGTGCCAGGACCCATGGCAGATGCTGGGGGAATGGCAGGGATGGAGCTCAGAGCCTGTGCTCGTTGCCAGGGATGCAGCACAGGCTGTGCTCACCTCTCCTGGGGACCCCTTTGGGCTCTGCACCCAAATACCTGAGCCGGGTCCCCTCACCTGGGTGTGGGAGCACAGGTGATGAGCACACCTGGAGGTCCTGTAACTGCCCAGTGGCTGTGGAGGGACCCTGCATGTCAGAGAAGCTTGGCCAGGTGTGTTGTCCCCTTCCCACCGTGGCTGGAGTCAGGGAGAGGGACAGGGTGACCTCTCCAGCCCAACCAGCCCTCGGCAGGAGGTGAGGCCACCTCTGTGCTCTCCATGTGTGCAGGAGCCCGGCACCTCACACACCCTGCACAGCGATGGCTCCCTGGGCATTCCACATTCCTGCATCAGGAAAGGGGGTTCTGGGACCTTCGGGAGAGAGAAGTGACTTGCACGAGCTGGAGTGCAGGGTTTGATGGTGAGGTAAGAACCCTGCAAGTGCCCTCTCACTTGGGATGCCTGTGAAGACTGACTGTTCACACCTAATTCATCTCCCCCATTACCCCTCATCCGCCCGTCCTAAGGGCCTTTATCCCAGACTTCAGCCCAAGGCCACCAAGTGTTCTTTGGATCCATCACAGTACAGTTCTCACTTAAATTATTCTGCTAAATCCCTGGAGCTGTCACTCCCCAACAAGACCATCACACAGAGCCCCAAAGATGCTGTGGCAGAAGGCAACCTGCACATTCCCAGAGCGCCTGTGCCCCTGGAGGTGTCAGGACTCCTCACTCCTGTTGGCAAATCCAACTCTGCAGTAACCCACATCGCCTGACTCCTGGTCTTGTGCCCTGATCACAAGACGATCTTTCCCTCTGCAAGAGCACCGGGAGCGAGGGATGAAACATCCCTTGTGTTGCCCAACACCTCCCCCACGGACGTGCTCCACTCAGGCCTTGGGACGTGGCCGGCAGCCAGGACCCAGCACAGCAAGGACACAACTCCCGGGCAGCTCGGAGCCTCCAAGGGTTTCCACTCCCACCCTGGTAATTCCCCATTTTTACAGCACGGATTTGGGACTGAGCTGAACCTCAGGCAGGCAAGTCTGCACGACCAGCAATATCAGCTTTGGCCATGGGAATCTTGTTTTAGGGGGAAAAATAAGATAACATCCTGGAAATTAAACACAACTTTCTGTATTCCCTCTTTTTCTTCTCCTGAGGCCAGGGAGGCCCCACTGCATTCTTGACAAACACAAATGCAATAAACCAAACTCATTTATATGAGCCTGCAGTAAGGATTCAATATCAAGATAAATTTTACTCAATGGAGCATCTTTATAAACTGAAATCCTGTGAATTCATCTTTTCAGGATCTCCCCATTTCCCACCCTGCCCCAGAGCCCGCTTGGAAATTTGGATCAGATCTGAGTGGGGACTCAACCTGCAAAGGGCAGCAGACCCAGATCCTGGGGTACCAAGGCCAAACTGCGGAGAACTGGGGAGAACTGGGGAGCCCAGCCCCGCTGTCCCTCCGCTGTGGATGCCACTGCTGGCACTGCACAGCAGCACGAGCTCTGCTCTGCAAGGACCAGAGATGTTCAGGGTTTTCATGTGCCACAGACAGACCTGCTCCCGCTTTGGTTCTGATTCCTAAACTGTCCCAAGATAAAGTAATGATCTATAGATGAGGCAATGATCTACAGAGCAGAAGCAGAACAGAAGGACTGTGCTGGTAGTTCTGATGCTGCGGGTCAGGTACTTGCTGTGCCTGTATTTACACACTTTGAGGAATCATTCCCTGTCGTGCAGAACTGCTTTCATGCAGTGTTAATATTTCTTGAGCATCCTGGAGCTGTACTCCACATTCTTTCTCATTAGTGAAGTGACTTTTTCTTTCTGTAATTAACAATGGCCCTCTCCAGAAGCAGGTAATTTGAAAATACAAATGTTTTATTCATCACACTTTTACTGATCCAAAGTGGACTGTCTCCTGAGGAGACAGACACCATGGCTTTGCATTACCCCGCTTTCCCCTGCTTGGCTTGACCCATTTCCCCCTCTCTTTCCAACAGAATCAAATCCTGCCACTAACCTTTCAGGCTTCCTTAGGCTTTATTTTGTTCCTATTAACCTTCTGCTTCTCTGGATAATTCTGCAGCCAAGAGTAGGTGTGACTCCCACGGCACAAGTCTCGCTGTGCTGTTGACTCATGTGCTGTGCTCAGCCAGCTCCTGGGATGGGAGGCTTATGCAACGTAGCGAGGTCTCCCGGAGCATATGCTGCTCCTGGAGCTGTGAGATCCCGGCGTGTTCTCCTGCTGGATGTGCCCGTGGGATGCACACGCTGCCAACCAGCCCTGCCTGAGCCCCGAGCAGCACACGGGGCCCCCACGCAGCCCTGGGGAGGGCATTTGGGCAGGCTCCCCCCTCCTCCAGAGATAAAAGTCAAATCTCAGTGCAGAGAGGCTGCTGGGCTCTGGGTAGGGGTGGTTGTGCAGCTGCTGCCCGCCCTGGGCTCCGGGAGCTCCCAGCGAGGAGCCCTCCGTGGGTTTTTAAAGGGCACTCAGTTCTAAACAGAGATTATATAAAGTGAACTTAACAGACGGTCAGATTTGGCCTGGCATGTTGGGAGGGTTCTCACACACATCGTTTTTTTTAGGAGGGAAACTAGCAAGACATGTGGTGAAAAACACCCTATAGCTTGTAACTCCTGTCTCTGAGATCCAGCCATCTGTTCCCATGAACTTCAAGTGAGAAGCAGCCACCATTTTGAAGGCAGACACTTAAAAAAGTGAGAGGATCCAGCCCTCGATTCCTTGGGCAGAAAGCAGCTCCGATGCCTGTCTGAAAGGGCAGTGCACAAACTGCAAACCTCTCTGGCCAAGATCATCCTCCCTGCATGGCTGAGCAAAGGCTGAGCCAATGGCTATAAAATTCATAGAATCACAGGATGGTTCGGGCTGGAAGGGACCTTAAAGCTCCTTTCATTTTCCATCCCTGTGCCGTGGGATGCACCTTCCACAATCCCAGGCTGCCCCAAGCCCTGTCCAACCTGGCCTTGAACACTTCCAGGGATGAGGCAGCCACAGCTTCTCTGAGAAATCTGTGCCAGGGTCTCACCACCCTCACAAGAAAGAATTTCTTCCTAATACCTAATTTAATCTCCCCTCTTTTAGTTTGAAACCATTCCCTCTTGTCCTAGCACCACCTGTCTGTGTGAATTCCTGACCCCCCCATGCAGCGGGGAGTGAGCTGGGGCTGATGTGAGGAGCACCACCCCCCGAGTGGGGAGCCAGGGCTGGCAGCAGGCAGGGCACCCTGGCATCCCTGGCAGGCAGCCGGGGCTGAGCGAGCCGGGGCTGTGCAGGTCGGAGCAGCCCCTGCTTTCCCCTGCGTGACTCGCTGCCACCCAGCCCATAAACTCACCAGCTTCATAAACACAGAAATAAAACCTCCTTAAAAGCCCTGCTAGGGAAAGGACAAACCCATGTCCTGCTGTGCAGCCCGCTGGGTTCTGAAGCCAGGATTTCCCAGAGCGAGCTGAACAGCCCAGGTTTGGGGCGAGGTGTCACCACGTCACCGCAGCCTTTGCTGGAACTCCTGCTGGGAGGCGGCTGAAACATTAACCTGGGCTCGCCGTGGCACCTTTCCCAACAGGAGATGGAAGCCAGCAGCTGCTGATATGGAAAGCAACTGTTGGAGCTGCCGAGCACTGACACATGCGATCGCACGGAGCCACCGGCTCCTGCAAACGTGCTGCAGGAAATGACTAAACATTGAGTGCTTGTTATTGAGCAGGATTCCTGGAGACACGTAGGTGGTGTGGACAGCGTGGTATGTGCATTAAAGTGCAATTTAGGTCAATGATTCTTTGAAAGGACCATTCTCCCTTTTTTCTCCCCCCTTTCTCCCTTCAGGGCTGTTTGCTATTCAAAGATTAACTTTTCCAGCTCTTTTTTCCAAACAGTTCCCATCAGCTCTAAATAAAATGAAGAAGGGGGAAAAGACAGTAAAAATTGCCCTGGTTTAATATTGAAATCTTGCTGCAATTTTTTTGTCATTTCAGCTGTTTTTAATGGTAAAACAGGATCCCAAAGCAGCTTTAGAGGGAACACTGCGTGTTCAGACAAAACCAATCCTATTTCACGAGGTGTCTGAGTCTCACTTTTTAACAGGTGAACCCAAAATGAGAGCCAGCCCTGGAGGGACTGGACAGATTTGAGCTGTGGGAAGTGTCAGCACAGCTCCAGCTCACGCTGGGGCGTGCCAGGGCTGTGATCCACCTTTTCCATGGACCCTCAGGTGCCTGAAGCATCTCCAACAATGTGAGGTGGCGCCTCCAGCATGGCACCGGCACCCAGAGACCTCATCAGGAAACACAGATCTTCTCCAAAAGCTGCCAAAAGCTGCACAAATCCATCCTTGTATCCCTGATCATATTTGCATTATTGCACACAAAAGCAGACTGCCACCGAGCCAAAGGCTCCCTGCCCTCCTTGGACACACAGAGACTCGGGGGATGAGGCTGCCGTGGAGAAGCCTTGCAGGGCTCAGCAGGGCGCTCACCTGCTCTGGGAGCACAGCCACGACACCCACAGCTTCCTCCCCACCACACAGGGGCTCTCACAAGGTCTGCAGTGGGAATCAGAGGAATCCCAACCTGCAATCGGTGGGACATCTGCAGTGGGGCTGGGGGAAGGGAGCTGGGTGTGCTGCAGGACAGGCCTCTAACGGAGGCAGCACTATAGAAAAGGTCTCCTTGCTAAAGAGAAATAAATTATTGATGGCAATGCAATTTCCTGCAGTGAGAAACTCCAAAGACCCTTTCCAAACAGGAATGAGATCTGGAAGAATACCAGTCTGCTCAGGCCACCTACTTTTTTTTCCACCCAAGAACCAGCTAAACAAAATCCTAAGAAAAGCTCATTTGTATCCATTTAATTATTTAATCAATAGCTCTGCTTTCAAAGCTCCTCCTCACCCTCACTCCAGCAAAGCCTGGTGTCTCACAGATCCTTGGATATCCAGAGGACAGCGAAGAATTTTAGTGGGCAACTGTTACAGGAGTTAAATTTAAATAAAATTCAATTTAAAAGGCATTAAATTTAAGAGAGAGAGCAAGAGGGAACAAGAGCTGGAAGCCTCCCCAAGGCTGACCTGAGCGTTTGGGTACCAAAGGTGGCTTTGAGGAGGGCGAGCACAACTCTGGGGTGCCCAGGTAATCCCAGTGTCCCTCCAAAAGCCTCAAGGGTCGTGCAGGTGCCAAGTGGGCAGCGAGCAGGGCCGGCAGGAGGGTGTTCAGGGGATTGTCTCCTGGCCAGGACATCACCTCCAGCAGCCTCGTGCCCCGGGTGTGAACCCGTCCCCTCCTGACCCAGCAGATCCCAGCACCAGTTGAGTCATCCTGACATTTAACGGCACCACGGGCCGGCTGCTGCTGCTGCTGTTCTTGAACCAGGAGAGGGACCACAACGAACCACAAGTCCAGATCATTTTAAAAAACTTTTTCCTTGCTTTTGCCGGTCTCTTCTCCAAGTGTTTCCCGCACACGTTTGGAGTGAGGGCATGGCTGTGGCTGACTCCGAAGTGCTGCTAATGGTGGCCAGGCACTGCTTCTCTACCAGTGAGCATTTCCTGGGAAAAATTTTCAAATCACTGGAAAGCCTCAGCTAAATTTGTGGTGTGTCTCTGGAGGCTCCTATCAGCCTTGGTTAGGGGGCCTGCAAGGGAGATGGAGAGTGACTTTGGACAATGGCCTGGAGGGACAGGACAAGGAGGAATGGCCTTAAGCTGACTGAGGGCAGGGTTTGATTGGATATGGGGAAAAAATTCTTGGCTGTGAGGGTGGTGAGGCCCTGCCACAGGTTGCCCAGAGAAGCTGTGGCTGCCCCAGGAAGTGTCCAAGGTCAGGGAGTGGGATGAGATAAGTTTTAAAAGGAAACCATTCTATGATTCATTTCCAACCCAAACCATTCCATAATTCTTTGGAGCTGGAATGGGTCAGACCCATGGCAAAGGGATTGCACAAGCCACGGTTTCAGGGGAACTTCCTTGTGATGATGGGCTGCAGAGACACGTTGGGTGTGCATCTCACAGGAGAGTCAAGGCATAACAATCCAAAGTAAAATGCAAAGGGCTCAAAATGACCCCTTTGATGACGCAAATTAGTTTTGCCATTAGTTTTCTCACATCTCACATTTCCTTCCCCACCTTCCCCTTGCTCCCCAATTTTGGTTTGCTCCTGATTCCCATTGCTCCTGAGGTTGAGACCAGACAGTGGCAACACCAACCTCCCATCAGCAAGCTTTGCCTTGGCCAATTTTCCAGCATTAACTGCCTCCCAAGGCCATTTGTTCTGAGGTATAAAGCCTTTTTTTTCTCTGGGAATTGATCTGGCAGTGCTTTCGGGACTGCTGCCAGGGAAAGAGTGTCCCTATTGCTCCTTCATTACCATCACAGCTACGGGGACCTCTGCTGCCTGTCTCAGCATCTTGGCTGCAGTTCCTGAGCCTGAACAATCTTTCCAAATGCAGGGAATTCCCTGTGGATAAAGGGACAGGGACTGTCATAGGAAAGCTTGGACTGTCATTCCTCAAACATATTCCTTCATGTCCTTGCAGGGAGCTGCCAACACGGCTGGAGCCAGCCGGCACCTCCGGGCTGGCTCCATCAGGCTCCAACCCAGCCCAGGGTACAAACATCAATGAAACCCCCAGTGCAGATGCAGAAATCACAGTGCAGCAAAATTAAATTATAGGAGATCTTCGCTTTTTTTCTCTTAACCCACTTAAAGGCCTTACACAGCAAAAAAAAAGCATTACTGGAGAGAAAAACAATGTGAAATACTGAGCATCATTAAAACAGGATCAACTCATACACATGTGCTAAGGAGAAGGAGCTCCAATATTCCTACTCCTCTTAGGGCAGGGAGAAGCTGTGGTGATCTTGCAGAGTTCCTGCTCCTGGCAGCTCCTGTCCTGGTTTCTGGATCAGAGGAGCAGCATCCTTCTCTCATCTGCTGCCACCACTCTGACCCTTTCCCAATCCCCTCTCATATCTCATCAGTTACTGCCATGTACTTTTCTCTCCAGACACTCTGGAGCAGTTATTACTCACAGATGTAATTGCTTAGTGCTCCCTCAAGTCACAAACACAAGACATCAGAAGACATCTAAGAACAGAGCTTCTCCAAGGCCCTGAAGTATGGAGACAAAGGAAAACTTAGGGCAACATAGCAATGATATTTAAGCCATGAAGACATCACGATTCCTTATTTTAAACAGGGATGACTTTGCATTTACAATAACATCGCCCTTTTGCTGAAGACTTTGTGTTTCACAGAATCATTTAGGTTGGAAAAGACCTCCATCATCACGGAGCCCAACCTTTAACCCTTGGTTTGGGAGCAGGGATGGTGCAGTGAGGCGCTCACGTGCTTCCTGATAACCACGCTGGACCACATGAGTGAGCAGCACCCATCCCACGCTTCCCGTCGCCGCTCCTCGCTTCACACACTGATCTCTGCTTTCATCTCCCAAACATAACATGGGTGGGATTTGTTTACACTGGGTGGAAGGACGAGCGAGAGCCAAGCCGGCGACCGCAAGTGTTAGAAATTGGCAGAAAGGGCAGCAGCTGTTATGATGCAAAAGTACATATTTGCCTGAAGACTCTGGCTAGGAAACCATCAGAGAAATCCAGACTGATTCATGCTCTGCACCCTCCCCAGATGACTTCCGAGAGTCACGGCAGCCCTGCTGCCACAGCTGGAGCCGTGGTGGCTGCCCCAGGCCAGCTGCTGCCACCTGAGCCACCGGGCTGGGACCACCCAGCTGCCTCCTCTGCCAGTGCAACACATCAGATAGATTTCTCTTTAATCCAAGTTCTGAAGGAAGATATTACATGATGGTTTAACTACAGCATCAACAGCTGAATCACAACGGCTGAGCAAGCAGCCAGTGCCAGACAGTCCTGGTGCCTGGGGAGCCCCAGGGGAGCAGGTGAAACCAGGCAGGAATGCTCAAGGCTCCAGCACCTGCACTGCCAAATCCGCCCAGCCACAGTCCCGTGGCAGGGCCAGGAGAGAAATGCCCATGGACTCCCTGATTGCTGCTGGGAGTAAAACACTCTGAGCTTCATCTGTGTGACTTGATGCAGAACAAACCTCCTCATTCACGGGACAAAAGTCAGGGAAGTGGGAGAACACGCTCTTCAAGACATGAAATCTTGGAAATGTAGACTGAAGTTTGAGCTTATCAGAAGAAGACCGCATAAATTAATTTACAATCTCTATTCACCCCTCCCTCAGCCAGAGCTTCCAATTCACCCTCTTGAGGATAAGACTGAGAAATACTTCTCTGGGGGTTTTCTGAGGTTCCAGTTTGGGTTTCTACATTTGCATGAGATATTAAATGAACAATGTATGCTGCCTGAAGAAGCTTTCACCATCATATGTCCTGGTTTTGGCTGGGGCGGAGTTAACTTTTTTCCCAGTAGCTGATACAGGCCTGTGCTTTGGATTTAGGACAAGAGGAATGCTGATAATGCTCTGATGGTTTAGTTGTTGCTGAGCAGTATTTACATTAAGTCAAGGACATTTTCAGCCTCTCACCCCAAAATAACTTCCCCTAAAAATTCATAAATATGACAATTATCACAGATTGATGAGGTGGCTCAAATTTCCCAAGACTGGGAATTGTGGTTGCCACATCTCAACTCTCAGTGGAAGAGTTTTCCCCCACTAGCCATATATCCCAGTATTCCATTGCTAGCAGCAACACTTTTGGGTTCTTCTCCAGATTCTATCCAGCAATATTCTCAGACTAAGTGCCAGTCCCAGACAAATCAGTACCAATCAGCAGTACCTTCCTTCACTTCCAAATGGCTTGACTTGTGCCCACAAGTCAGGACAGGAATCCCCAAATGAAAAGGCCAATCCATCAGGCCTTGGGATTTTGAGCAGCCCATCCTGGGGTGGGACAGACTTTTCCCTGCCAGGTGACACAGCTGCAGATCACAGCCAGCGTGGTCAGACCTCAGCTCCTGGGAGGACAAACACCTTCATGGGCTGAACAGTGACCGGTTACTGCAAAAGGGCGAAAATGGGCTGCTCTGCAGAGAAATAGCAGCAAACCCTCCCTGAATGTCCTCAGAAATAAATGAAGACTCCTTGGGAATATGTGGTTTGAGTAAAACCTGCTCCAGGGTGACTTGCTCTGTTCTGCTGGTGGCAGAATGACCTGCAGAGCTCTATGTGTGAGAGCAGCAGGGTGAGCAACATCACGCTGGAGCCAGGGGTGGATTTTATGCCTATATGGTATTCCCAAGATATCCTCCTTCCCTTCAGGTCATGAACAGAGTTTGGGGGAACTAGGAGCTATTTTTCTGGGGGGTTGCAGCCTATTTTTCCCTCCCAGTACTTATAACAAGACCTCTATTCACAGTAACGCCAGGAACTCCCTCACCCAGCCTCGAGTGAACATGTGAGCACGTTGCTCAACCAGACCACAGGCAACAAAGCCATCAGTCCCAAACCTCCAGCACAGCCCTTGGAGTGGGATAGGGCAGGGCCAAACACCAGCCCATGGGCACACGAAGGCCTTGGCAGCTGCTCTGCCCTCCCTGGCTGGTTTGCCTGTACAGCTCACACAGACCAGGGACCCCCGTGCGCAGGGAATCACCTCACCCACAGCAGGGCTGCAGCACCAGCACTGGGGACAGAGCCCTCGAGCCCAGAGGGGCTGAAAAACTCTGGTTCTGTGCTTGGTTGTTTGAAGGCACCTGGCACAGTGCCCTGGTGTCCTCCAGCCAGGACAGCTCTGTGCCCCACTGCTGCCCATATTCCCTGGCAGGAGGCTGCCCCACTGCTGAAAGCAGCTGCTGGGAGTTCCACACGCTGAAGGTGCTGTGTGCCTGTTCCCACCCAGCCACGGCCCTCTGGGTTATACCCTATGGAATACGGGTGAATTGCTTTACAGAATCCAATGCATAATAAAGAAATGCAAGGTATTTCCCTGCTTTTATCTCCCTCCTCCTTTCCAGCCTTGCACCAGTTTTTTCCTCCTCTCCTGCATTAACTTCACACTCCCTCCCTTGCCCTGAGAAGAACCCTGCAGCAATGCAATGTCTCTGGGCTCTCCAGCTTGAGGAGTTTACTGCCCACACTGGATTTATGCTGTGTTTGTTTATTTAATGGCCCAGTTAGGAAACTCAGAGTGGGATCTGTGCTTGGGGTACACGGATTTCAGCAAGACCTGCCACAAGTGCCTGAGAAATCTCTGGCCTCCAAACCAGTGCAACCATGGGGAGGGACAGCTTCCACTACCCCAGGGTGCTCCAAGCCCCATCCAATCTTCCCTTGCACACTTCCAGGGATGGAGCAGCCACAGCTGCTCCGGGCAGTCTCTGAATAAAGAATTTCTTCCTCAGAGTTTCTTCCTAACACCTACACTAAAACATCAAGGATGCTGGTCCCACATCTCCAGCCTTTGTAATCAGTCCATAGTTTGTCACAACCAACTCACAGGCTTTGCTAGCACTGACAGCCCTGCTCCTCCACTTTCTGTCCCTTATGTCACAACAAACCGTCTGGACACTGCAGGAAGCAATGAGGACACTTCTCTTACTTTTACATAAACAGAAATTTTTGTTCTGGGACTCTCTGGCTGGGTTAGCTTTGCTTTACATGACACAGAGCAGCACACCCAACACAGAAAAGGACAGAACCTGGCCCACAAGCATGAAAATTCAGCATGAAACAAAGTCTCCATCAACCTTCCCTGCTCTGGATTCAGGTGGTGGCCAGGCAGGCACAAAAAGAGCTTTCTCCTCTGGCCAGCAGCCAGCACTGAAGAAATGCCAAACCCGAGCACCTGGCTCCTGTGGCACTCGTACCAGTTCTGCTCCCACCTCCGAGGCCCAAGACTCACTTTGATGCTATTCCGAAATCTCCCTCTCCCAGCTCCAAACCAAGACTTGAAATTATTAGAGGGAGTAATGCCTCTCAGGGCAGAATGCAAATTTAAAACACTTGTCCCAAATAAGAGGAGGTAGTAATTAGGCTCCAGCACTCCAAAGCAGCATCCCTCAGCTACACCCTTTCCTGACTGCTCCACTGATGTAGGACATGTGCCATGCCATGCCATGAAAACCCAGGTTGCACAAGGTTGTTTTTCTTTATCTGTATATAAATCAGCTTCCCGCTTTTAATTTTCCTCCTTCACTCTGTGTTCTGGTCTATGAGCTTTGCTCCCTGCTTGTCTAAACCCTTTGCTTCTTGTTGCTGTCCCTTATGCTGGTCCCACTGGTTTTTTCATCTGCTCAAGGTGCCTGCTTCCTTAAATAGTTCTCTCTCTGTGTGTTTTAATCCTTCCTCCCCTTCCTTATCATCTTCTCTTTCTCACAGTTAACCAGAGTGTCCTTCCTCTTCCCCGGGCTTTCCTGCAAAGCCATTTGCATTCTTTCTCAATCACATCAAACAGGAGGTTTCAATTTAGCAGCAATCAGGAAAACACCTCAGACATCCGCATGGCATCAAAGCCTCCTGCCACCTCCGTTCCCCAAATCCCGCTGAACTCTGGCTCCGTGAAGCAGGAGCTCAGGTTCACATGACACAGAGGTGACAGTGCGTGAGGCGCTGCCGTGTCCCGCAGCCACCGCGCCACTGCCAGAGCCACCCCTCTGCTCCGGGGGACCGAGTCCTGGCTGACCAAGCCCACATCCTCCCGTGCATCTCTTCAGGCCAGCAAGGGCAGCTCTGCTGCTCCTATAAGGCAAAAAATGAAGTGAATGATGCTGACTGCCACAGGGTGAGGGCTGAGCTTAGGGCTCAGAGGGATCGGATGCCCGAGGCAAAATAACCGGGACACAGCTACCTTGCCCCGCTACTGCCCGTGCCCTCGGGGAGGAGCAGAAAGCTGAAGAAGACAAGTCTTTACGTGGCCTTTAGGAATTAAATGTGTTCATTATAACCTGATTAAAATTCCTTACAAATACACTTTAAAGTTAGCTCCCGAATCAGGGAATGGTCGTGGATCTCCTCAAGCATAGGATTTGTGTTTAAGAGATTCTATTGTTATGGTAAATCTATGAAGAATGTGTCCAGCTGGGTTAGCTCTGCCACAAGAACCTCTGGTTCACTGCTCATCAGGTTGAAGGTGGGCTGAGACTGAAATTCCTGGGAAAATAAGGCAACCTAGAAACAGATGGAAGGTCAATGGAAGCAAAATGAGTATGGGTTTTCACATCACTTTTTCACTCTCAAATTGTTTAAGGTAGAATTTGTAGGGAAAAACATGTCCAGCCCCTCTAAATGACTCTCAGCCAAAAGTTCATGTGCTGAGAAAGCAGAGGGGAAGGGAAGCAGCCTGATGCCAATTACACCAAGCCGAGGCTCCAGCACTTTTTCTTCAGGGCAGCCAGAAAATTCATTGGAGTGATGTATCAACTGCCAGAATATTTTTAAAATTTTCTAATTCATCTGGAAGTTTACTTGCTCTGAGTATTGAGATGCTTGTCTGCACTTTGGATCCTTCTGCAGCCACCAGGACACCTCGAAAACTGCTTTGTTTTAAACTGGCAGCAGAGCTCTTGAGACAGCCCCCCGCCGAAGGCATGGGGGCTCTGGACATGCCGTGAGCCTCGCAAAGCCGGGGCAGTGCTGCTACAGCAAAGGTGGGGACATCCCTGTGCCAAGGACTTGCCATCACTGCCCATCCTGGGGGCGATGAGTTGTGTCAGCCCTGTCCTGTGCTGAACCATTCTCAAAAGGAGATGGGAGGGTGTGAGGGACAAGGGCTGGTTGTACCCCGGAGAGAGGGGGGGACATGGGGCAGCGCTCCGGACTCAGCTGCAGCTGCAGTGAGAGTTCTGAGGGAGGCTTGCTCCCACAGCCCCGGTGCATCCCGACTGCGGCACCAGCAACCTCCTCCCAGCCAGCCCAGGGCTGATTGCACATCCTCCAGCCCGGCGTCCCTTCCCAAAGCTGCGCCAACTGCTGGCACGCAGTTACTACCGTGCTCCTTCCCGACGTCTGGCCACCCCGCTGCCCAACCCTGCTCGTGGCTCCCTGTCTGGACCAGTCTGGAACCCCCCGCGGCCGGGGGGAGGTGTTTGCCGTGCCCCCCGAGGAGCCAGCCCGCTCCCCGGAGCGGGGCGCGCATCCCCGGCAGGAAACACAGCGCACGGCGCGCTCTATTTTAATCCCGTCAAGGGTCTTCTCGGGAGCGAGGCAGAGCCCGGCTGTGCAGAGTTAAGAATGAATCCCTATTTTTAGCCTGTCCTGGGTGAGGTAAGTGCGCGTGAGTCAGACGCCGGCGTGGGATGTTGCATAAGCCGGGCCTGCGCCGCAGCTCCCGGCGCACGGGGGTGAGAGGAGGAGGATGGAGGGAGCCTTCCCTCGCCGCTTCCTGGCATTGTCATTTCAAGACAGACCCTTCACGGTATTTAAATGCAGGGTTCTTTCTTCCCTCCCCACCCTCCCCGAAAAATTTAATTAGAAACAGCAGTAGGCTGGTTATGTAATGTGATTAATTGCAGCATTAGAGTGAAAAAATATAGGGCATACAGGTCTTAAAGATTCACATGCAAAGTCATGTGTGGGAGTGAGAGAGGCAAGGGTGAAACGCAAGACTTATCTGTTTGATTAGGTGCTTTTCACAGGGCAGTGATTTATTCTCTGAGTAATTTTGTCGGAGGAATCTGCAGATAGCTAAAGCAAAAAAAAAAAAAAAAAGGAGCAAATACACATCCAGGAGACAACGGGCCAAAAGTGCTTTCAAAGCACCTCTAAAGGTTAGTGTTGTACCTGGGAGCAGGATGTTCCCTCAGCTGCAGACCTGCCCCTTAAGCACTCACTCACACCAATAAAAAGGAGGTTTTCCCCTGAGTCATGATGAAGGAGCTGCAGACACATACAGACACTGCAGCTAAACTTTCACTATGCTGGAAATTTATTCCAGGGAACATGTGGAGCTTCAGATGAATTCTTTTCCCCCTGCCTTTTGTGAGCCTCTCGGCAGGGAAGCCCCAGATTCCAGGCTGGCATTCCCTCCCACCGGTGACCTCCAAGCACCCGACGCTGAGGGCGCAGCGCTGGAAACGCTGCGCTCGCCACGGCTGTTGATTAAATCCAGCCTAGTTCAATAATGGCAAGAAGTCACCAGCGTGTTTGATTGCTCGAGTGTCCTACATGTGCAGGGCTCCGCTGCAGAACAGCGGCTGTGGGGTCTGAGTGAGCTCCTCTCTGCAAAGCCGAGCTCGGCGAGGCTGAGCCCGCGCTGACACGACTGAGGAGCATCGCTGGCTGGATTTTAGCACTGCAGCTCTTCAGAGAGAAACAACTGCTGTTAATATTCATGCAAGGGGGGGGAGATGAAAAGCCACCGAAGAAGGGAGCTCGTGGCAGGGTACCAAGGATGTCTCAGCAGGTTTTATCCTGTGCTCTTGCTGGGAAGAGGAGGGTTCACAGCCTGAGTGCAGCTGTTCTCACACCACAGATATTCTCCAGCATTGCCTTTATGCCAGCTACTAAACTCAATTCTGAGGCTCCCTGAATTAATACTGAACCAAGTATTAATTTGAGGCAGCCTGAGCTCCCTCTGAAGTGAAGGCTCTTCCCTCAGTGAACTCAGTCTAGTTCTAGAAAGCTTAATTCCTGGCAGCCTTAGCTATAAAGCCATGGCTGGAAACACAAAAACCTCCAGAGTTGATCTCTCCTGAATAAAAACTTCATTTGTTACAGCTGTGCAATGATTTCAGATGCTTCGGATTTGTCAAGCAGCAAAATGCCAAGATTAATTTTAAAACAGTTTTACAATTACCTCGAGTTTGCGTCTTGTTTCTTGCTTTACTAATAAGCAAAACACTAAATGATTCATAGTAGAAAAGAAATTTGAACAGTCTTCTCAGGGAGGCTAGGTGCTCATTCCAAGTGTTAAATGCAGAAATTCCCTCCCATGAGGCTTCCAGTCTTAACTGGAGCCATAATGTGAGGGAGAGCGAATGGGCCGAGAAGTCCCAGGCCACGAGCTGGGTTTGTCCAGCTACACAGCCTTGCAATATTCCTCAGCTGCTTTCCTGCATTTCTAAAGCTTTCCTCTCCCTGCATGTGATAGCCAAGCATGATACACATCCCTGGAGTCAGCATTTGACTTCACGTGTCCCAATGCATGTGTTCATATCACTCGAGCACACTTCCTTTTGCAGAACCTATTTGGAGACAATTATAGGGACAGATCCTGAAGATGTTGCTTTCCCTAGTGAAACTTTCCCTGGAACTATTTTCCAGAGAAAACTTTTTTCCTCTCTTAGAAACTGGACGAAGAAAAATTGTTCAGGCCTCTCAGTGCTATCTAAGTGCACAGTAAAATATCTCTTGAAGAAATCAAGATCAAAGCTCGCACAATTAGAGACAAACCAAAATCAAGGGCACCTTTACTGAAGCTCATTAAAAATATCCTTTGTACCGCTCTCCTGTGTGGCACCCAAAGTCTCTCGAATATTGTGGTGTAATGAGAATGCAGTGAGGGTTTCTTTCCCTCCAGTATTTTTCTTTTCCATAGTTAGCAACTGTCATAGTTTAATTAAGGGATGTCACCGGCACAGAGCGCTGCCCCGAGATAATCAGGCCCTGCTGGTAGATAACTGCTGAGGTGAAGACAAGCAGGAACAGCCACCGTGCAAATGCCAAATCATCAAGGGAGGACAAAGTTCAAAAATGGAACTGACAATCCTTCATTTATAGAGGTGGGAGATGCCTTTGCCAGCCTTTGTGAATGGGCCCCTCCACCCAGATCCACCTCACAACCCTTTCTGAGCTCCTGATTCCTCTCTGGCCTCTTTTTGCTCCCATGTTGTCCCTTGCAGGAAGATTCACTCAGAAGCATCTCCTGGGTGTCTCCAGCAGCACAGACGTGCTGCTGGCACAGCCCTTTCCTTGGAGCAGCCACTTACACGTCCTAAGGAAGGATCCCAGCTCCCACCCAGACACCCCTCGGCCATGAGCCCTGTGTAACCTCACTAAGAACTGACCCCCAGCCATTCAAATTGCTACAAAGGCTCCCACTGCCTTTAATTTAGTCTTTCAAAGCATCCAGGTCTTTATTTGTTAATATTTACCAAAGCCCTTCCAGTCTTTGGCTCTTTGATTTTGCAACCTCTTATGATTCTCACTAGATGAAGTTTTCTTTTCCTGAAAAACAACTCAGCCCCGACCCAACCAGCTGTGTGCTCCTCTCTCCTGCCATCTGTGCTTGCTTTCATGGGAAGGTTGTCTCCCTCTCCTTTCCCTTTTCCACCCAGGTCAGTATTGATCTGATCATTCCAGCAGCAGTTTTGTGCTAGCAGCTGTCTCTGTGCAGTGCCCTCCGATGAATCCGTGACCTGCAAACCATCCTGATTACTTGCTTGTTGCTCTTGCCTAGGTTCATTCACAGATCACAGAACAGTTTTTTAGAGGGGTGGTCTATGCTTTATTTCACCAATTACTTCCATTTCTCAACTTCTGTGGCACACCACCTTACAAGATCCCCATCTCTTCCGAATTATCTTCCAATTAATGTACAGGTACTGTATTTCCAGCAAATATTTCCTTTTAATGGAAAATGTGCCCTAAAAATGGTGTGCTGGAGTCCCTGTATAAGTTCATCAACACAAAGTGCTCTAAAGATGGCCAGATGGGGCTCAGGTCCAGGCTCGATTCCTGTTCCTGATGAGGAGCCCACCAGCCACACAGAAATAAAAGAAAACATCTCTTTGGAATTATCACACCTCCTACAATTTTCCCATGGCACTGGGAACAATGCCAGCATGGGACTGCAGCATTTTCAGACTCCACAGGTCAAGCAAGATGTATAATTTTTCTTGGATCCTAGCTGATCCCTCACTACATTATTAACAAACAGCTGTATTTTGACCAGCTTTGATGTAAACTTTATCTGACCCAGTGGTGAGGTTCTTCAAGTGAGACCACCCCACAGAGGTCCCTGGGTGAGGGGTTCAGAAAGTAATTGCGAGTAACAAAGAGAAGCCAAATTCCTTCACTCTGAAAAATGGTGTGTGTCTTCTGAGCCAGGAAAACAAAAGGATTTCCATGGCATTCCTGCACAAAACTATCAATGATTTCATTTCCGTGAAACCAGCTTAATAAAAAATTCTGTGGCTTTCCCAATAAACTGTGATAAAACCAAGCCCCCATACTGCTTAATTGCACTTATTAGCAAGCCAATTGTCTGTCACATTTATTTTGTTATGTGGGCCATGTTTGTCAGAAAGAGCATGAGATTTTTAATCAAACTTGTAACAGTCACCACAAGACAAATTTTTGAAGGGCACAACTTTACCCAAACAAGCACATTTATCATCGCTGAGGACACAGAAGAGGTGGCTGTATCTTGGTATATGAAAACAGCTGGTTGTATAAAGATTTATTTCCTCCATCCCACTCTGACTCTAATGCATTTGCAGGCCTGCTTGATAGACCTTTGGGTGAGCCTGGGGCTCAAGTCCCTGCTCAGGTGAAGGGAGTCACACAACGCACAGCCACCCCCAGCACATAAATCATTGACAGACACACAGATCTATGTGCTCAAAGACTGTCACGTTGCTTCTTTTCCAGCTGGGACAGCTGCATCTCTCTCTACGTGTCCCACCAAACTTCAGCCCCACAACTCCTCTCTGTTCAGAGTGTCCGGTCCAGCGTGGACGTGCTCGGCGAGTGCGCGGCCGCGGGCAGAGGTCGCAGCAGCACTGCCTCCCTGGCAGACGTGTTCTCAGTGGACTCTGGCCTCTCCTCGCTGCCACACCACCCTGTCATTGCCCGCAAGGTGCCTGGCATAAACATTTCCTAGGTTGCAGAAAGTGCCGTGATTGAACTTTCCTTCCAGACATTTATCTTAATAACCCACACGCATCCTTAGCACGCCGCCCTGTTCTTGTTTGCTCCATGAATATTCCAGACAAGAGCACTTCACTGATCACAAAGGTTGTCCAACACTCTCCACCATAAACCCCCTGCCTTAAGTTGATAACAACTTTGAAAAGGTTCACTGTCTCTCTCTGTCAAGGAAGCAAGGGAGCAGGGATGTTTTATCCATGCTAAAATATATCTAAAATTGTTTTTTTTGCAGAAAGGTCTGATGCCAACATGCCTTGGGCTTGCACCCAAAACCTGGCAGTGGAGGGGAGAGTGAATTCTGCCATCTTAATGATGAGGCCATTGACCTGATAAGCTAATAACTGATAAGCTTCTGAGAAGCTGCAGTTGTTGCACTTCTCAGCAGAGGTTTGATAGATGCTCCCAGCTGAATTCCCCAAGGTTCTCATCCATATGAGGCCCAGTGGACTCTCCTCTGCAACTGCAGATGCTCTGGGCTTGACCTGGGCACTTGGACTGAAGATGGGATATTTAACTTCCTTCTTTTCCTAGGGATCTCTGGGGGTAGAAGCTGCCCCACTCAAGGACCAGGAGGGCAACACCTGCACTTGTGTTAGAGAAACTGCAGTTTGCTTTAGCTCAAACTAATTGTTTTTTTCAGAAACTGGTAGAGAGCAGCAGGGCTGGAAGGGAGATGGAGGACCAGGCAAGCGTGTAAGCACAAGCAGCCATGAGAGGGGAAGGCAGAGGAACTGGTGGAAGGATAGAGTCCGGATGGGCCCAAGCCCAATGTCTGGCTTTCCCAGATCCTAAATCTTCTAACTCCCATTGCACTTCCACCATCTGCAAGTGTCCATGAAACCTTCTGGCCCCGTGCAAAAAGCTGTGAGAGCATGTCTGAGTGCCCCAGAGCTGGCTTGGAGTATGTGGGTCTCTCAGCCACAGGCAACACCCCAAGTTACAAAGGTAAAGCAGAACACTGAGTCCTTGCTCATCAAGAAACACCCTCCGCTCTGCTCACTGGCTAGACAGGGCTCCGTGCAAAAAGCAGGAGATGAATATCTAATAAGGCTTCTAATCCATGCCCAGAGATAAGCCAAATTAATTTTGCACAGGCATCTCTTTTCAGTCCCGGATTTGGCAGGCACAGAATTGGACTTTGAGGAATGTTTCGTGTCTGTGTTTTAATCATTTGGGGATTCACTGTGCCAGCTGTGGTACAAGTGGGGACAATAATGACCAAGGAGACATTTTTGTGTGCAGCCAGCAGCCACTTTTGTGTAGTAAAAAAAGATCCAGGTGGGTACAAGTGGCAGGAGGACACTGAGGTACCAGAGGTGGGTGAGGGACGGTCAATAATGACTCATGGAGGCAATTTAGACATCGCATGGAGACCTCATAGCAACCTTCCAGTGTCTGAAGGGGGCTACAGAGAAGCTGGGGAGGCACCCCACCATGACCTGTAGTGACAGGACAAGGAATAATCAGTACAAATCAAAAGAGGGAAAATTTAGTTTAGACATTACAAAGTCCTTCTTTCCTGGGAGGGTGGTGAGGCCCTGGCACAGGGTGCCCAGAGAAGCTGTGGCTGCCCCTGGATCCCTGGAAGTGTCCGAGGGCAGGCTGGACCAGCCTTGGAGCCGCCTTGGACAGTGGAAGCTGTCTCTGCCCATGGCAGGGAGTGGGAATGGATGGGATTTAAGGTATCTTCCAACCCCGTTAACATTCTATGATTCCATGAATTTGGAAAGGACAGTGAGTGACCCTTGAGCGCAGCTCATGTAGCGAGGCAGTGCTGAGGACGCTCACACACGCGTAGGTGCGAAGAAGGAAATGTCACATTCATTTTACACCGTTTCCCACGCTCTTCCATCAGCAGGATCCCTGCCCGGCGGAGACATCCACTGTGTCCCTGGGGAGCGGAATTCACACCATTTCTGTGGGAAGCTGCGGGGCGGGGTGAGGTGAGGGGCGGGCGCTGTGCGGCTCCCCGGGGCCGGGCCGCTGTGAGGGGCGCGATCCCCGCGGCACGGTCCGTGAGGGGTGAGCGGTGTGCGGCTCCCCGGGGCCGGGCCGCTGTGAGGGGCGCGATCCCCGCGGCACGGTCCGTGAGGGGTGAGCGGTGTGCGGCTCCCCGGGGCCGGGCCGCTGTGAGGGGCGCGATCCCCGCGGCACGGTCCGTGAGGGGTGAGCGGTGTGCGGCTCCCCGGGGCCAGGCCGGCCGTGAGGGCGCGATTTCCCCAGCACGGTCCGTGAGGGGCGGGCGCCGTGCGGCCCCGAGCCGCCCCCGCGGCGGCCCCTGAGGGCGGACCGGGCCGTGCGGGGCGTGCCGGGCCATGTGGGGCGGGCTCGCCCGGGCCATGCGGAGCGGAACGTGACAGGGCCGCGCCGCCGGGGGAGCGGGGGAAGCGCCGCCTCCCGCCCGGCCCAGCCCGGCCAAGCCCCGGCCCCGCACGGGGACGGGAGGGCGGCCAAGGCGTGTCGCGGGCGGGCGGGCAGCCGGCTCCCGTCCTGTTTCCCTCCCTCGCTCCCGTCAGCTCGGCCCCCGCGGGCACGGCCCGTGTCCGCCCGCCTTCCTGCCGCCTCCGCCGCCGCCTGGCAGCCGCCCCGCGGGGCTTTCCAGCGCCGCCGCCGCGCCCGGCACGGGGGCTGCACCGCGGGGCCAAAAGGCGAGAAAACCCCCCAGAAGCAGGAGCTGCGCCAGCCGCGGGGGCAGGACCGCCTGCGGCCGAGCCCCGTTAGGGGCTGGGGACGGACGGCCTGCAGGTAGCGGCTGCCGCGCATCACCACCCGCCCCTGAGCCCGCCGCCAGCCGGGCTGTTCTCAGCCATTCTTTGATAAAATAAAAACACAGTGCTCCTGGATTTTTGTGAGCTAAACCCCGGGGCTGCCTCATGGGCAGGAATGTCATCCGCAGCCCGCAGAGCGCGCCCGGGCTCCCGCGTAGCCTTGGATGCCCCCGCTGTTCTTATCCCGCACAAGCGCCAATGCTCAAATTCCCGAATTCCCGGCCCAGCGGAGCGGCTCGGTGCCTTTGGAAATGTTGAGCTCACCTTTTGCTAAGCACATTCCCCGGGGATTTCAGGAGGTGCAGCAGGCATTTAAAATAGAAGAACATGTGAGACCTTGTTCTTTCCAAAAGGCCTAAGCATGTACTTGCGTAATATTCAAGTGTTATCCTTGTAATTACATTAGGTTTTACTTTTCACAGTATTAAAAAAAAAAGTTCAATCAGAACTTCACTTTGCAGAAACTAATATTTCCGCTTTTCAACATTTTATAGATATTTTACTTTAAAAAAATAAAAACACTGTTTATCAGGCTGTTATCTTGTAGTTTGTTATTTATCAGTGCAGAACTGCAGTTACTTGGAATCTGACTGATCCACTTCTCTCAGGCTTGCAAGGACTATGTGATTTTCCAGATTTTATTGTGTTGGCACTTATATATCTAGGGCCCAGTGGCCAATTTATGGCTGCAACCTCAGGTCTAGTGTGCTAGTACCATTAGTGGCATTCTGGGCTGGTCTTAAATGCTTCATCTGCCCCTCTTGATGCATTATCGTGGTTCAGCAGAAACTGGTAATTTAGCACAATCGATGTCTTGCTTCCTTGAAGAAAGAAACCTTTCAGAGTTTTTAATTCAATGTCTCCTAATCTGCTGGAGGTATTGTATTTCCTCAATATAATCCTGCAAAAACCCCATTGTTCTTAAATAAAATATGCTTAATATATAAGTCATGCCTTAAGTAAACCTTGAGCCCTGACAGGGCACAGAGAGACGTGATCTCTCTTTAAAGCAGTATGAAATGCAGTCCAAATGTATTCGTGTTTGTTCCAGTAATGAGGGAAAGGTGATGATGGTTAACAAGAACCAAGAGAAAAACCCCCAGCACAGTCATTTTTTAAGTCAAACAGAGATTGTGCCAAGCCAAGAGGGAAAATGTTTTCTGCTGTATTTTCACATGACATCGAGGGGGTTGGAGAAGCTGCTGCTGCCTCGCCCTGGCACCAGGAGCATCCGTGGGTTAAACGTGAGTGTTCCAGGGTGGGTGTCCTTGGTCAGCTGGATGCAGGGAGCTGCTCCTGCTCCTCAGTGTCCCCTCCGTGCAGCCGGACCTTCGTGGGGCTAATCAGTCCCTCAGTTTGCTTCACAGGGGGATCACAGCCCTAATTCCATACATAATTCCATACGTAACTATTAGTAACTGATCCTGTGAGTAAACACAGCTTGTGGGGCTGAGTTTATTTTGATTCTTATCCCTACTACTCTATCAATTAAAACTTCCATGGAAGAAAGCCAAAGTTAGGTAAGATATTTATATATATATATATGTATGTATGTATGTATGTATGTATGTATGTACACCATTAAAAAGTAAGTTCACTACAACACAGGGCTTCTTACATTAAAACACAAATTTTAAGTGCATCAGCAAATGGTTACTACATGTACCAGTGACTTTCCCAAACATGTTTTGGTTTCATTGTACCAGTTTTTCTACTCAGTGGCCACTTTTTATAGCACATGCGGATCTTCAGAATGAGCGGGAAGCTTTTTCTGTAGTGCAAGAGGTGGCAAATCCAAATCCCTGCGGGGCTGGTGCAGAGAGGTGACGGTAATGTGGAGAAACCTGAACAATCTCTAACACCCCATGCGAGGAATGACCCTTCCCATCAAAACATGTGGAAGAGAAATTGATAGTACAGCAATGGAGAAGGTCAAAGAAGGTCTGTGAAATATTTGACCATTTTATATTTAAATCACTTGTCTGTAGCTTGTATGCAAAGTGCCAGCCCGATGCAAATCAACACTGCTGAGTCATGGCCAGAGTGGGGGGAAAAAAGGTAATTTAAAGTGTGACCCAAGAACGTCATGAGGGAGTAAAAAAGCTTTTGAGTTTGGAATTTGAACTACTCCTTCATGTCAGTCACAGCATACAATTAGGGGACAGTATATCGAGATAAGAAATGCTTAAAACAACTTAAACATTTATAAAGCCCAAATTATTGTAAATATCAGGTAAGGAAGTGCAAAAATATTCTTCATCTCAGCATTTTTCAACAGCTTAAAAAAAAGCCCTCAACTTCTTAAAGTCAAAGATACAGCAGAGTAGATGGATAAAATTCTGAATAGCAGCAAAACCAGCTATCAGCTCTGGGGGTATTTTATATAAAATAAGAATGTATCAGTGAAAAGGACATAATTTTCTTGGTCATTCTGGGTTAATGTCTCTGAATATTTTGAGGTTCATTCTGCAGAGGTTCTGGTCTGAGACAGCAGGGTTTATCTTAACCCTGATTTTCCCAGTGCTGAGGATGCAGGGTGGTGCTGGAGGGAGTTTGTGGGGACACAGGGGAGAAAAGCTGCTTTGCTGCTCCAGCAAAACAACGTTAGCCTTCCGTGCCATTCCCCCTGCCCGCCGCTTTCCGACAAGGGAGGCTGGGGCTGGCTCAGCACAGGGTTCAGGACGGGATGGATTTGGAGTGAGGGTTATCACTGTCCTGTGTCCCGCTGGTACTCACAGGAGGGGGGCAA
This sequence comes from Nicator chloris, assembly GCA_013400495.1. Classification (NCBI taxonomy): domain Eukaryota; kingdom Metazoa; phylum Chordata; class Aves; order Passeriformes; family Pycnonotidae; genus Nicator; species Nicator chloris. The sequence goes on along the minus strand of WAAE01001568.1, from coordinate 103,777 downwards.
AGTCCTCCTTGTCCCTCTGGCGTCACTCGGGCATTTATCTTCAAAGGCCCCGTCTTAGGGAGCTGTAACGGGGCAGAGGAAGAGAGGTGGGAAGGAGGACTTTGGGCTGAACCGTGGCTGCCCCAGCAGGACTGCAACCTGCAAACTTGAACTTGGGGTGTTCAGGGGTGCTTTGCCAGCTCCCTGGAACCTTGTGAGGGTGCTGGCTCTCAGTCCGTGGTACAGCTCTTCGCTTGAATTCCCATCCCAGTTGTTCTGGTGGCTGAGGTTTAGAAATCTCTTGGAAGACGATTTTATCCCCGTTGTTTCCTACCAGTCACATCCTTCCAGTCTGGCATTTTCCTACCTTTCCCTCTTAGTTTGGGTGAGACCACCTGAGGAGAAGATCCCCGGCTGGAGTTTGGGCAAGAGCTCTGCCTCTGAGTGGGTGTTAGGAGAAAAACCCCTGAGCATTCAAATGAAGGGCAAGAGCAACAGCTGTAGTAGCGTTTATATTCCAGTGATCATGGGACTTTGGGTCGTTTCCTATCTGTTTTTCAGTAACGTGTCTGGTGGTTATAAAATGAGCAGTATTTATCTGACCCGGGAGGCAGAGACATTACCTCATTGTCACGGGGTCAGTGGCAATTAGACTGCAAAGCCCAGCCAAGCAGTGCCGCTGGGTACAATAGTCTGTGGCAGGCTTAACCTTTACGGTCACCGCTGCTGCAGGGGACAGCATGGGAATAGCCAGAGCAGAAATGCCCTTTCCTCCCCAGACCCCTCCCAGGCAGCTCACACGCGCTCCTCGCTGTGTATATTAAAAGACTGCAATATATTAATTGAGGCAGGATGGATGGCTTAATGATTTATATCAGTCTCGATTTGGAGTTAAAAATTAAGTTCGTCCCAAAAAAGGTGTAGTAAGGACTGAGTGCAACGCAAGAGCGATAATTTATAGACATCAGCCAGCCCTGGTTACCGTAAACACGGTGTACAAAGGTGAGCAGCCAGGTCAGCAGCCCAATTTAACCTGCACCTGGAGACCATGACAATGGAACCGGGGAGCAGTGAAGGGCCCTGCCCACTGCTGCCCACCAGCAGCTGAGCCTGAGCTCAAGGGCATTTAGAACTGAAACCAGGTGCTTTTCCTCTGTGGAGGTGGCACCCTGATATTTCTGGTCTGTTCACACCCGGTTGTTCGTCACACACAGCTCCTGTCTGTGGGTGACAGGCTCGAATCACAAGCCTAGCCCCAACTGTGAATTTAAGGGCCATTCACTTTCAGAGAGCACCTTGAACAGTCACCCCAGAGGAGCCACGGACTGAGGGCTGCTGGTCACAGCTCCCCACTGTTACTCACCAGTGCCTGCAAGGATTTGTCAGGGGTGGGCAGGATGCTGGGAATGCGCCGCAGGAGCTGTGCCTCAGCCTGGCCGCCTGCCACCAGGGCTTTCCTGCTCCCTGGAGTCACCCGAGCCTCTGATTCACGCTGTCTGCCCGGCCTGCTCCTGCACGAGTTCGTGCACCACCTCTGGGCTTTTGCTTCAGGAAAGTGGAATGTTCTGCCTGTTTCTTTTTTCACTGTGTAAAATATGGGGTTTGGCACAGGCTGAGGTAACCCCGGTCTCCCAGAGAGACAAGCTGGGAGAGAGGGGAGGGGGCAGCACTGTAGGTACTGTACAAGCATGTAATCTTCCCTCTTGCTTTAAAATTCCAGTTGCTCAGAATTAGGGTGAGAGTGTGGGTAAGGAGCAAGACTTTCTCCTACAGCCATGTCAGACTGAGTACTAGACCCAGAGAGAAGGACCAGGAACTTGGCTTAGAGAAGATCTGAAAAGCAGAAATCCGAGAGATTATGTTCTTACATTGTAGGCACCAACTCAGCCCCTGAGTTTGGGGTCTCAGCCCTTAGACAGGTGATGGGGAGGGAAGGGTGGGTGTATACTATACGGGAGGCAGGAGAGCCTTTGGCACAGGGGTGTAGCCTCTGCTCAGCACAGAACACACTTCCAGCTGCTTTTCTCCATGCTGGAGTCACGGCTGGGAGCTCTCCCCAGGGCGAGGTGGGAAGCAAAGCACAGTATGCACTGGGCAACAGCCTGGAAGAGCCAGGTAAAAGCTTTAACTAGCAAGATGTCCCTGAGATAGGAGCTGCTTCATTCCTCCTTGGATACTTATTCCTTCAAACCTGTCCCCAGGCAAGGGGATCCTGCAGCCCACAGCCTTGCTATCCACGCCTGCTCAAGAGAACAGCCAAGGATTTTTATCCACACCACCCCTGCCCTGTGCATCTGTGCCAGTGTTGAGGAGTAGCTGTTGGTACTTGTTATTAAGGGAATGTTGAGCATTCCCTTAATAAATGCATTGCTCTGTTTGGGGTGGCACAAGGTGGCTCCTTCAGGGCCATCCATTCATCCCAGCCATCATTTGCGCTGCTGCCCTTGGATCTGTGCAGGAAATTTTCACAGGGCCAGGAAGAAACTTGGGAGCAGCCATGATGGCACTGACATCAAAGGGCTGTAAGGAACTTGCCTTTACATCTCTTCCCAGCATTTACATTGAGTAGTTTTTGGAGGCCAGCATTTCCTTCTATTCCTCCCACTTCCTAATTTTAGGGAAAAAAGGGAACAAGCTCTGGTTGCCAACCACAAACACACACCTTTGGGAGAGAGGCTCCTGACGCAGCAGAGCAGGATGTCTGTGAGCACATTCAGGAGGAGCCCATCAGCAGCATTTCCCTGTGGATGACTCATCCTGCCCGGCCAGCCCTGCCTGTTTGAGGTTTTCCGTAGCCTTAGTCCTGGCTTCTTCCAGCCTTGGAGCAGCTGTAGGTTTGGGGGTGTCTCCAGGGTGAGTCTGGATTTCCATGCATTTTGGGTTTAAACAGATTAATTCCCTCATCAGCTCTAGATCTAAGTGGACACAATCCAGGTTGCTCTCTGCAGAAGTCTGCTGGTTATTGAAGTGACCTTTTGTGCCAAAATAAGACTCACCGGCAGCAAGAATTCTAATCAAAGGCAGTAAGTGCATTTATCAGTAAAGGCAGTCAGTCACAGGGCCACGTTGCAAAGGTTGACACCAAATTTAGCACCACATGGAGATGTTCTTGAAGATGTGGGGCAGTTTTCCCACCACTTTGGGGTTGGACACTGGGAGATATTCTGTGATTTGGGTCCTGCAGGTAGTTGTGCTACTGCACAACCACAGGTTGCACCAGGGGAGGTTTAGATTAGATGTTAGGGAAATTTTTTCACAGAAAGGGTTCTAAAGCATTAGAACATGCTGCCCAAGGAAGTGGAGGAGTCACCATCCCTGTAAGTGTCCCAAAAAACCCTGTGGAAGTGGCATTGAGGACATGGTTTAATGGTGAACATGGCAGCAGGGCTGGGTTGACCATTGACTTGATGATCTTAAAGGTCTTCTCTGACCTTAACAATTCTGTGATTCTACTTGATTATAACAGTTCTTCAGTTTGTGAATAATGAATCATCCTGTGATTAAATTGATGTGAAAACTCCCGTGGTGTGTAAATAGAGGCAAGCTGCAGTTTTTAGCTCCTTTTGGGGTTGCTAACAACGAGGGGATAGCATTTTCTTCCTGGAATGTGATTGTACATGATGTTTGCACCCATCATTCATAAGGAAAAGTTTCTTACAGACTTAACAGATTGTGTTTCCATCTCTGCTGCGTAAAAACAGTGTTATGGACACAAGCGAAATGGAAATCATAACACAGCATCTCCACTATTTTAAGTGTTATATTGGAACACATGCAACAGAGATGGAATTCCACTCTTCCCTGCCTTCAGATTTGGTGTTCTGTGTATTTACTTAGCGCTAGAAAAGAAAAGTGAAAACAAACCCATTGCTTCAATAAAGCCCAGGAATGGGCTTTGCTCCTGCCCATTCCCTTGGGACCAACCATTTCCAGACAGTGGAAGGGCTCTGGGCAAGCGAGAGCTGCAAAGTCATTCCTGAGGTGAGACAAGAAAGGGGAAAAAAAGGGCTGAGAGTCAGGGTGAGAAGAGCCAGCTGAGGAGCACTAATGGGTGAGAAAGCCGAGAGACAGGTCTGAGGGGTGGTAGTGCTTCTGCAGGGAAGAGCTGCCTGGAAATGGGTCTGGCTGTTCCTGCTCTGTGGGGCTCCTGGGGAAGCACCTGCCTCAAGGCAGTTTATCCAGCTGTCAGCATGTTCTCACACAGACTCTGGATGCATCCCAGCATTGGGAGTTCAGCTGCGCACAGGGTGCTTTTCCCATCTCCTGGTTATTGCTGAATTTCAGGCTTTTTTCCTGTGTTGCACTGGCTCAAACTGTTCCTGTTTCTCCCATGGAGACCTGAAAACAGGGAGAAGATTCGGGCACTTCCACACCGGCAGTCAAGCTCTCAATCAATCAGATTTCTCTGGGGTTTTTTGTTGTTTTGCCTTTTTTTTTTTTCCCTGCAAACTTCTCCAGGCAATTCACGCTGCATCTCCTGAGTTACTCTGATTGGGTCCAGAGTTATTAAGATAGTTCTTTTTCCTTACACAGTTTCAATTCCAAGTGTCCCCCTCACTGCAGCAAAGTAGCCAGGAAAGTAGCCAGTAACTGCAGCAAAGCAGCCGGGCTTGGGCAGGCTGCTCTGATCCAAGTGTCCGGCGTGGCATCTCCTGCGTGCACGTCACAATTCTGGGGTGACTAAGCACACTGGCAGTGGTGTTCAGTGGCATCTCCAGAGCACTGCTCTGTATTTGTCTTTCCTTCCTCTGTTTGTGTCTGTTTAAAAGAAAAAAAAACCAGGTTCAAGCTATGTGCTGACAAGACTTGGCGATTCTGGATGGCAGGAGGGGTACGAGGCTCAGCGCAGCGAGTACTGGAAAGAAATTTGTCACTGCAGATTCTGCTTGTCATATGCAGAGATGACATGCAGATCTCCCTCTGACAGATTGATAGTCATTCCGAGATGCATCCACCCACAAAAACCACAGACATGCTGCTTGACTCAAATCTTGACTTTAACCACAACTTTGTGATGCAAAACTGGTGGAGTTTTTGGTACTTTTTGTTAAAAATGAAATCTTTATAGGGGTTTTCCAGCATCCTTGCTAGTTACTAAAAACAAACCAACATCAGCCTACTGGATGGGACAGCTCAGTTTACTCGTGGGTGGTTTTGACATTCAGCTCATTAACATGTTTAGTCTGAAAGAAGGTTGGAAAGGTAGTAAATAAAAAATTGGATGGAGAAGTACAGCATCTCTCCAGAAGTTCCTCCTTATGTCGCACTGACAATGCCAGTTTCACTTAGAAGGAATATTTGTCCTGATTTTACTCCAGATATCCACAGCTCGTCCTGAGCGAGCCCAAAGCCTGGTCAGTGTTTGTAGAAGCAAAGGCACCGTGCTGGGTGTAAAGGTTACGCTCTGCGCTGGCCGGGGCCAGGAAGTTCACAGCTCTGCACGGAACTTCCAGCGTGGCGTGGGAGAGCCTGGGCACGCTGGCCCACAGCCAGGGAGTCTCCCATGAAAACAGGGAGCCACCCCAGCCCGTCAGCACGAGCTTTGTGTCCCCTGCTGGGGAAGGCACTTGACATGGAACTGGCTTTGGCTGCTGTGGCACGGGGTGGCTCCACAGGCACCCCCCGGGACCTCCTGTGCACTCCTGCCACGTGCTCTGGGATGGCCCCGATGGAGCAGGGATGTTGGACCAGGTGATCCCTTCCCTCCTGACCCATTCTGGGATTGGATGTGTGCCTGGAATCGCAGCCAGCGGGTCTGCAGAGCACAGAGAACACACACGGCAGTGTCTTCAGCTGCTTGCGTTGGAAATGGGAAAGTGCTCCAAATAAGTTTCTCTTGTTCGGAAATACAATGGGCAATTTAAACCCCTATTAGGCATGTGTGTAGGAGCATTTCCCATCGGGGAGACCAGGGGGATTGCTATGGAGCTGTATTATGACTTCCCTGGTATCAATCAAGCCCCCATTATGTAACGAGGTCTCCATCACACGCGCCCCAGCGCGAGGCCCCGCCGCGAGCACCGAGGCTGCAATCCCGGCTCCTTTGTCCTGCCCTCTGCCAATTTGCTGCAAAATTGAGGAAGAGCCTTGAATTTGCCATTGTGGCGGTGCTGGGGCCGTGGCTGTGCTTTCAGAGCAGTTATTTGCATTGCCTTGATTAGCATGTCACCTGCTTCATTAGCGGAGAAAAGGCTCCTCCACACACTCAGCCAGTCATGCAAATTGAGGAATGCAGGGAGATCCTTCCCCTCCAGGACTTTCCATTATTAGCAAAATTGGTAGATTCAGTTTGTTCCTTCCTCTTCAGAAGGTCACTTTTGGTTTCCACCTCCAAATGGAAGTTCTTATTTAAGAGACAAAGTCATCGTGGTCCCAAACTTCAACATTCAGCAGAGCTGCTTAATGAAACCTGATGCCAAACGAAAACCCAGGTGTGTGCAGGGCAGGTGGAACCTCCCCGGTTTCAATCTAATCCTTAAACCAACAGCCATCTGTCTGTCACCCAATCATTAATTTTACTGGATGTCAGCGATGTGTTTTTAGAGCCTAAAAGCTCCCTCCTGTGCAGGACCTGAACTTACGTTACAGATGCCTCTCTCAGGTTTTGGAGAAGTTTTTTCACTTGAGAGTCCAACAGTTGTGAAAAAAAGCTTTTTGTGATGTCAGAGATACTCAGCTTTTGTGGAAGAGAGTACCCCAAATGGGGAAATTAAACAGATCCCTCACACAGCTTTTCTCTGAGATCAGGAAGTTGCCTGGGGTACCAGATCTCAGTCCAGAATGGGAAAGTCCTAACACAGATGTGACCTTGGAAGCTGCAGGGACAGAACCACCACCAGCCTCAACAGGGTTTTCACCATTCCCTGCCTCTGCTGGCACAGCCATCATGGGCAGAGGAGTTCAGCCAGAAAGAAAAATTCAAAAAAGCTTAGAAAACCCAAGAGTGAAAGAAGAAAAAAGGAAAAATGGTGATGTGATGGTCATGCATGAAATGTCACTGCAGAAATGAATCTGCAGACATGAATGACCTGTCTGTGGGCCGAGGGGAGGAACAGAGTCACCCTCCTCTGCTGACCAGCTGACACAGCCTCTGCTCAGGCTGGGGACACAGTGTGGCCTCCTGAGCCATCTGTGCCACCCCTGGAACCACCCACCTGCCCTGCACAAGTGCCGAGGCGGTGGCTGTGCTCTGCTTCTCGTGCCGCAGCTGCACCCGAGGGAGAGCAGCTCCCTTTTTGCATCTCCCCAGAGCTCCTGGAAAGGCACAGCCGCAGTGAGAGGCCCGGGTTCCACCCCGCTGCTTTCACACGGATCACAGAGCAGAGCAGGGCTGTGCCAGTGCTGAGGCACACAGTGCTTCTGCCTTTTTAAGGTAAAGATGAAGCAACACCGCACATCCTCAGGGCTGCCCTCTCGGGCTGTGCTCAGCCGCCTCCCTCTCACCTGACTGGCAGAGGCTCCGGGAAGCCTGACAAATTTGTGTGTCTGCTTATCCCTGGATGGCAGGAGGGGAAGGAGTGAGTCAGGTACGTGTCTCTGCTGCTCAGGGAAAACGAAATCCTGCTCCTCCACCGCGCCACCCCGGCGGCAGCCGCAGCGCCGCGCTCCCTCTGCACACACCTTGCTGCAGAGGGGAAGACAGATCTGCCAGGAGATATATATGGAAATACATGTGATTAAGGAGTCACAGTCTCACCGATAAATCTGGCTGGGAGACTGCTGGTCAGGCTGCCCTCCTTCCTTCCTCCCTCTCCCCGGGTGCCCTCCCGCTGAGCTTTCCTGATGACCTGAGCTGGGGGCACGCACCCACCTCAGACAGTTGTGTGCACTTACCAGATTAAAGATGATTAATTGTACCAGGTAGTTCCTGCTACATCTTAATCAAATACACATAATCAACAACGCTCCTGTGCACACGATACTTGGAGCTGGAGGGGTTTTTAACTCTCACATGCTCCAATGACAGCCACAAACCTAAACTGTCAGTGGGGAGAGTGTGAAGTATCCCAAGCCAGAGTGACCGCAGGTGAAGTTCCCTGGGTGCCAGTGCCTCTCACTGCTGGAGGAGGGACATGCTCTGGTTTTAAAAAAATCAACCTCTGCCCCTCTGGGCACTGGGAAAAGCCCCATCCTTACCTGCCAGGCCCCTGTGACACCTCATCCCAGGACACGTGGGTGTGACAGAACTGCCGCACACCACCTTGGAGGGGACACAAACCACCAGCAGCCTCTGACTGTAGAGTATTTTGCATCATTTATTTAAATACCTATATTTATGCATTTACAAATTTTCATAGCTCTGTCTGTAGCCTTTTTTTCTTTTATTTTTTTTTTCTTTTGTAGACAGTATTGCAGAGAAGTCAGCTTCTGTAAAATGAGGTCCATGTATAAAACTATGCAGCGGCTTGGAGGAAAAAAAACAACCAAACGACAACCCGACAAGTTTCCTTTCACACTCGGGAGAATCAGAAACCAAAGAAAGTGACCAAATGAAAGGGGACAGGGAGAGGAAGGGGTGGGACAGAGCAGCCTCAAACCAGTGGCTCTCACACAAGCATTACACACATCAGTGCTCAGCTACAGGACACGTTTCAGTCGGTGCAGTGCCTGTTTGCTAAAGCTTTAGCAGGCACGTAGGTCTCTAATGAAAAAATAGAAGGAGAGGATCCTACACACTGAGAATGCAAAGCCTGGACAGCCTCAGCTCGGTCCTGGGAGACTGCACCGACTCGCCAGCAGTGCATCCTCATTCCAAACTTCATTTTGCATAAAAAGTTCCCTTTAAGAAATCTTTGCATTTAAAAAACCCGGTGTCTGAGCTCTTCTAGCCTCAGTACTCTAAAGAAATCTCTTGAAAAATACCTCCTGCTTTCCTCACTCGGAAGCTTCAAAATAATGTTTTGCTTTAATCGATACCAATTGAACAGCTCACGGAGTCCCAGCTTCATCCCTGGGAGGAAGAGGCAACAAATATGGCATTGCAAGATATTTACACACATGGTACAAAAATGTCCAAGGGTATGAAAAAATCACCAGTTACACAATTTTGCAGCAGCCTCATTTACACCTGCAATATTATACCATTTATTACATTGTACTAACACACCAGATCCAAAGATGTGCACTCCCTTTAGGACATTCAGGAGTTCCAAATATATTGTGATTGCATAATTCATATTGCACAATTGTATAAAAACATAAATACTAGCTATTCTGTTCTTTTCTTTTTTTTTTTTAAATACAAAATACATGTCACATAGTCAAATAATCTTTTTCAAGTGCAATTCAGGTGCTCTCTTTAGTCCTTCCAAGGAAAAGGCAATTTTGATAGTTTTGGCACAAAGTTTAACCTCTGTCCCGTGCCAACAGTTCTAATGACAATCCACACGCCCCCAGCTTGATAGAGTAGCAGTCATATACATCTAAGTATAAAACCAGGGTATTTACAGGATGCTCAGGAGGTTCAGGGAGCAGCTCCGGGCTGGGGATGGTTCGGGGGGTCCCAGCTCAGGCTGGTTGCTGCTGCAGGTTCACATTCATGGGCGGGGGGTGTCCAAGGAGACCGATGCGCTGCTTCTGCTTCCTCTGCTCCGTCATCTGGAAAATTAACGAGTTTGCTCATTAGGCCTCGGCGCTTCCTGTGCGTCAGCTCGCCCGAGGGCCTGTTGTGCTTGGCGTTTGCTCCGAAGCACCGGCTACGAGCGGCGCCTGCTCCCGGGGCAGGGGGTGACTCCGGCCCGGCCGTGCCCGCCTGGCATGGCCAGGAGCCGTCTGTGTGCCAGGGCCAGCAGAGCCCGGCGGGCAGCGGGAACCGGCGCGGGGAGCAGAAACCTCCCCTGTCAGGAATTCTTTGTAACCCATCCAGCAGACGAGACGGAGAGGGCGGAAAAAGGGGCGAGCCCTGCAGGCAGGCTGGGAATACCCTCGCCTTTGCTGGAAAAGACTGAGCGCTCCCCGCTGTCATCCCGAGTGAGCCAACAGCCCTCCGCACCTGCCAAGGCAGGACTTAACCCCCTCACTGCCACACACCCCACACTTGGGCATTCCCAGGAATTAAATAACGTTCTCCTGATCGGTGAACCGTGAACGGGAAACGGATCACTGCTTGTTATGACTGATATTGAGAAATGGCCACAATCCAATGGCTCCACTTCGGGTTTTTAGAACTTTGGGAGGTTTCTGACAAGTTACATAAGCCATGTAAGGGATGACTCTGGCTGGGCAGGGTCTCGGGAATGAAGAGCTGGATCCCACTGCTGGATCCCAGAGCCGGATCTCTCAGCCAGATCCCAGAGCCAGATCCCACAGCCGGATCCCACAGCTGGATCCCAGAGCCCGATCCCACAGCCCGATCCCAGAGCCGCATCCATCTGCTCCCGATCCCAGAGCCAGATCCCACAGCTGGATCCCAGAGCCGGATCCCACAGCCGGATCCCAGAGCCCGATCCCAGAGCCGCATCCATCTGCTCCCGATCCCAGAGCCAGATCCCACAGCCCAATCCCACAGCTGGATCCCACAGCTGGATCCCACCGCTCCCACTGCGTTGCGGCTGCAGAGGAGCCGACCCTGGGATGGCTCACAGGGAATGCCAGGACAGCGCCTCATCCCTGCACCACCGAGGGCACCTGGGCTCCCCCGAGAGCCCCCACACCCTCAGGGCTCAGCACCCCACAGCACCTGACCCACACTCCCACCCTGCTCCGGCTGCTCCTTCCAGCTACACCCCCCATTTAACTTCTCCAGTTTCTGCTGTTCAATGGCAAATGCCAGCCAATGTCACTGCTTGTGGCAGCAACCCCGGGAGAAGGGAGGTGGCGTGTACACGTTTGGTTCATTTGTAACACACTTGGGATCACGGAATTGTTAAAGCTGGGAAAGACCTCCAAGGTCAAATCCAGCAGTGAGCCCAGCCCCACCACCACGGTCACCACTAAGCCACTTGGGTGCATTGTTTAAAACCCCAGTTTCCGCGCTGGTGGAGTTTCCCAGCTGGTGCAGGGTATCCTGGTGGCCGGCCAGTGGCTGACCTCGGGGCTGGAGTTCTCTGTGGGGAACGGGATTGCTCCAAAGGGAAAGCTGGACAGCCTGCACAAGGCTCCTCTGCATCCCACGGGCCGGACATGCTGCACACCCCACCCACACCCTCCCTGCGTGTCCAGTGGCACTCCTTGAACTCCTTTAACCACCGGGAAAAGGGCTGAAACACCAGCATTCCTCTTCAAACCGTAATTAACCTTGACCTCAGCCCTGCACCTTGCTCACTGCCTGGCCCAAGGGGAGGCAGAGCTGCTGTTTCCCTTTCCCCAGGGCTGACTGCAGCGTCCCGAGGCCAGGGCACACCTCCAGCTCCTCTGCACAGCTGCTGGAATTCTCTCCACAGAAAACTTCTAATGCCTCACAGGGAATGGGAGCAGGAGGAGAGGGGTCTTCCCTGAGCTCTCTGAAACACACACACAACCCACTCCCTGCTGAACCTGAATGTTAAACTGCTTCTAAAGTAACCTACAAGAGGAAATGCAGAAAGGCCACAAGGACTTGGCTTAAAAATGCCCCTTTACATTAATTATCTTCACTGAGAGTTACAATTTCACACTGCCAGTAAAATGATTCAGAGGACGCATGGAATAAAAATGGAAAGAAAGGAATAGTGAAAAGGGGCTGTAGGAGATACTTTTCAGGCTGTGTAGAAAAGGGATGGTGCACCCTGGTACTGGTGTTTGTAGAAAACGTGGCTTTAAAAAAAGGGAAGAATAAAGCATCCAATCATAAATAAGAGGGAGAAATGCAATTTTAGTGTTGATGCAGAACATTATTAATCCTGCACGATGCTTAATGCTTGTGTGAAGGGCACAGGGCTGCAGGAGGGAGCAACTTATTGCCATCACATTTACTGGAGAGTGAATCTCCTGCAAAAGCTTTCCAGTGACAGCACACCTGGGCTAACAGGCCACAAGAGCCACACACAGCCAATCCCCAGGGAGCTGCCAGGCCCTGGAATTGTGCTGACAGCACCCAAACACTGCCCAAGGGGCTCGGGGTTCAGCTGAGCCTGGCTGGGCTCCCTGAGAACACCTGGGACTGACAGGAGCTGCCTGACTCTGAAGGTTATGGGGAGCTGGAGCCCCCTCCAGGGACAGGGCAGGAGCAGGGACAGAGGCAGGAGCAGGGACGGGACAGGAGCAGGGACAGAGGCAGGAGCAGGGACAGGACAGGAGCAGGGGCAGGATCCCCACTGGACACGGCACCTGCCCCTGGGGCTGCTGGCAGCTGAGCCACCGAGTCACAGCTGGAGCTCAGGGGGCTGTCCCCAGGGCCCAGGCACAGCTGGAGCTCAGGGGGCTGTCCCCAGCCAGGGACAGCTCCCGGCCCCAGGAGCGTCCCTGGCACTCAGAGACACCGGAGGAGGTGCTGGGAAGGATTTCTGGGTGATTACATCTAATCCCCTGCTGCTGCAGACAATTAGGGTGTAATCTTTTTGCACGGAATTAAAGTGATCAGGATTTTAATGGCTCTTGGTGCACTTTGGGGAAGCAGGCGGGCTGGAACTCTGGCTTCTAATAATTAGAGCCTCCAGAAACCTAACGAGCTTGAAGAGCAAATGAATGAGAGGTTTTCCCTTTATTTAATTACAAGAAAATAAATACAAATAAAAATTCCCTGAGTTAGTTCCTTTCCTGGAGACAGTTCCTGATCAGGAGGAGGGATATACTGGCTTTGTCACATATAATTGGAGCATCCTGCATCTTCAGCAGGGCTCTCAATAATGGTACTTAGGGGAATTCCTAAAAGCTATCACCACGTTAATGAAGCTGGTTTCCTCTCTTGCTTTTACAGTCAGATAGCTCTCTAAAAGCTAAACCCTTCATTCTTATTTTCACAAAGAGCAAGGAGGGGTTTTAGTGCTTGGTCAGCCAAGAGGGCTGGGAGCTTCAGAAAGAAATGTGTGAGGCTGCAGCCCTGGGGAGGCTCCTGTGCCTGCAGAGCCCTTGGAGTCAGAGCCCTCAGCAGGGAGACACCAGACACATGGGGCAGGGTAATTGTTTCCAGGCAAAACAGCCAAACCACTGCCCAGCAAGAATTAAAGCCCAGACAAAAGAGCAACTGCCTCTGCCCTCCATCCTCAGACCAGCTGGAGCAAGGGGCTCTGTGGCACCGTGCCTGAGAAGGAATTAGAGCCCGGGGCAGCGAGGCTGTCAGCTCCCAGTGCCCCACATGAATCCCTTCCTTGCACTGCACAGGGTGCTGGGGCAGGGCCCAGCTCCAGCCCCAGGGCAGAGTGTGATGGGAAGGCAGGAGCTGGGTCTCAGGCAGGGCTGGCTGCCAGGGCCTCCTGACACAGCCATGGTTCATGGAGACACCCAGCCAGCCCAGCAGAGATGGGCAGCAGGGATGGCACTGGTGTTGGGACAGGAACTGACCCAGAGCTGCTGGGCCACTCCTGCCCCGGGCAGCTCCATCCACCACCCGGGTGCAAGTCAGCAATTCATCTTACCCAGTGCCAACACCTACAGAAATCCACTAATTGAACCATCTGGCTCAGGTTATTAATGCACAGAGATAAGCAGCCACCAGAAGCAGCAGTGCTTTCCTTGTTCCCTCCGGTTAGGCTGGAATCCCCAGGGATAACACAAGCTGAAGCCCTGCTGCCTCTGTGTTTCACAGAGCCATGGCTGGGGCTGGGCTGGGCACCAGCCCCACGCAGCCCTCGAGCCCAGCCAAGGCAGCAGCCAAGCAGCTCCTGCTGCAGAGAAGCTGCTGCACCAGAAAACCCCTGCGAGGTCTGTGGTGCGCAGCAGCAGCGCTCGGTGCAGTGCAAGCCTCTCCTGGGGCTGTGTGAGCTGAGGGTGGCAGCAGCCAAATCACATCTGCACAGCACCACCGCCACAGCACGGAGGGACCAGCACCACCAGCAACCACTCGAGTGCTTCTCCAGTTTCTCGGTGGGTTTTGAGGTCCACACAGTGACACAGCCCTCGTGTCAGTGTCACACCCTCTGCCTGACAGGATCGCGCTCAGCTCTTCGGGTTAAAACCCCAAACAACAACAACAACACACGCAGGCTCCCTGCACCAGCCAGGACTGATTGAAGTTAACTCTGGTGGTTTTTTTAACACAAGTTTTCCCTCTCTGATGTGGCCACTTTGGAACTCGCCAGTTGGGTCAGCACCAGGCAGGTCAGCTGGAGCTCAGGCTCTGGAGGGACACCTGGTTTGTTCCCTTCTTCCCTAACCACGAGTGACTCTGGGAAAGCTCTCCCTGGGCTGGGAAAGCTCTCCTGGGTTTGGAGAAGCCGTGGAGCTGCAGAAGCCCAGCTGGCCCCAGGGGCTGGCAGAGCCGTGCCCATCGTGGTGCGTGGCCGCTCCTTACCTGATCCTTGAGCTCTGAGAGCTGCCCAGAGAGGTTGGTCACGAGCTTCATGGTGGACTCCAACTTCTCCTGCAGGTTCCTCAGCTCGTTCTGCTCTCCCTCCGAGTCGCTGCTGACCAGTGACATGGCCCTCATCCGGGGGAACCAGTCCAGGTTTCTCTCCTGAGGATCACACACCAGGGCACAATTAGCGTTTGCCACGTGGAAACCTGCCCCGAGAGCACAGCACAGACACAGCTCTAAAGCCACGGGACATTCCTCGGATGCAGCAGCTCGGTACTTATCTGTACTTATCTGCTGTTATCTGCATTTGCATCTCACTGGAAAGTTTGCAAAGTGCCAGCCCGAGGCACTGAGGCGCTGCTGGGAATCGGGGCTGCTCAGTGCTGGTGTTTCCTCTCCAGCTCCTCGCTGCCCCCAGCCCTTGCTCCCTCACATACACCTCAGGATAAATGCACAAACACTGGACATTAAACCAGCCCAGATTTCACGTCTGGACGAGCATTCCCCAGTGCTAGAAATCCACTGCCATCTTACAATGTTTTAATTTGTGTTTGAGGAAGATTTTCTGCTTTTTTGGTCAAGCAAAGCTTGGCTGTGCTCTCTGATAAAAGAAACCAAGTTCTACCTGGAAATTCTTCCACAGCTGAAATACTTCCTTTTTAATGAAAAAGAAAATCATACTTTGACTGTTTGGTTCAGGCTAGAATGTGGGACCAGATACATTACAATGCACTGCCTGTAGCGTTTTCCTTCAGAGAAATACAAATTCTCTAATGTTCCACGTTTAAGGTACAGTCAGGAATGTCACTGGACACACTCTCAGTCCGAGGAGCCTGCAGGGAGGCTCACACAGGCACTCGTGTACACACCAGAGATGTTAAAAATAAAGGCAGGAGCGGAACAGAAAGCCACAAAAGAGGAGGGGGGTGCACCCCACGTCCTGACACCTTACAGTTCAACATCAAACTGGTTTCCCATCCAGTCTGGTTCTCCTCCCACGCTGGAGTTATGCTCTGACATGGAAGCTGAACTCGGGCTGGCGGGGGTGGGGGTGTGTGTGCTCTCACAGGTGACACAGCTGGGGAGGTTTAAACACACCAGGCACGGTGATGGGCGACTGCATCAACACCAAGGGGTGCTGTTAATCAAAAATCAATCAACACTGCTGATTAACAGCGACCAAAGCTCACCCCATTGTGCTGGCCAGGCTCTTCTCTGGGCTCTCAGCTTGTTTTTGCAGCACTGCAAACTCCTGGCTTTTTGTCATTCCCTGCCTAAACCTCCAGCTCCAACCCGCTTCCCCTCCATGCTCCCCCTCATTCCCAGGAGCATCCATCCTGCTTAATCAGGGCTGTGCACCTCGACAGAGAGCTCCAGTCACATCCTCTCTGCAATTCAGATGCGATGCCAAGACTCATCAGCTTAAATTAGCTGCTTCTGATGTGCCTGGAGTTTCCTTTTGCCAGGATGAGAAGGCAGAAAGCAGGCCCTTTCCCATGCAGGCACCACAGCATTCCCACGTGATGCAGAACTGCCAGGAAGGCTGTTTGCTCCTGATCTCTGTTTACAGGGCAGATGGTTTCTGCTAATAAAAGGGAAAAAAAAATCTATGTACAAAAAAAATATGCCTTTACCAAGACGTGTGCCAAAATATTTTGGACTTTAGGAAACGCCAGTCCCACAATTAAGGTTTAATAGTAGGAACAGGCAGCACTGCACTGTGTTCTTCCAGCTGTAGTAAAAGCCTCATTAGGGAGGAGGGGGCAGCTCAACATTTGTGCTCAGGTCCAGCATCTCCCAGCCAGGGAAAACCAAGCGCACTTCCCCCTGTTCCTCCTGGGAAGAAACAAGGACAGAGGATGAGGAAAATGAGGACTAAAATGCCATTTATATTTGCAGGTTTGCCTGGCCCCTCAGGCCCGTGTCCTGAGGTTTCCAGGCAGACACAAGAGCCCTGAAGCTCCTGCCTGCCCCTTTCTTGCTCCAGAAATATTTCCCTTGCTCCCAAAAACGTTTCTAAGGCCATCCCCAGAGTTCCCAGGCTCCATCCTTGAGAAGGATGAAAGGGATGAGGGAAGCACCAACTGTCCCTACCTGCAGTGTTTCATAACAAATACCCCAAAGCACTTTCCAACATTACTCTGCAATTTAAGCCAACGCTGCAGCTGCTGCAGAGGCTGAGCCTTGATCGTTCCAGGCCCGGAAGGTGAAATCAAACAGCACCCACAGCTCCTGCAGCCTCCTCAGAGCTCCCGTACTCGCTGGGTTTCTGAAAGCCCCAGCCCTCAAAGGCGCTAAATCTTGGCTTTGGTTTGAAAAAAACCAACAAAGCACCTCTAGTTCTCATGCCAAGGTTGAAAGATGAAAACCAAACCATGTTTCACGTGAACCCCACGGGCTGAGGAAGGGGAAGGCTGAGGACAAGGGGACGCAGCCCTCTGGGGTGTCTCTGAGCTGGGGGACAGGGCTCACGCTTCAGCTGGAACTGGCAGTGCCCTGCTGAGTGCTGACCCACCTGGGAAAGGGTTAACGGGCACCTGGAAATTCCCTGTGCAGGGACAGCCCCAGGGAAGGACCTGGACATCCCAGTGCCCACCCTGACTGGGCTGACTGGTCTGCACTGGGCTGCCTCCCCTTCACAGCTGGGCAGCACCACCCAAACCCGGAATTCATCTGGACATGTCCAGCTGTCACCCAGCAAGAAACAAGGGCATGTCCACCCACACAGGCTGGGAAAGCACGGGGACAGAGGTGCAGATAAATCCCCGTGGATGCAGGCAATGCAGGCACCAGGTAATGCAGGCAATGCAGGCACCAGGTAATGCAGGCAATGCAGGCACCAGGTAATGCTCGCTGGCCCAGGCTGGTGCTGGGACTCTCCAGAGAGGACAGAGGGAAGCTGCCAGCATGGCAGGACACAGCTCTGCCTTCTGCACACACTCTGCATCCTGGACTGCACTGGAAACCTTGAGCCTGCTCTTCAGCCTCCCCCAGCCCCACAGGGAGGAGCTGGATGTGACCAGGCTGCTGCCACACAGCCCGTCCCTGTCCCTGCTGGGAGTGTGGGGGTGTTTTCTTTCCAATAAATAAATGAATGCTGAAAGGTCAGGGGATGGTGATCCTGCTGGGCCAGCCTGGCTCCCAGGGGTCAATAAAAGATTTATATCTCAATGATCCAGTTTCTGCTGAACTTCAGCTCAGCCCTGGGGTGCTGTTAAAGGTACAGCCTCACATCCCTCTTGGGGCTTTGGAGGTGTTTTAGAGGCACTGAGTGAGCCTGGAGAGGGAGGCTGCCCGTGCTCATGGGCAGCTGCTGGCACCCATAGACCAATGCTCTCTGCACCCTCTGCTCCCCATTCCCGGGATCCCGGCGAGCCCTCAGCCCCCCATTTCCAGGATCCCGGGGTGCCCTCAGCTCCCCATTCCCAGGATCCCGGGGTACACTCAGCCCCCCGTTCCCGGGATCCCGGGGTACACTCAGCCCCCCATTCCCGGGATCCCGGGGTGCCCTCAGCCCCCCATTCCCGGGATCCCGGGGTACACTCAGCCCCCCATTCCCGGGATCCCGGGGTGCCCTCAGCCCCCCATTCCCGGGATCCCGGGGTACATTCAGCCCCCCCATTCCCGGGATCCGGGGGTCCCCCCGCCCCCCCTTCCCGGGGTCCCGGGGGGCACAGTC